>VWZG01003565.1:718441-875681 GCA_013396735.1 Grallaria varia
GTGTTTTTTTTTTTTTTTTTTTTTTTTTTTAAATTTTTTTTCCCCCGCGGTGTTCATTAGCAGAAGTGACATTTCTGCGGACGGGCAGGCGATGACGGCAGCTAATGGCTCCCGGGCCCTCTCTCTGGTTTCCTTAGCAACTGCGGGAAGGGAAAACAGAACCTGTCAGATGGAAAATGTCAATTATAGCGGATGCGGAGGGGAGAGATGCTGCTAGCAGAGGAGGCGTGCGGCGGTGGCGGCGGGGGGAGCAATGCTGGGCAGGGTGGGGGTGCCTGGCAGTGCTGTCCCGGCATCAACACCGGGTGACAATACCCAGCATCAACACCAGAATGACAATACCCAGCAGCAGCACCGGGATGGCAATACCCAACAGCAACACTGGGTGACAATACCCAGCATCAACACTGGGATGACAATACCCAGCAACAGCACCAGGATGGCAATACCCAGCATCAACACCAGAATGACAATACCCAGCAGCAGCACTGGGATGGCAATACCCAGCATCAACACCAGAATGACAATACCCAACAGCAGCACTGGGATGGCAATACCCAGCATCAGCCCCAAGATGACAATACCCAGCAGTAGCACCAGGATGACAATACCCAGCATCAACACCAGAATGACAATACCCAACAGCAGCACTGGGATGGCAATACCCAGCATCAGCCCCAAGATGACAATACCCAGCAGTAGCACCAGGATGACAATACCCAGCATCAACACCAGAATGACAATACCCAACAGCAGCACTGGGATGGCAATACCCAGCATCAGCCCCAAGATGACAATACCCAGCAGTAGCACCAGGATGACAATACCCAGCATCAACACCAGAATGACAATACCCAACAGCAGCACTGGGATGGCAATACCCAGCATCAGCCCCAAGATGACAATACCCAGCAGTAGCACCAGGATGACAATACCCAGCATCAACACCAGAATGACAATACCCAACAGCAGCACTGGGATGGCAATACCCAGCATCAGCCCCAAGATGACAATACCCAGCAGTAGCACCAGGATGACAATACCCAGCATCAACACCAGAATGACAATACCCAACAGCAGCACTGGGATGGCAATACCCAGCATCAGCCCCAAGATGACAATACCCAGCAGTAGCACCAGGATGACAATACTGGCAGCAGCACCAGGATGACAATACCCAGCAGTAGCACCGGGATGACAATACCCAGCAGCAGATGCGGGCTGTTGGCTGGAGCATCACGCTGTTTCGCAGGTGATTTTGTCTGACAGAGCCTGTTCCCGTGGCCCACTGGCTGAGTGACCCCCCTGCCCCCACCTCGGCCAGACCCGCCTGCCCTGCGGTAGATGAAAGCAGTGGGAAAGATATAAATCAGATTAGCTAATAAATAAATAAATAAGAGGGGGGAATAAATAAAAGGTGCGGGTGAGCTGTGCTCGCGTTTTGCCCGTGGATCCTCACTCGCCCCTGTGGTGGATGTGGGGTGGATCGATGCCAAGGGACAAGTCGTCTGCTAAAACGATGGGGAAGGAGATGCTGACGCAGTGTTAATATTAATCAAAGCCAGTCGTCCCCTCGTGCTGCCAGGAAGACAAAAGCAACCGGTGCTGGTAGTGTGGGGTGGGCAGCGCTGCCCCTGGGTGCCCTGGATGGGCAAGGGGCTGCGAGCTGGATGTGAGTGCTCAGGGCTGTACACCCACCCTGCTGCTGGGGGTTCACCCAGCCCCAGCTGGCACCAGGCACGGGGATGTGACATGGGGATGTGACATGGGGATGTGACATGGTGCTGTGCTGCCAGTCCAAATGGCAATGGGAGGCTGCAGGGAGGATGAGTGGGAAATCAGAGATCCCCTCTGCAGCAAAACCCGGGGTGGCACAAAGTCAGCCCATGCCCACCCTTGCAGCATCACCAGCAGGGCTGGAACAGTGAGACTTGGCACATCCATCTGCCTCAGGCACCTTTTAGGTGCATTTTCTTAATGCAACTTCCCATCCCTACCTTGCTGACAACTCCGAAACACGCCTGGTTTTCAAACTAGAAGGGAATAAGCCAAAGCAGCAGCAGCCCCAGCCCCTCGGTGGTTTGCCTGGCGCTCCCAGCCAGCCCTTTGCACACAAACAGCTCTCGCTGCCGCTGGAAGTGCACCCGAAGGACGGCGGGGTTGTTGTGCGGTCACCCTGCGCTGACACCTCCTTGCCAGTTCAAAGTCTTCTGGAACAGGGAGAGCGCTAAATCAGCCTTTGCTCTCCTCGCTTAACCACCAGCCAGGCCTCCTTGTCATGCTGTGACATGGGGGATTCGGACTTCCCTTGTCTTCCCTGACATTGATATCCTGCCGGGAGGGAGCCAGCCGGCTGTGCCTGCGCCGTGAATGCTAAAGCGAGTGGAATGAAAGAGGGGAACAACTACCTTGGGAGAGTGGTCACCTGCAGTTAGCTGGAAGAAGGGGTTTTATTCTGTTTTACTCTGTATTGTTTGGTTGTTTGCTCGCATGGATCAGGAAGCCTGGGGCTCAGGAGCTCTGCTTTCTCTTTCCTTAGGAAACAAACGCCTCACCTTGCAGGTCACGTAATTCCCTCAGTTTCAGAGCTCTCCCTTTATCAGACAGTACTTGCCCATCTCTGCAAAGCCCCAGAACATTTAGAGGGGAAAGGAAACACCAGACTCTGCTTTATTTTCCTCATCCCTTCCCTCTATAAATGGGAAAAGGAGCAGATGTGAGGCATAGACCAGAGGTACCAAGAGCTGGTGCTCCAGAGTCTCCACCTAATGCTGAGACCCAAAAACCTGTCTGGACTCCAGACTGCCCCTCTTATCCTCCAAAGACCCCACTCCAATTGAAGTCCCTCATCTTCCATCTCTCTCTTGTCTTCTGGGTCTAAAACCATTTCAGAGCAGATAATTTTTTAATACTCAGCACGGCAAGGCCGTTCCACCTCCCCGTTCACTCTGTTCCCATCTGTTTTCTGCTCTTTCTAAGTGTTTAATTGCAACCACAGGCTCCTGTGGGCTGAAATAATCAGCCGACAAGAGTGAGGTCCAGCCGAGGAGCGGGATTGTCTTTGCTGGAGCCAGGGCAGCCCCGGGAACTGTCACACAGGTTCACTTCTCCTGCGCTTTCCCTTCTCACGCTCACGGGCTATTTTTACATTTTCTCTTATGTAACCAGGTCAGGGTCTGCTCTGGTTTCCACTTCTGTCTGAAGCCAAAGGGAAAAAACCCACTATGAATTCAAGTAATGGACTTCCAAGTGATTGCTTTTTCCAAGTGTCACCGCAGGACTTTGCCACGGCACCTGGGTGGGAAAATCTCCAGCTTCTGGGGAGCCCAAGGGAATAACTTGCATGAGCAGCACAGCATGACAACTCCAAAGTAATTCCAGACTGGCTTTAACCAGTTTCTAGTCACACCATTCCGCTGTACACTGAGTTTCTGGCCCTTTTCTGTGCCTTACCTAAAAGCGTCCACAAACCAGAGCTCCTTGGCTGTGTTACAATCACAGCCCTACCAAACCTGGGTTAGGCAGAGCATGGATGGTGTTCAGTGGGCACTGGCCCCTGCCATGGATGTACCCAGCACCTCTCCCACCAATCCCAGAACGTGATGCCCATGGAGGTGCCATCACGTGCATTCCGAACAGGAGCAGGACACAGAGCCCGGGCAAAGGGCGTGTTTACACTTCAGGGAGAAGGTCTTCCATCCTGGCAAACCTGGCACTCAGCTTCCCACAATGGCATTTCCAAAAGACTTTGTTTAAAAACTTGGTGCTGTCAATAAATCTTAAAGCAGCAACACGCATCCCATCCATCCATCCATCCATCCATCCATCCATCCATCCATCCATCCATCCATCCATCCATCCATCCACCTTCTGCCCCTCATTTCACCTCCCTGCAGGAATGGAGGCAAACACCTTCCCCAGCTGCTGTCAGACCCCTTGTCCTGCCAGCCCTCACATCAGCTGCAGGGCTGTAAATATCAATTGTTCTAACCCCGTTAGAGCCTAATAGGCTCAGCAATATCTGCTGAGGAAAGGGCCTGACCCCGCTCGTCAGCAGTCATGACATGGAACAGCTATAGCATGTTCAGGGTATGCAAAAGGCTTAAATGCACATTTAATGGTTGTCAGGCAGCAGCTCCTATTAATATAAAGACAGTCACATCCCAGGGCTATGGAAGAAGAGCTGAAAAGCTCGGAAGAAAAATGAATTTATTTCAATGGATGTTTGCATGATCAAGAAATGACTCAAATAGCTGCAGTTGCTCTGTTCCTGACATGCTGCGAGATTGAAACTTGGCTAATTAGTACAAAAGTTTCCCTTTCCAAAAGTCCACGTGACTCAGATTTTCAATTATTGACATTTGAGTTCATTATCATTTATGCACTTTCTTTATTTGTGTTTTGCCCAGGAAAAAGCAGCGCAACTCAGGCAGATAATTTGTTGTTGCTTTGCATATCTGTTTTCCAACATTAAATTTTTATATCTCCTCCATCAAAACCAACTGAACTACCAGCCCTTTCAGCACTCTAATATCATAATATAAATAACTACAACCTCCTCCCACAAAACATTAACCCCTCACTATGCTCATAACTCCCCCTTCCCACAAATTTAAAATGAATTACCTGAAAATATTTACCACCATTTCAAGAGTTTGGTAGAAATCTCGTTCCTTCCATTGTGTAAAACATAAATTTTAGGCAAAGCCAAAGCTGACATTATCATTGTTTTACACTGAACTGCTTTGTCCGGGAGTGTCAGTTCATCCTCTCTCCTATCATGGTTAGGACAGACCTTTTGTAAAGCTTTGTAATGCACCAATTTGCCTCTCCTTGCAGACTGTACGATTTCACTAATCTCTAAATTGATAAATTATGTACATGAAGGCAGAGCAAAACCCTTCACACAGACACGAGGAATTATTTCCATGTCACATGGAGTTTCCTTTTCCCCTGGATTTTTTTTTTCCCCCCTTTTGTGTTGTCATCCTCATTTGAACAACCTTCCCAAGACTTGAAAAGGTCAGTGCCCTCGTATTTGGGCTGTAGGATTAGAGGTGACGAGCTGTGTTGAAAGACATAATTGAGCCTGGGCAGCTCGAGAGATTTCAGCCTGCCCCGGGTATGGGCAGCCCTGGCCCTTTGAAGGATCTAAAAGGTGTTCGTGGTGGGAATGATGCTGGAATTTCAAAAAGCTGCAGGCGAGCTCAAAAGGTAATTAATATAGACTAATTGGTCTCAAGGCCCTGGATAGTGGCTCTGTGTGCAGTCCTCAGTGCCGGCACTTCCCTTTGTCCTTCCGAGGATCCCTCTCAGCCGCTCGCTCGGGTGGTTGCAGGCAGAGAACAGGCAGGGACAGGCAGGTGCTGTCACTGCAGCCGGTGCTGGAGACAAAAGGCTGCAAATCTGCTTGCCTGCCTAGTGGGGAGCCCTGCCACAAGCCAAAAGGCAATGCTGATGTACAAAGGCTCCACTCAGCTTGATCAGGGGGATCAAACCCCTCCAACCACGCTTGGGATCACTTGGTGGTCCCAACTGGGGTTCCCTCAGTACCTGTCCCTGTCAGCAGGAGATACGACTCTCTTTGCTCTTCCTAGTATAGAAACAGATTTTTAAAGTCAGTTAGGAATAAACCTGGCTGATTTCTATGTTGATTGCACATTTCTGTCCCTGGTCTTGTTCAAGGCCAGGTTGGACATGGCTTGGAGCAGTATGATCTAGTGGAAGGTGTGCCTGCCCATGGCAGGGGCATTGGAATTAGATTCTCATTTAAAATCCCTTCCATCACAAATCATTCCATGATTCTAATGCTGCAAAGTGGATGTGTTAGACTCCCCACATCAATACTGCCCCTTTTCCTGCATTTCTGCTGCGTTAACAGCCCTTTCAGGCATGAGTAGACAGGGGCCATGCCTGGAGCAGCATCTCCCAGCTGGGCTCTGCAAGCCCTCAGAAAGCAACCCAAGACATAACTGCAAAGAACAAACAGCCATTTGAAACCCAGGTGTGGGCTTTCTCATGCTTGAGGCTCGGGAGCGAATAAAATGAGGGGAAACCGCAACAATAAACCAGTATTGTGGCTTAGCCTGATATTCATTTCAGCAGAGGAAAATCCCTGCAGCAGCACAGCTCAAGCAGGCAGACAGCAGGGGTTTTAGGTGAAGGATAATGGGAAGCACCAACACCCCAAATTCAGTTTTAAAGTCTCTGAGAGCAAAACAGCAGCTGACTTCACTGGAAAACTATAGAAAATGCTCCATTATTTCCTTTTACACCACCACCACAGTCAGTGGGTCCTGCTCACCAGCCAAATGTCAGAAGGGAGGGTAGGAGAAAAGGAGTTTTCCACCTCTTTGGCTGAAGATGCCCCTTCCCTCACTTAGCCCATCAGCAAGGACTCTGAGAAATCAATCACAGCCTGAGAAATGCAACCCCTGGAAAACAGTCCATACAATTGGGTAGATTCCCTTTCATTTTTTTAATTATCCCGTTTTCCACATCACCCAGCCCTCCCTCCTTTCTCATCACACTCTTCACTACACACTGTCTACTTAGCAAAATAAATGACTGCGCTCCCAGCACCGAGGGATGCAACGGCTGCTCGGCTTCCTAATGGTCTCTCCTTGCAAGGCAGCAGCCAAGGGGTTAAACACATCTTGGCAGCTCCAGAACCTGAGCCCAAGCAAAGGTAGACAGACAGACAGACAGACAGACAGACAGACAGACAGATAGATAGATAGATAGATAGATAGATAGATAGATAGATAGATAGATAGATAGATAGATAGATAGATAGAAAACAGACAGAGCAGCAAGGATGTCTCCAACCTGTAAAGCTTTCGTAGCAGTCACCTCTTAGTGCTCTGGGCCACCCACAAGGTACTCAAAGGCCCAAAGCATGTCTTGATGGTGTTTGCCCTTTTAATTCCCACCCTTGGAATAAGAGCAGGACCAAAAATATTCCTTGTATATCTTCAATTTCTTTACACTGATTCAAACACTAAGTGGAACAGCTCTTGGAACCACGGCCATTGCCATGGCTGCCCTATCTCTTTGGCTACCTGTGATGGGCAAAAGACACTGCTGTGGGCTGGAAAACCAGGGTAAAAGCAGTGGGTTGCAGCAGCTGTGAGTGGGACACCGGCCCATGGAAGTGAGTGGGACACAGGCACATGGAATTGGGGTGCAAGGGAAGACCCCCAAACAGCCCTGGGGCTTCAGTGCCAGCACACTCCGCTCCCAGCGCCTGTTCCTGCCCTGCACCCGGGCTGAGGGAGAAGGAAACCCTCGGCAGCCTCTGGGCACACACATCTGTCCAGCCTGGCCAAGGGAGCCTGTGACAGCTGGGCAAGACTAAAGCATAAAATCCCTGGAGAGTTTTTCTGGGTTATGTCTGCAATGACAGCAAGGTGCCCTCCCCAACACCCTGTCCAGTCTAAGGGTTCGGCTTCCCTACCTATCCCTGTGTCACCACATTTCCTTACAAAGCACAGTTGCTTGTTACACTTTAATTTTATTTTTATTTTTCTATGACTGTCACATGCCCTACATAGATTTTCTGGAAGCCAGACTACAGACAAGCAAGCTGGGGTTTGCTTCCTTAGTTTGTCTGCTCCCATGACAGCTTTGGGAAGCAATGGCTGATAGCAAGGACGCTGTTGGAGGGCTGGGTGTCCTGGACCTCTTCCCAACCCCAGCACTGCCCAGCTGGGTGACCCTGGGCAGAGCCCTGCAACTTCCCATATCATCCTACAAGGTGACAGTGGTAAGCTCTGTGAGTGTGTAGTGAGGCTTAATTAAAGTGGAAAAGCACTTCAAGCGTCTCAGAACAAGCTGCTTTAAATAAAAGCCACGATAATAACAAGCTGGTTACAGCATGAAGGAGCCTGGAGGAGGGACAGTGACACACAGCAGTGGCAGGATGGCTGAGAGAGCTCGCTGGGACCACCCATGTCTCAGGCTCGCTTCATCCAGCCTCAGGTGAGACTTCAGCTCCTCATGGTGCTGCGGAAAACTCTTCCTGCACTTCCTAACAGGAACTGCCCAAGCCCACCATGCAGCTCACAAAAAGCTTTTCCAAGCACCAACATTGTGGAAAAAAAAGACTTGAACGCAGCTGAAAACATTTCCTTGCTGCTCCTGCAGTCTGTGAAGTCTCTTGTCCTTTGTTTTGATGGTAAGAATATCTTTGTGGGGCGCGGGGGTGACAGTGCTCCTGTGCAGGCAGCTGCCCCAGCCGAGTTGGGGCTCTGGCACCTCTCACATGTGGTGGGATCTCCGGTGACTGCAGCCATGGAGGGGAAGGGATGCCATCCCACGCCATGGTTCGGTGTGTCTCAGGACTGAGCCAACAAGGCTCCTTTGTCCTAAGGACCCCAGTCATGCCCCAGTCTCCCGGCAGCGCCGTTGTCCCAAGGTCCCCCATTAGACATGTTTCATATCTGTGTTCTCCTGTATCCTTAAGATAAACATGTCCTTCACTGTAGTCATCTACTCCATCATAGCCTCCTATCAAATGAGCCTTGCTAGCTCGTAAATTACTGTGCAAACCATTCCAAACAATAAAGGCAATTTTACTTACTGAACCATTAAATTTACATACTTAAATTAGACTCAACCAGACGTTGAGAGGGGACGCCTCGTGGCCAGACAAACAATGAATTTAGGGAAAGAGCTGCCGTGTACTTCCCCA
This sequence comes from Grallaria varia, assembly GCA_013396735.1. NCBI lineage: Eukaryota > Metazoa > Chordata > Aves > Passeriformes > Formicariidae > Grallaria > Grallaria varia. The sequence goes on from VWZG01003565.1 coordinate 727,134, forward strand.
CCTCTCACATGAAATTAATGAGGTGCTTCAATTTAATCATCATTAGAATTACATCTTTATTTAGTTACTTAGCAGAGTTTGACTCGCTGTGTGGCGTGGCACGTGGGGTAATACCTCTGACATCAACCTTCCCCAGAGGGAAGGCAGGGAGGAGATCCATCTCCCCAGAATGCTTTTACACCCCTAAGCAGCCAGAGTGGGTATGCCCGCCAAGATCCTAAATTGTTCTTCTGGGCTCATTTTTAAGGTAAAAGAGCGAGGGAAGAGAAATAGCAAGTCAAAGTAAATTGAGAAAATAAGGTCTGGGATCAGCGTAGGGCGGGTTTGAGACAGGCAGACAGGGAGTCACATCATTCTTTAGGTGGTATCAACAAAGCGGAAGCTCTTGCAGCAGTTCAGTGCACGTGGCATGGAGACACTCCTTAGAGAAGCAAGACTTTGAAAAAAAAGCACAGTGAAATGGAGACAGAGAGGCAGGAAACACATCTGCCCTCATGTGCATGTGCAATTTGCTTTGCCTTTGCTCCCCCCTATACACATAATTGACTCATCTCAGGATGCTCCCGGGCAGTCGTGGGGGGAGGCAGGAGTGGAGGGCTCGGGCACAGAGTGGGCAGCACTGCAGGGCTGTCGGGGGGTGTTACAGACCGAGCCTGGTTGTCACCTTTCCCCGTGTCCCCCCGGGGGTGCAGCACTCAGCTGGTGCACATCCTGAGGCACAGGTGAGAGCTCACAGCCCGTAAACCCCACTGGGCAAGGGTACCACAGCCACAGGCACTCACTTTGCTACCAGAAAGTTATCAACAAGCTACAGGGATTCCTGGGGACAGCAGCAAAGCCTATGAGGGTCTGTGGGGACAGAAGGAGGGATCAAACTGGGGGACAGAAGAAGGGACCAAAGAAGGGGGACAGGCTGCTTGTTTAAGAAGGTCCAGTGCCCTGCACCTGGGGACCTGCTGCCTCTGTAATGCTGAGAAATCATGTATGAAAGCAGAATAAAGAGATTACAGAGTCCTACGGAAGTGGCGCAAAGGAAACCAGCCCCTACTGTTCTGGGCATAATATATGTATGGAGTAAGAGATGGGAAGTTTCCAATGAAGAGAGCTCTGCATGAAAGTAGAAGGAAGGAAGAGATGCCCCAGCCCAGAGACAAAGGTGCCTGTGGTTCACACAGGGTCCCTCAGGATGGGAAAGGCCCATGAGGTCTTCCTCAAAATCAGCAATGGGCTACAAAAACACAGACATTTTTGTTACTCTGAAATATTTCCAGCCCAACAGACTAATTCTCTGCGCCCCCACTTCAGCCATGGAGCTCAGTGACCTCCTCTGGTTTGATGGTGATGAGAACGAGCAAGATTAGACCTTACTGAGCTACATCTGATGACATGAAACACTGGGAATCCCTCTTCCCCCATGGATGCCCACAGCTCTGCATGGATGGAGAACGTCCACATTATTTCCATCAGAAAGTCTTTGCTTCTCTTTGACTCATTTATTCACTCCCACGGCAAAGGGAGACGAGCTCCCCACAAGCCCATGCCATGGATAATCCTAACTGGGGGAATGGCAGGAACAGGGCTGATTTGTCAGGGCTGCTGTGTATTCAACTGCTACCTGCAAGCTCTTCTTTCCCTTTGATCCATGCACAAGTGCTGTGCTGGCCAGTTTTACGTGCCATCCTTCCCCACAGCGTGCAGTCACACCTCAGCTCAGTCAGTGACCCCAAACCCATAGTTTCGAGCAGGATGTCGGGGGTTTGTCTGGCATCCCCTCTGGGCTGCATCTCCACACAGGGAGGATAAATATTAGTTATGTATAGCAGGAAGCAGCACTCGCACCTGAAAGCTGACTTCATTAAAAAAANAATAAACATCAAACTGCCAACTGGTTTTTGCCTTCTGTAAATCAAAATACACTTCGGAAGTAAAAACTCCCCAATTACACCAGGCGAGATGAAACATTAACCCACGATGAGTGGGGATGGCAGTAGCAGAGATGAACAGACTGGGGCCGGAGTTACAGTTTGTCTACATTAAAAATGCAACATCAGCAGAGGTGTCTGAAAGAGTCATTTATCAACCCCTGGATTAGAGAGACATCTCAAAGTAAGTGCACCATTTATTCGCACATATGCACAAATTGTCTGCTGAGGAGGGAGAGGAGAGCTGCAGTCTTTGTGCCTTGGAAGGTTCTCTCGAGTCCTCTGGGTAAATGTAGGGCCAGAATGACATTAGGCATGGAAAATAGGAACCTTGCTCATGGTAACAGGGGGTACAATTCATGTGAGCAGCCGGGATGGAAAGTAATCTAATGCTGCAATTTCAGAGAAACAATATAGAGTCGCTCACATACATCATGATTAATGGCTGGATACCATAGTGTGAAAACCATTTTAAAAATGGCATTTTTGTCACTGACAATGTTACACATATAGTAAAGGTCATACATGATAAGAGCATTATCCATATTTCTTCTGCAAACATGCTTAACCTTGTAGAGCACAATTCCCTGGAAGATTGGTGATCCATCTCCAGCTGCAAACTGTGCTCTTCAGAACCTGAGAAGGCCAATTTTACATTTATATCCTTCACATCCACACACAGAGAGAGGCTCTGGGAAGCCTGCATGCCTTTCCAAGCAGAAAAAGATGGGAGTGTTTTACAGCAGCACCTGCTCAGGGATCGCCTTGTCTCCAGCTCTCACCTCACACTGTAGCTCTCGCTGGGCACCTTGTTGAAGCTGTGCTGGGAGCACAGTTGCCTGTAAATCCCCTCTCTAAAGACTCCTTGAGGAGCCCCTTGGCCACAGGGAGGTCCCAGCAGAGGGTCTGCACACACCAGTGGGGCTTGTCTCTGCAACCTGGCAGTGTTTAAATGTGGGAAGGGGGTGGTTGTTTCACCGGCTGCTCCCTGGAGAAAAATCTCATCCCATTCAAGGATGACCACCTTGGAGAAAATGTGACATGAGTCCACAGACTAGACATCTGCCTTTTTGAGAGCTGCATTTAAAACACAGAGATCCCTGTCAAAGGGCTGGCTCAGCCTTTAGAAGGGAGCAACACTCATGAGGTGAGCCATTTCAGATCAAATCCAGTCCAACCACTGCCACCAACTCAGACCCCACGCGCCTTCCACAGCCCAGTTATCTTGCCAAAATTGTTATAGCTGCATTTACAACTTGCCCTGCGCTCCAAACTCTATGAAACCCGTGAGCATTGATGCCAATGAGCCACATTGCAACCCTGCCTTGCAGCTCTGGAAGCTCAGGTTAGGCTGATAGTTGGAGGAGCAAAAGGTTCACAATATATATTGCACCACATTGTGTGACCCCCTGGAAAGCCCTCAGAAAGTGGCACGAAGTGCCATTGCCTGGTGGCTGACACACTGTGGCCAGGGGAATTTTTTTCAATATGCAGTCATGCACCTGGAATCGCAGAGGTACAGAATGGTTTGGGTTGGAAGGGACCTTAAAGATCATCTCATTCCAACCCCCTGCCGTGGGCAGAGACACCTCCCAGTAGAGCAGGTTGTTCAACACTCCATCCAACCTGGCCTTGTTTGCCTGAGCGTTCCTGCCTGCCCGTGTTTGTGTGAGCATTCAGAGCTCGCTCACGCTGCTCTGTCCACCTGCCTCGTAGGGCCCTTCTCCTGCTGGTACTGAGCTCTCCTGATTAACCCCAGCTCCAGATGCAAGTCAGAGTCGTGCTCTGCACTAACAAGCCAAGCACAAGATCTTAAAAGGCATTGCATGAAAATCTCTTTATTTCTACAGCAAATAAACCCCTGCATGAAACAAACATTTGCATAGTGAGATCCATCTTGTTCCATCAGGTGAGACCCTACTTTAAGCACCTCTGGGCTGCCTCACTCGGGGCAGGGGCTGGGTACCAGGGCAGGGGTTGTGCTCACTGATGCTGCCACCCTGCAGCAGGGAACAGACATGAAAATAAGCCAAAGAACCACTGAGATGGGCTAAGCAGCAATGCAGCTCAGTGCCTCTGCACGCTGGGTCTCTGCTAACAAATAATCAGCACTGTACCAAGTGCAGGGAGCAGGGTGAGCCAGAGTTCAGAGGCTGCAGACAGGATCTCCCCCCATCAGCAGCATCCTGCTCCCCAGCAATCTGCCCTCCCTTGGAGAGGAGAGCATGATCTCACTCCGGAGGAATTTCCTCTGTGGGAGACGCTGGAAAAACGCTATAGGAGGAGATGGGAGCTCAGTGCCTTGGGACCATCTCCTGGAGCAGGGAGCCTTGCCCCCCCCCAGCCGGCTGCCACATGGAGCTGGAGCACCCCCAGCACTGGGCACAGGGCCCTGCGTTCAGGGGGGAACCACATCAGAGGGAACAAATTCCACCCTGTGGTTTGTGCATTGCCTGGAAAAGTGTGACCCCAGATCCCCCCACCGGCCCCACATGTCCCCAGCAGCTGGTGAGGGGTCCTAAGCAGCCCAGGGAAGTGGCTCTGGGCGGGGAGGATGCCTGAGAAGAGGGATGCAGGGGATGGAGGGGACATTTCCATGCTGGCATTTGCAGCTTGTCAGATCAGCTTGTGCTTTCTTATGCGAACAGCACAGAGAAGGTTTCCCACTGCGCTCAGGGTGGGAAAGCTTTTCCCCAGAGTGGTTTGCAAAGACTGGCTGGACCAAATTATTCTTCTCATCATGAATGCCTCTCTCTGAGCCACCTTACCCATGCAGATACTCAAATGTTATTAATATGAATGAATGCATCTTGTCTCGGGGTGTCTCCTGGTAGAAGCCATTTCAGAAACACTGGGAGGGTGGAGGGAGGGAGGGAATACAACTGAGCGGCCCCGGTTGCATCTGTCCTATTCCTCAGATGCCAATTTCTCTCTCCCAAGAGCACCACAGACTAGAGGCACTCACAGATTATACATCATTCAGCTTTTTGCTTTGCAAAATTAGCTTTCTTAGCAAGGAAACAAAGGATTTGCTGTATTGGATCAGGCTACTGACATGTCTGCTGTTGCTGGATCCAAGCTCTGGCACTTAAGAAACACGGCAGCTCCTTCCTCTGCTGTGCTGGCCAAGTCCCTGCCTGGAGAGCGGCATGCACAATCAGAGATTGCTTCCAGATTGCCACAGAAATTCATCTGATGCTCAGTAGCAGGTAGTTTGACTTCTCTCCTAATTTTGTCTTCTTACAGACCCACAAATGGCCAACATTATTTAGTCCCTTTAAAAACTCAGCCAGAACGTTTATCTCAATAAGTACCTTCAGCGCTGCCCTCCATAAAGCCAACTGTGCACCACATAAAAGGAGGGTTTCTTTTTTACTGGTTCGAAATTTACTGCCCTGGATGGTTTGCTTTACAGCTGTTAACACAATGAAAGCTTTTGTAAGGAGGGGAAGGACTGACGGTGTTGGGGAACGGGGCAGGACCTGGCAGAAGACAAAGATAACAGTCTGTGGCTAATGCATGGGCTTTGCATGCCCAGCCTGATGGGCAGACCATAACTCATAACACATTTAATGGCACAGGCGAGGAGAGGGAGCGCTGAACGTTCCCCCGAGGTTCACACCCAGCCCTCGCGGCGGGTGATGGAGCACGGCGGGTACCGTGGGGTTGTGTCGTGGCAGGGAAGGCAGCAGCAGCTTTTAATCCTTCCCCTCTCATGGAAGGAGGGATGGAGGGGGCTGTTCCCCCGGCAGAGCCTGCCATTCCCCATGGGCCCAAGGAGAAGGGTTCATAGCTGGGGAGAAATGTTAGAGGCGATACAGAGCCCTGCATCTGCAAACACAGGCTGAGCGACCTGGGAAGTGCCAGTGTCTGACACACGCCAGCAACAGCCTCGTTTCGTTTGACCTGTAACTCCTCCTGGCCCAAAGCAGAGCGCACAAGCCACGTCGCTGTGTTTTACAAAGCCTGGGATCAAATGCCCAGCCAAAGGCACGGGGAAGAGGTTTCTTTGGGGACGGACCCCGTGCGCTGCCGCCGGGATGAGCAGACGTGGGCTGGGCAACACCAGCTCTGCCTTCTCATCCTGTGAGCGTTGGCACTGAGGTGGCACCGAGAGACCTCCCTCCTCCTCTGCAGACCCACTGCAGGGGCTCCCTGTCTGCAATATTTGTAATAAGAGAAGGAAACTGTCGTCGCAAAGGTCGAGGTAGGCTTCTTCTTCAGTTTGGCTTCTTCTCTTCGCTCCTTAGTTCGCAGTAGCTTTTTCTTCTTCAGCAGTCTTTGCAATCACGTCGGAAAAGGGCACCAGATGCCGTTGCAAAGGTCGAGGTGGGTCAAAGAAATGACACGTCTTCTTCCAAAAACAGGACCTTTATTGTATCAGAGGCTGCGGTTCTTACAGACCTGAGTATGGACACATGTCCAAGGACCATTGGTTTCTCTATACACAAGTAATTCCTAATTGGACGCACAAACCACACGTTGGTAAACATGACTCATCACTTTAGAGACTGGATTTCCGCTGTAGGTGTCACAGCCTTTCCTTCTGTGCCTATCACCCTGACACATGCAGAAGGTTCCTGGCATAGTCCAACTATTCCACAGAGACCCCAGACCAGCCGCAGTCTCCCCACCCAGGGAACCACCCCAGGTGCCTGCTGATGGGGGAACTCAGCTCCTCGAATGCGCACAGAGCTGATTGCTAAAGCAAGAGCAGTGCCCTGGCTCGGCAGGATTGCTGCCCAGCCCTCTCCAAAAGGCAGGGCAGCTGCTCAGGGCTGGGTCAGAGCCCATGTTGCCCGCACAGCACCGTGTCACACAACGTCACATGGACCAAAACACACGAGTGTGTGAAGGGAAACCTCCGGGAGCCCTCGGGTTGCCCCTGTGCCCGGGCGCGTGGTGGCACACACGCCGTGGGAGCGGGTCTGGGTCTCCAGGCACACGGGGCCATGCGTATTTCCCATCGGCTCCATCCTCCCTACAAGCCTAGAGTTAACTGCTGAGAGTGCTCTCTGCCATCTTTTGTGAGCTGAGAACCAGGAACGCTGCATAAATCATTATTCTTGCTAATTACCAGGAAACATCAAACAAGACAAGCATTTTACTTCTCATCACTGAATTTTGTTATGCTAATTAGAGTTGTATAAGCTGTTGCTATTAAACCTGGAGAGTCAGAAAAACATTTGCATTAATACCCACAAAGCTGCATCAAAACCTAGTTATTAGTATTTCAATGAGGTTCAGGTTACAGGGAAGCTGCTGCCATTTCGGGGGCTGGTTTGTTGTTTTTAAATCCTGCTGTGAGAGAAAATATAAATAAATGCAGGGTGAGGCCTCATGTAGACAATGCTTCTTTTATATGGGGAATTAAAAAAATAGGGAAACTTTGATCAGAAGCAGATACAGAAGGGAGGGGGAGAGGGTGCAGAGGTCTTGGTGCGCTGTACTCGGGGCTGCGCCGACTGTGCGTGCCAGGCTGGGAATTACCCTTTGGATTTCTGAGTCCCTGCTGCTCCCAGACACTTCACTTGATCTGGGTGGTTTGGGTTTGACCCTTGGAAAGGCAGCTGGGAAGAGGAGCTGTGCGGGAGGGTGGGCCTGTGGGAATCATCCATATGGAGTGTCCCTTCACTTATACCTTGTGCATGGCATTGAAACCCAGGGCGGGGTTCACAGGAGGGAGGGGGGACAGGATTTCTGGTTGCCAAAATGAACGCACCAAAGCCACACGTCTAAGCCTTCGTGGGGAACCAACTCTGTAATAAGAATTGGCAATTCCTTCTTTTTAGTGCCAATCACAGCAGCCGAGCGTTTCATCTGGAGATCTCACAGAGCTTCAGAAAGGCAAATTATTCCCCCACGTGCCCCTTTAATACAACAATTATCACCACTGGATGCATCAAATACATGTTAAAAATTTTAGGGGAGTCCAAACAGGCGGCTTGTGAGCAAGGGAAAGGGGACTTTAACCCCTGAGCTCCGAGTGCTGGAGCCCATCGTGGTGAGCTGCTCACAAAGGCACACTCACCCTGATGGTTTCCATCGTGTGGAGGTGCTGGTGTCGAGCCCACGTGAGCTGGTGTGGCAGCACAGGTTGGTTCTGGGCTTCACCCATTAGCAGCTTCTCCAGCCCCTTGGCTCAAACCACAAAACTCTCTTTGCCTGCCACTTATTCCTCAGTAAAGAGCAAACCCTATTGACAGCTGGGAGCAGCTTAAAGAACACATCTGAGCTGTCTCTATAACCCGTGGTGCTGTTCTATTGACGGGGCTACAAGTTATCTGTTTTTAGCAGACCATTTGTCAGAATCCTGGAGAGGACGAGCCATTCACTCTCTCACCGTGTATTTCTATCAAAGAAGAAAAAAAGAAAAAAGGGAAAGTATGTCTTCCATTTCCTCCTTCTGGTGGAAAATGCAGGTGAATTGAGCGGTGGTGTGAAGGAAGCGGCGTTTCAGTAATGATGAATGACGGTGGCAGTGCTGTGTGCTCCATCATTTTGCTGATGTGGAGGAATGTGGAGGCACAGCACGTGCCATCCGTCACCTCCCTGCACCAGCCCTGAGCTGTGGGATGCCCTGGGCGAGGTACCCAGCCCGGGGACACAGCCTGTCCCCCAGCCCTGGACCCCACTGTGTGCTCGCTGTGCATCCTCAGCGTCAGCCTTTCCAGCTTTGGGCATCACTGGGAGCTTCTCTCCAGCATCAAATCCCTCTTCATGCATCCAGGAAAATAAACCACAGCTCGCTGGCCTCCAGAGAGGGATGTTAAGGTCTCACTGCCTCTGTCTTGACAGGGATCAGCATTAGAAGAAGAGCCAAACACAAGCCAGGTGTCCCCATCCCACAGTCCCACTCTGACTCTGCATCCTCACTAATCACAGGCAGATTAAGAAAAAAAAAGAAAATCCACGTCAGCCACGCTACGGTAAAGAGAACTCTAAGAAGGATGAGGAAAATGAAGACACTGTGAAATGCAATAGATGTCAACTTCTACTTATTTTTTAATTTCATCTCTTACAAGCTTTTTTGGAAGCTAACATGATTAAGTTCTTCACACAATTTATTAGCATCGTGTTGGAAATCCAGCAGTATATTGCACTGTCTGAGTAATCCAATTAGCAAAATGTATTTATTTAACCAGAATATTAGCTGCACACAATCCCAAATGAAGTAAAGTCCCTGATCCCGGGGTTCCTCTCACTTCTTGGAATTCATTTACCAGCTACAGGAAGGCTTACTCTAATGAAATAAATATCAGCCCGATGTTTTTGGAATAATACAAGAAAACCAATCTTGCTGCTCAGCTAACTGCTGCCTTTTTTTTCCTTTCAGTGAGTACTGATGGCACACAGATTTCACAGTGCCATGAAGGTTTTTCTGGTTCTTCCACCTTCCTCTCACCCCCAAACCCCACAAGCCCACTTGGATTCCCATGATTTACAGCCACCAAATCATTCCCAAAATTCAGAACTCATATACATATACTTTTTCCTTTTCATTCAGCGATCCACATGCAAAAGTGAACCTCGTACCCTCTTTACCTTGATTCGAAAGAGCTTTGAAATAAAACCACTGTGGGAAGGGAAGGCTCTCCAGCACTTTTTTCCCTCCTAATGAAGGAGCTGAGTGACAGCCCCCGAGGCAGGAGGTCTGACACCACCTCAGCAGCATCCCTGCCACGCTCACGTGCTGGCCTGACTCAGTGTGAGCTCCAGGGGCTGTGCTGGGAGCGCTGGCTGACGTGTGACAGTTTGGGGCTATTTTAGGCATTATTTTAAGTTTTTTTATCTCCCTTTAATTTTATTATTACCTTGAATGCTCCCAGCTCCTACCACAACAGCATCCCCACTTAGAGCTCCTGGCCACAACCTGGCTGTGCCCACTGGGGTGGCTCTCCCAGCCCGTGGCATCTCATCAAGGACAGGCGAGTGGTGCCACTCAGCTGCCAGCAGTGGCAGGAGAAGGGCTCAGTCCTGCTGGGACCCTCTGCCTCCACAGCCCCTCCAGGGAATGGCTTGCTGTTGACCGATGGTGTTTTTCCAAAGCTGCTACTCCAATTTATCTTCATTAATTGGCCTTAATTAATTATTTTCCCCTGTGAGCAGCAGCGGGAGATTCAATCATGAACAAAAGCAAGGAGGTGGGGCAGTGAGTGGAGTCCTCTGCTCTGCCCTTGGCACTGCCCCGTGACCCTGGTGCTGTGGGCAGCTTTTGGCACTTTCCATGGCTTTAGATTTGGGCCCAAGGGGAGATGCAGACACCTTCATCTTCTCCCATCCACACAGGGTGTGGAAATAAAAACCTTAGGGTAATGCAGCATCCCTGGATATGCATCCCAGGAATCCAAAATCTGGGATTTTGGGTGTCTGCTTGTGCCATATGCCAGCAGGAGAAGGCACAGAGAGGATAGATTTGCTTTACTTGCTCGCAACGTGTTTTTCTCACACCTCATGGAGCATGACCACGCTCTCCATCTCCCCGTGCTGCTGCTGCAGCAGCACCTGTGAGATAACTCTGACAGCCAAACTCAGATGGAGAAGGAAGGGACTAACGGCCAGAGTTAAGAATAGACATCATTTGCAATGTGCCTCCAAAAAGAATTAACGTCCTGAGGCAAAAGAGCTAATTCTGTGTTTCCTTTCAGATCCTCCACTGAGCACAGCCGGGGCTGGAGGAGGGGAGGTGCCTGCACAGGAGACTCACTTGGGCTCAGTGTGAGAGCCCTGTGATGCTCATCCACATGCAGAGAATTTGAGAGAGATCCTCCCATTAATGCAAACAGGAATTACCCGTGTAATCTTGGGATTAACGGAGCCCAAGGAATTATTTACATTTCCTAAATGAGGGAAACTGTATTAAGTGGGAAAGGCAGAGACAGGGAGATGAGGAGCAGGAGCACGACTCGCTACCTGTGTCTGCAGGAACCAGCATCCTTGCCTTTGGTGAGAACGGGTTCGTCTGGGGTTGCTCAATGCATTCGGTGCCTTTGGACAAAAGCTGCTGCTGAGGCACAAAGCAGACAGACTGATGCTGTCCTTGGGCTCATGGTCAGGGAGGGACTCATGCAACCTTCAGATCCCAGATCTGTGCCTACAGGTCTTTCCCTCATCACTGGGTGCAGATCCTCATTCTCCACCAATGATTACAGCAGCAGTAGGAATAAAGACCAGTTTCTTACTTTCTTGATTAATCCCTCTTGCAACATCTCCCACACAACAACGCAGAGCCCAGTGTGCCTGCAGGGTGAGGACCTGGACCTGCTCCCACTCGGCTCACACGGAGCATCCCTTTCGTCGGCTCCGCCACCGAGATCTGAAATTGCTCTCAAATCACCCAGAGCATTCACCACACTGAGCTTCTCAGTCTTTACACCTCAAAAGCCATAGTGAGAGGCAGCAGAGCCCTCAGAGCCCCGTCTCCTCCCAAATGCTATAATGCTCATCATAATCACAGCAACAACAACAGTCAGAATAACCCTCCATCCTTCACACACCAGACGATGAGGAGTCAGACTCCATTTCCAAACTAAGACATCTCGCGTGCTATTCTCCCTCCCCTCCAGACTAATAGCTGACAATGTATGCCTTCCACATTAATGATAAGGGTTCAAGGGGAAAGAGTCTGCTTTCCTGTTTCGCTGACATTACACTCTCCTATGTACCCACCAACATACCCTAAGGCAACAGAACTAGTAATAGGTTCCTCTAACTGCCTCCTGCATCAAATTTGACATCGGGTGCTTTCTTCTCCTTTCCCATCGCTCACCTTATAACTCTGTCATCATCATTGATTTTGACTTAAGGAGAGGAAAAAACCACGACCCAACCCTTTCCCCCTGCTTGTACAGCACTGGGGTGGTGAAGCACAGCTGCTGCGGGGACCTGGAGAAGGGGAGAGGCAGCCAAGGGGGTTGTTTCTGTTTTTCCCCAGTCTCAGGTGTGGAGAGACTGATGCTGCATGCTGGGAGCATTTGCTGCACCCGGCAGAATAGGTTTGCAGCGCCAGGACATCATCACTGCCTGTGGGGATGCTTCCCAGACTGCAGGCAGCGCTGTTCAGGTGCTCAGTGGCTTTTTGCACTGGGCTCATTTTTCCATTGAGGTCAGGATTAGTTAATTTTTAGGCAGAACTCCTTTCTCCTCCTTCTGTCTTTCTTCCACAGCAAAGATAGCTGGAGTGGTCTCTGTCTACCCCTGGGCTGTGTCACTTGATGCACTGAAACCCCCTCAGCTACCTCCCCAAATTCTCTGCATCTCCACCTGCAGTCCAGGTGGTGCCTGGACCCAGCAAGCCCTTGGGACTGGCAGTGGAAGGGGCGAGTGGTGGATTCCCAGCAGGGTGAAGGTGCCTTCCTAGCAGCATTCCCAGGGATGGTGACAGTTGTGTCCTGTGGGGCAACAGACAACAATTTCAGCTCAACTCATTTATCAGATGATCAAGGCTCTCAGAGAAGAGGGCCAGACTCCCATGCCAGCACCGGCTGCTTCCCAGCACGACGCTGCCAGGAGAGACCTCGGTCCAACTGTCACCGCTCGTCTTTTGCAGCCACATCCCGAGATCTGCCTTCCAGGGGCTACAGCCGTGCTGGAAGGGGAAGGAACCTGTCAAAATGCCCCAGCATGGGGCAGTCCTTCCTACAGCAACCCTTCCTTGGTGACCCGGGTGAACAGCCGCCTCTTCTGCCTGGTTTCTTCACAGATACACAGAAGTGAATCCCCAGAGTGCGGCTGACCCACAGCTGGTGTTTTCTTTGATTTGTGTCAGAGCCTATTTATGTCCCCTGCTTAAAACAATCCAGTTCTTGTCAGCAGTAAATGAAACTGTGTACCATCCAGCAGCTGTTTGGCTGCTACCTGAAATGAGTTTCACTCCAGTTCTTATCATGGAGAAATCCTTTTAATCATCAAAACTGCCACAGCCGCCTCGGAGCTGCGATGGTGCAGTGATTGTAACAGGGGAAGGCACATTGCAAATCAGGGCTGTGGAAAGAGCCCTGGAATTGCTGGTGATTTTCTCTTCCAGGGTTGCAGCCACTTTGGACATGTGTAAATGAGGGTCTTTGGCTGCAGAGACCAGTTTGCTGCAGACCTGGGCACTGGTGAGGTTTGACTGGGTCTGAAAGGATCAGGCTGGGTGGAACCAGCTGCCAGATGGCCTTTGGGGCTCTCACTCTGTCACACTGGTGGTCCAAGCAGGTTCCTCACAGTGAAAACACCAGTGCTCACTAAGACTTGCCTATTTTCAGGATCCTGCTACTGATATTGCCAATAAGGCCAACAGGGAAAAAATCCAGACAAGATGAACTCTGAATCTGTGCTGCAGCCATTACAACCTGACAAGTCTCCTAACGAAGGGTTTAACTAACGAGGCTGTTGGCAATGAGCAGGGACGCTGCACAAGAAGCAAGGAATGTCTGCCCAAAGCTATTCTGAATTCATTAAAGAGGACGGCAAGAGCTGGGCTGCTCCGTCCAGGGACACAGCATGAGGCCACAGAACCTGCTTGTCCCACCAAAAACTAATGATCACAGCTTGACTAGGGAGGATCAGGCGCTCGCAACACGCTGCTTGCAAACAAGCTGCAGACCAAAAGCAATTCGAAGGAATTATTTGGGAAATAATTGTAAATAATGAATGAATGGTGAAAATCGCAAGCTGTTTACAGATAACTCGCCTGCAGAAAAGAGCTGAATTTGCCGAGTAGATGATTCACTATTGATTATTTCCCCAGCTCTAACTGTAACCTTCTAAAGCATTAATTAAGACGAGTCTTCATAGTTCAGCATATTCTAATCTGTTACAGCTCAGCAGTGCCCTCCTGGAAGGAAACCTGGAGATTCACACCCTGGCACCGGCTCCTGCCTCAGTGGGGAGGAGGTGGGGGACTCCAGCACCAGCCCCAAATCCCAAAACTGGTGGCAATATTCCAGCAGGCTGTTGGTTGGGACTGGTGAGCACCTGGCTATGGCAGGGAAAGGCTGGATCTTCCCTGGCTGCTGGCTGGCTTTCAAATGGGACAGCTGCCTCTTGGGATAAACCCTTTAAAGACAGCCAAGGCAATCTGGCTAACCCCATGGCCGGCTGCCCCCAAATGACCCATGGCCAAGTCTGCCCCTACAGAAACATGCCCCAAAGTGACATTGTGCGCGCGTCCCCTGTGCCACCCAGCCCTTCAGAGGGGTCTGTGTTGCTCCCCCAGCTTCGGCTCGGGCAGCCCCAAGCACAGAACTCCTGGGATTATACTCAAGGAGAAGGAATGTGCCTGTCCTTTCGTTCCTACCAAGCGACTCCGACTGCGCCCATCCCTAAATCCGCTGAGCAATGGCAGGCACACGGAAATGCAAACACCCTGGCAGGGGCTGGCACCCGTGGGCATGTCCTGCTGACACGAGCACAGCTTCAGCCCCTGCTGACGGCGTGGTATGAGCCGGCCTCCAGCTAATGAAACGCACGATTGTGTCTGGGTAATGCACAGACATGAAAATCCAGCAGAGCAATCTAATCCAGCACAGCAAGGTCTCTGATTCAAACCCCAGAGGGATATGGCTGGGGATGCTGAGCGACAGGGGCAAGCTGTGGCTCTCCAGCTGTGCTCCCCAAGGTGGACCTGCAGCCTCATTTTTTTTGGCAGAGGCTCCGAACCCCCCTCCCCACCCCCTGTGACCCCAGGGCTGCTGGCCCAGCACTTGGCTTGCTTTGCCCCCATCTTGAAGAAATGAGGATGTGATAACCCGGCACCTAACTGCAGTCAAAATACTCTATCTTTCAACCAGCTGATTAGCTCAGCATTGCCCAAAGCATGTTTGCATCATTTCTGAATCTCTTGGAATACAGGGAGGGCACGTCAGCACCTGCATTAAGCAAGCCCGGTACGTGACCGATTTTTATTCTCATAACTTTGTTTCAGAAAGAAAAGCTCAAGCAGCAAAGTTTTAACTTGCAGTGAAATCCAGCTGACCAATGACTCTGATCTTTCTATCCCATTTCCAGGTCCAATGTGAACTACCATAGATTTTCCCAAGACTTGTCCTCAGTTCCCATGGGGATGATTTGCCAGCAGAGCCACCAGACCCCTTCTCGCCACTCAGCACTCTTTAGTGTGGTGCTCACTTGGCATCACATCATGGCCAAGCCATGACCAGCTCCGTGGGCCACACAGCCTTAATTTGTCCTAATTTATGCACAAAGATTAAAAGCAAGATTCCAGTAAAAGCCCCTTTTTCTCCCCCATCAGATGCAATCAGCCACAAGCTGTGTCTCACAGGGCTGAGCTTCCAGCTAAAGTTACACTTGACCCCTAACCAAGTAAAGAAAGCAGGAGAGGAATTAAAAATTCAAACAAAATACATCATAATCAGTTGAGTTTTAGCAGCATGCGTAGATTTTTAACGATTTCAATGCTTCTACAGACTGTTTGGGGCATGTAATGAAAATTCTTTCACATCATCTTTGCAAGAAAGCCTTATCAAGATTGCAAATATTTGAAATAACCATTTGAAGGACACATGGCACAACAACCAATTTCTCCTAATCCAGGTGTTCAAGGTGACCACAAGGAAGTGGTGGGGTAGGCTGAGGGGTCTGCTGTGGTTTTGGCTGAGCCATGACCATGCCAGGCCAGCCCACCTCCCCCCAGGCAGGTCCCTCATGGCTGCACAGCTCATCGTCAAACACACAAGCAAATATTTCTCACGAATATTGTCCAAAGCAAAATCTCTACCTGTTCTTGACTCCTTCAAGAGCTGTTTTCTGGTAAAGTTTTAGCTGATGGTCTATCCTTTGCTGAAAGACATGAAAAACAAAGAACAAGTGCTTGTCAGACAGTGGTTCAGTTAGAAAGGATAAGATGCTCCTACATGGGGAGAAAATACGCATTTTGTGTTTAATTTCACTAATCCTTCACTCATTTCATTCTCTCCTTTCATTCATTGCACGCCACACACACTTAAAGACTTGCAAAATTCTCTCCACCCAGTTTAATTTATTTTTCTATGCATCAAACTCTTCTCTCTCCATGAGCAAATGTATTGCTAATTAGGATGGAGGAGCAGATTAAGTTCAAATTAGTAGGTCTCCTTGTTGGAGCTGTTGCTTTCCCTGCCTCTCTCCAAACCAAAAATCAATGCAAGTCTTTCAGGGAATTCCAGCAAATTTTCATTAACATGGATATAATGCGGTCCTGAAAGAAGATATATCAGAATTAGAAACTGTGTGAGGAAAGGGGGTTGAGACGATGAGAGGCACAGAACAGCTTTGGAAAAAAAGGGAGATGCTAAAAAGGTGAATGTGGTCCAACCTCGGCGTTTTCTGGCCAACCCTGGCTTGGCAGGGGAAGGGCAGCAACACTGGAGGCTGGTTTGTGTGTCCTCTCAGCTGCAGGGACTTCCAGTGAATGTCCATGCAGTGCAGACAGGCTGAGGAGAGTTTATGGTGATGCAAAACGACCCTGCATCTGGTGGCCTTTATTTAAAGGAGTTTCAAGGGAACCTGGAGAGTCAAACTCAGAAGAGCTTCACTGAGCTCACACTGTGGTGTATTTGCCCCTCTTCTGAAACTGAGTACAGCAACCAGATTTGATGCCATTATTTGGGAATGACCCTGCAGGAAGAAGCCGTGGGGCACATGCCCCAAGCATGGGACACGTCCAGGAAAACCACTCCTGCTTCTGGCTGAGGACCCTTGTCACCATCCCCTCCTCAACTGACAAATATGCCAGTGGTTAATACAACCAACCCTACTGCCAAAGGAAGATAACTAGACCTTAACCCCTCCATGAAACAAATACTTTGGCATGGGATAGAGCTTTTTGCACCAGATGGACCCCCTGGTCTCTTGGTAAATCCGGTTCTTAGGCTTTGCCACAAAGAGGCTTAAAATTAATTAGCAGATTTTTTTTTTTTCTTTTAAAGAGTTCTGTACACGAGGAGTGTGTGAGAAAGGACATTCACCGGGAGCTTTTCAGTGCTTAAAGACCAAGATGAGGATTTCCAAGAGGTACAAACTGGCAATTTCAAACCGTTAAAGGCCTGGAGATGAAAACATTCCCTTCTTTCCCAGTAAAACAGTCAAGGAGGGGAAAGTTTTCTGATTTTCTACAGGTGACCACATTTGCCAAAAAGCATCTGTTCCCTTTGGCCCTCGTTTCCAGAGAGCTGCCACCCAACAGCACCGGGAAGGGAAGACGAGAGCTGATGTGAGGTGTGCCATGGAAGAGGAGCTTCCAAAGAGCAAACCACTACAACCTCCAGCTGCTGGGAGCTGACACATCTGCTGCCCACCCTGGGCAACCCCCGAGCCTGTTCTGTGACAGCGCGCCCCAGAACTGCTCTAAACACACAGAGGGATGGTGAGAAATCTCCCGAGCTAAGCAAATCACTCAGTATTATTCAAATGCTCCCTCCCATATTGATTCATTGCTTGACCTTGACAGAGTTGTTTGCAAAAGACCAAGGGCTGGTGGTGCTTTGATTAGAGTGGGGTTTTGAACAAGGACCTGCAGTTGCTTCCCCCCCACAGCATCATTTCCAGGAACTGCACTTTTCCACCCAAAAATAACTCCACACACAGTGTATGCAGGTCCTTGAAACCCTGCTGGCACTGCTCACCTTCCAGAGCATTCACCCTCCCCCAGCCTCATCAGGAGCCAGCTAGAACCACAAACAATCCACAGTGTTAATTCACATTAATTTTGTAATTAATGTTTCACAATTCACATCTATTTGCTAATAACTCTGGAAAAAAAAAAGGCAGATAAAGCACTTGGGAGGACACATCTGTATGTTAAAAGGTTGTTCATTCACTCTGCAGGGTAAGAGAAGATCTGCCAGTGCTGGAAGTGAAGCACCGTGATACCATTTAAAGCTTTTTATTGTCTCAGTCCTGTGTTACCTCCCATGAGCTCACAGAGCCCACCAGCACATGGAAGAGGAGGAGGCACATTAAAAACCATGGCCCAGCAATATTGTGTCGTTCATGGTGGACCTTCTTGGTCTGCAGAGACAGCATTACCAATATTTTCCCTGGCTTCTTTAGTCTTTAACAACTCCTACAAGTATTAATTGATTTGCAACCCCCTGGTGACCAAACCCAAACTAAAGGAAAGAAGTTTTCCGTTGTCATAAACCCACCCTGCATGTACAAGACAATTAAAAAAAAAATAAATCCCTGATTGTGCTGGCAAACATTCTAAACTCACTCTTGCCTTTATTATGTGCTTTTCCACTCTGCTTTACTACTCGATATTTCTGGGGGAAATCTCCTTTGGAAAGAGGCTCTTGTCAGTGCTTTGCTGATGGTGTTTTGGATCAGCTGTGAGCGATGTTGAGCGGTGCTGTGTTTAAAGCTCTGTCAGTCTGCCCACTCAGCCATGCTCTCTCCTGTCTAGCTGCTCATGCAGTACCAAAAATGAGAAATTTAAGGAGAGTTAGACTAGTTTAGAATTTGAAATGTTATTTCGAGGACTCCAAGAGCTGAAAACAAAGGAAAACCTAAGCCAAAAAGGACATATTTTGTAAAAGAAGAAATCATCTGAGGTTGGTGGTTTTTGCAAACCTCCTCCCGCTATCCCAGCTTAGGTTGGAGATGATAGAGAAATTCAAATCTTACCCTTTAAAATATTAGAAAGAGAAGCCATGTCTTTTCAGAACTTGAGATTGCACTGAGATTTGTAAAGAGATGTTCCCATGAAAAAGCTTGATTCCCAGGGCAGAAATCAATCCCCATTCCTGCTGCCAAGCCCCTTGGAGAAATACTGGGGAATGCCTAGAGCAGCCTGCATAATCGATATTACTCCACTGACCCTGCTCTTACTTTCAGTTTTCTATTCTACCCTAATAAAGGTGGATTTCCTGTACAATAATGTGAGGATAGCAGAGGTGAGGGTATTTGCTATAAGGAAAGCATATAGAAGATAATATTACCAGACTAGACCACATTCAACTATAACTGTTCAAGTATTAAATCCATTTTTCACCATCAACAGTGTTATTCAACAGCATGAGAAATACAAGCAGGAGAAAATATTCTCAAGTGAAGGAATTGATGGCCAAAGCCTTAAAGTTTGGTAAAATGCTTTTCCACTTCATGTCCTACAAGCTGTCAGCACTAGGATGGAAAAACCACAGAGCAGTAATTGCAAAGGACACTTCTTCTTTCTTACACTGTCTCTGTCTGTAAGGCAAGAGGATGGCAAGTTAATTAATTATCTCCAGCATCAGTTTACTTGAAGATCTTTTTTTTCCAGCAGCACATCAAAGGAGACTGATAGAAGCCTTGATTAGAGGGATAATGAAGGAAATCTCTAATAGATTATATCATTTCTTGCCCGTCTGCAGCCATTCTCAAGCTGGCTGCTTCACAGGGCTGGGATTCACGTCCGGAAAATATCACAGGCATGTAAATCCACCTCCAATGCAAAATTTATGGAAAAATTCAAGTAATTGCATGTTTACCATATTTCTGTCAAAGGTCTGGAAAAAAAAGATATCAGAACATCTGACTTGCTATAGAGCAGAGATTTTCCATGTGTCCTGTTAGGGTCTCTGACTCCGTGGGGATAAATCCATATTTTGAAGTCACATCAAACATGGATAGAGAAAATTTGCTAGATAATACAGAGCAGGAGGAGAGCAGAGAAGCAGGAGGAAAGCAGATGCTGATGTGTGGGTAAGACAGACAGTTTGATGTCTACCTAGTTATCCATCTTCAGAAGCCTTTTACTAACAATGACCATTAGCAGGGGTCGTTGGTGAGGTGATTTATCTGATTTTTTTCTTATTTCTAATCCTGCTTTCACCTGCAACACAACATCTCTCCCAGTCCTTGCTCCAGGCCAAGGGAAGCCTTTGGAGGGCAAAGTTGGTTCCCGCTGCAGAGGAGGAAACTTTGGTGCTGCTCTCCATCCCTGCCACACCAGTGCCCCCCAGTTTGCCTCTACGTTTGAAATCCCTTGGGGATTTTGGTGCCATTTCCCTCTTCCCCAGCCTGTGCACACTCCGCTAAATCTAATAGCGAGGAGAAACGGAGTGTCAGGTTCTGATACACAGACACGCTGTGCTGATTTCTATCTCACACAGATAAACCCCGAGCCATTCCCAAGAACTCCCAGTGGCACGTTTAGGCAATCTGTTTCTTTTAAGATGAACCTGAAGATTCTCCCTGGATGCTGTTTGATGCTTAATTATCTATCGGTGGCACCAATCGCACTGACCTTTGGGTGCTCAGGCACCCCAGCACCACCAGCTCCAGTGAGAGCTGGGACAAACCACTGTGCTAACGAGAGGGTTGTGAGTTTCAGTGAAAACCACGGGGGAAGACCATCATCACCACGTCACCCACCAAACCCATCCTGCTCTTCCACGTGCATCTCCCTGCTCTTGTCCTGGCCAACAGGTGTCACGGAGAGATGCTCCAGCCCGTGCCCTGGGTCTCTCCTGTCCCCCACAGCCACCAAGGGCAGAAGTAAATAGTGTCATGCAAGTGAGCAGAAGCAACAGCAGAGAGGGAGCAGAAAGTGTTTTATGGGGTTAAACATCCCAGTCTGAAGTAAAGCAATTTCCTTCGGTCTCCTGCCATTTCCTTGTGGGGGCTTATCATCTCCAGCTGGGACAATATAAAGGCCCATTTAATCGAGATCCATTTAACACTGAATCACGCTAACAAGATTACTTAGCCAGGGCTAATTCTGCATTTGCTGAAGTGCAGTATCCAGGGTGAGTAATCTCTGTGTGCTGGTGGCAGGTTCAGAGACAGGTTAGCCACTGGCTTAGCATCACAGACAAAACATGGAAAGTACATGGGGGACCATGACAATGAAATTGCAGCCTGTTTAGCCCATTGGGCTCTTTCCCTTCCCCTGCTTGGTGTTATTTGTGATCAGTGCAGAGAGGGTTTCCTCATTACCCCATAGGGTCCTAAAAGGGGAATTATTTCCTTTGTCCTCACAAGCAGCTGAGCAGGCAATACAGCAAAATCCTCTTCAGTCATTATCTGTTAAGTGCATGGCATCCTTTTGTGAGTTAAATGACACAGTATTTCTTGCATGGGGCTGAATTCAAAAGGTTTTGCCTTCCATCAGGAGATAACTCAAGATTTGAGTGCTAATTGAATACATTTATATGCACACAAGTGATAGACATTCATACAATTTCTTAAAGTAGATTCTCACCATTCAGTCATTTAAAAATATAGCACTAAGGGCTCTATTATTTATGATTATTAAATCACAAATCTGAGTAGCAAAATACTTCACTCAGGGAAAGTGTGGAGAGGCTGTTTCAGAGGAAAAAAGTCTCCTTTCCAGAACTTAGAGAACGTCATCGCCGGAGGATGCTGATAACTAGTATTGTTTTACAGCTAAGGCTGTCCAAGTGACTTACTCAGGTTAATGGATTAATCCTAATCACCCCTTCAAATGTTCCCAAATCCCCCAAGGAGTCAGAGCTAAGGTTGATGTGTTCTGGTGAACTATTCCCTGTTTTTTGTAAGCATTGACTCATTCTGCCGTCACTGTGGGGTTTGAAACATCCCCAGTCATTCCATCCCTTGCTTTGAGAAGATGAGTCTTGTTGTCACTTCTGGGGGGATTCATCTCACCTGGTGTCAGAGGTCCACAAGGCAAGTGTCTATACTTGAGTTAGTCTCTTAAATGCGTAAGTGGAGAGAAATTGCAGTGATTTGTCTGACCTATTTTAGGCAACCACCTCAAGATGAGAGCAATTACCTGCTGGAGGTGCCCATTTCTCTCCACTGATGGTAAATGAGGTCTGAGTGCTCAGTGAGACCTGGGTGCCATCAGGTGAGATGGATCCTATCCACAGTAATTGTAGCCTTTCAAAAAGAGAGTCACTTTTTTATTCCCCTGCCCCTCCCCCTTTTTTTTTCTTTCTCCTTAGGGAGTTTATTTTAACCATTTGAGGAATTTTCCAAGTTTTCATTTCTGTCTAGTATCTTGTGGTCTTTCTCCCCTCTTTGGCAGACAGTCCTCAAACTAAGGCAACCAGGCTGTTAAAGGGAAGAGATGGTGGTGGGAGAGCCTTTCCTTTTGCAGAACAGAGCAGGCCTCATGGTTTTACTTTGCAACCCAGCTCAGAGCATCTTTTGATGCCCCCCAAGGGCTCAGAGATCCAACTCAAGGGTGGGTCAAACCCATCTGCATGGGCTGGGTGCAAGCTCTTCTGGCGTGGGCACTAGTGTGAAGGACACAAGTTATGGTAGGTCAGAAGGACAAGACCAGAGATGACAAGATGACCACCAAAGGTCCCTTCCAACTCCATGAAACAATGCCCGTTGTTCCAGGATTCTATGAAAAAGGAAAAGCCCTCCAGGGAAATATCTTCATACAGGTATGGAGATCCTCATGCTCAGGGTGCTGGTAGGGACATCAGGAGCTTTGCACCTGGGAACACCCAGCCCCTCAACCCTGATGGGCAGGCACCTCCAGGAAGTTTTAAGATATAAAAAAGTCACCTATGCAGTGGGGGACCATTAGGGGTCAGCAGGAGCCAGGCAAACTCTTCCGTATAATAATTCCATATAATTAGTAAAATACAAATAATAATAATAACAACAATAAAAATAACAACAACAGTAATAATTTATATTCAGATTTCTAAGCTCCCTTGGATCCAGCCTGCAGGTGTGTGATGCTGCTTCATGTGCCTGACACACACCAGCTCCAGGAGGAGATGAAATGCTGACATCAGAGCTGGAACCAAGCCCTACAACATCGTGGCCAAGTGCTGAGGTCACTGGGATTTCTGCTGAGATTTTTAACTTAGTTTTTTTGTTGCAGCCCAGAGCTCAGACCAGTCATATGAACCCCTTCCTTCTCCTCTCCCTCCCATTAAACTCAGGTACTAACCCATGGCCATGGTGTCTGCACACCAGGAAGGCAGTTTGCTGCTCAGCTCAACACAGGGAATTTGTATATTTGACACTCATCACCCAACAGATTTTGAAGTTTTGTAAGAAAAACAGGTGGGCCAGAGGAGAAACACGACTGTCTAAGGCTCGTTCCCTTGAGAGACAAAGTGCCCAGTCAAAACACTCAGAGGACTTTCCAGCTGCCCTCATGACTTCATCCTCTGCATCTGAAAGCACCAAAATCTTAAAAGAGGAATTAAAGTCTATCTTGAAAATATGCTCAAGTCACACTGGAAATTCAAGGGGTTCCCTCCAACAAGCGCTCAGGGTGTCTCCAGCTGTAGAAAACCAAAATGCATCCTACTTGTATTCCTTCAAAGGCCAGTCATCTAGCCAAGGGTTTGGACTGCACACAGACAGCCCTCTGCCTTGGGCACTGTGGAAGGAGCTGAGAATCTGGGATTTAATTTCCAAGGAAAAATTCCCAAGCATTTCCCAATTTTAATGTGGCAAAAAAAAAAAATTATTAAAAAATTACATACATATATCTCTGGTAAAGACACAAAATGGCACACGGCGGGTTTGAGCCCAAAGCTTTCTTCCCTCAGATACATTTTCTGAACCTCTCAAAAACAACCTGTTGGCCCCGGGTCGCCCCTTTACTTGTCATCTTGTTTTGATCTCGTGCCATCCTCTCTAATTGCTGGGGCACGAGGCTTTGAGAGACGTGAAGCCCTGCCTTGCACGAGTGCTGAGAGGCCTCCACGGTGTGACAAACAGCCCTCCCCGTCCCCCTGCGGGCTGGGCAGCAGTGCCTGACCACATTTATGGCAGCCACAGGGACAAAGCTCTTCACTCCCAGCCATAGGACTCCATGGGAAGCATTATTAACTTGGCTTTAATTACAAACTAATTTCCTCCTGCATAGCCAGCAATTTTGAGCTCTGCGGAAAGTAAAAGGAAACAACAACACGCCATTTCCCAGCAAAAGAAGCACAAACAAACAGGCAAAATCCAGAGCTTCAAAGGAGCGGGGTACATTTAAATACTCCAAATGCCACAATCTGAGAATTTTCCTCCATCTGAGCAGAAGTTTTTTATTTTTTTTTCCTTCCCAACTAAATATTTCATTTATAAGGCCATCCAATTTTACTAATTCACCGGGAATACCTTGTAGGTCTTTACAGTAGGAACTGCCTGCTCCTAGAACATGCACAGCCCACCATGATAAGCTGCTGCTGCTGTGGGTTGCTCGCTGGCTCCAGCACTGCCCAAGCTGTACTTAGCAGCTGACAGACAACAAGGAGGGGCTGGGGGAGCAGGAAGGCTTGTTAGCAGCAAGGTTTTCCCAGCTGAGGCTCAGGCACGCACTGATTGGCAATTCAGATGGCGCACTTTGTCCCGGTGGAGCCTCCATATGTTTCTTCCCCTGGAGGAACGATGAATGTCAATTCACCCCTTGGGGTGCGTCAGGAGAAAATCCTCCCGGGGGTGAAACGAGAGCTGACAGCGACCAGCCACAGGTGCCCGGGCCAACTTCCATGCACTGGCCAATTTTGCTGAGAGTCAAACGAAAACAAAGCTGTGTTTGGTGCATTTCTGTGGGGAGACTTCAGCTGGCCTGGAGTCTCTGTGGAAGAGTTGGACTGTGCTGGGAACCTTCTGCACACGTCAGGGTGATAAGCACGGAAGGAAAGGCTGTGACACCTAGAATGGAAATCCGGTCTCTAAAGTGATGAGTCATGTTTGCCAACACGTGTGGTTTGTGTGTCCAATTAGGAATCATTTATGTATAGAGAAACCAATGGTCCTTGGACATGTGTCCATACTCAGGTCTATAAGAACCACAGCCTCTGATACAATAAAGGTCCTGTCCTGTTTTCAGAAGAAGACGTGTCATTTCTTTGACCCACCTCCGACCTTATGATGACACATTTCCATGCCCAGCACTGGGATGTACCTCCCGCTCTCAGAATTAGCTGGATGGAAACATAAATAAAGGTATCACACACTTATACACCGTCACAAGTTTATGCTGTTAACTCATCGGCACAGCTGGGATTTCCCCAGAGTTCATGGCAACACCCTGAAAAAGCAGCCTGTGACAGCCCCAGGGAATCGACAGCTCCGTCCTACTCAGTTCCATTCACCCAAACCCATCGGGATATATTTTTCCTCCCTTATGTCCATTTCTCATATCAACCACTTCCTCAGAGCGTTCTGCCAGCAGCCCTTGACGGGCTTTCCAGAACTTAATTAAGCTTCAAGACACCTCAGTGAAGTTGACTAATGTAATTAAGTGAATCTTGCAGATGAGTAAGCTGAGGAGAGGTGAGATCAGGCAGCAGAATGATGGGGGAATTGTTACCCCGTGGCAAAATTGGTCACAGAGCCCGCAGACCCCATCCCTGACATCTTAAAAAATCCCTGTCTTTGCCTTCCCATACCTGTGGTTGATTATGCCATGACTTTCTCCTGGAAAGGGAAGTTTGGACCATTGTCTTAACAAGAAAAGCAGATCCTTTTGTCAAAAAAAGCAATTAAGGTAGAGCTGCTGTCTCTAGAAGTGCCACACAGGGGTGTTTCTCTCAAGTGTCAAGAATAATTGGGGGTCTCTAATTATTATTATATTTAACTGGGGTCCCAGTTTATATATAATACCCCTGGAAGTGTTCAAGGCCAGGTTGGACGGGGCTCTGAGCAACCTGGTGTGGTGGAAGGTGTCCCTCCCCATGGCAGGGGAGCTGGAATAAGATGGATTCTAAGGTCCTTTCCAAATCAAACCATTT
This sequence comes from Grallaria varia, assembly GCA_013396735.1. NCBI lineage: Eukaryota > Metazoa > Chordata > Aves > Passeriformes > Formicariidae > Grallaria > Grallaria varia. The sequence goes on from VWZG01003565.1 coordinate 752,710, forward strand.
TGAGATTCTGAGATAATTCTGCATGTACATACAATGATATATTTTATTGTTAATAAAGGTGACAGGAAGATGCAGTGCAGTGGCTTCTTTCAAATAAACTTTCTGAAATTACAGCAATTCTACAGATTGCATTTAAATCTTTCTCAGATTGTCTGGGGGTGTCCTAGAAACAATCTCTCATGGCACTTCTTTCTTTAATTTTAAAGTAAACTGGAAGAACGATTAAAAGAAAAGCCTGAATCTTGCTATAACCTGAAGCGTGACTTGTGTCATAAATTTATAAGGCTTATTATGGACTTGAAGATGAACATGCATCTAAATCCCTCCATGACTGGAGCTGTACTAAGCCAGGTCATTAATCTGGGGCTTTTTCCTGGAAGTTGATGTTTAGAATGACATATTAGGGTGTACTTCATTAGAATGAAGTATTAGGGTGCAAAAGGAATGAGATGGAAAATTTCCCAGCTTGGACTCGACCTGGATCTGTGATGACCTTCTTCTTTCAAAAGAGCCTTTCCCAGGAAGTTCAGCATATTCTCAATGTCTAAAGAGCTCTTGCAAAGGGTTTTTCTCCTCTGTGCCCATACCCAAATGAGGTTATGTCACAATATCCTAAGCACTGTGGCCACTCAGCACGTGGGAAGCTCAGCCCTTAGAGGCAGAGGTTCCAAAATCGTCTCCCCTTCCAAAATGTGCAGAAGCCACTGGAGAAGAAAATCCCTCCCGTAACAGTTGACAATTGGCTTTTGCCTCCTGCAGGGCTGTCGTTTGGCTCTGCCCTTGCCCTCCTAACACGGGCACTGGGACTGTCAGGGAGCACCCAGAGGCCACAGATCCTGGCAGTTCACACCACTGACTTCTCTTCCCACCCAGGCTTTGGTGACAGCATCACCTGACCCTCTTCCTGAGTCTGTCAGAGGGGACAAAACCCACACAGCTGTGGGAAAACTCACGTGACACCAGTTCCCTTTAAAACTGCTGTTTCCCTGTGCTGGGACTCTACGGAAAACTATGAAGTGATGGCAGCTCTTGGGACCTGAGCCATGCTGATTTTTTTCTGTTTTGCCTCATCTGTTTCTTTATATTTCTCCGTGTCCCAAGAGAGTCTGACACAGGAATTCCTGCTTTTCATTTTTTTAATGCTGTACAAGATGTCAGCAGATAACAATCCATGCTTCACTGGTGCCATTCCGTAATTGAAAGAGCCAGCAATACATCAGGCTCGGAGTCTGCAAACCTCATCAATAAGTACTCTATTACTTGGGCATAATTTTCTACCACCCCTTGGATGAGACTTAACAGGCAGTAGGGCGATATCGCTGAAACCACACTTCGCTGCAAACTGCTTAAGATAATGTCTACTAAACTATAGTCTATTGTCACAAATTAGTTTCTCAGACAACCGGTGTCTAGCGAAAAATATACTTAATGTGCAAAGCTGTCTGTTTAGATCTATCTGTTTTGCAGTGAAGCTACCACAGGGAAAAGAGAACTGTAGCCCGAAACAATGGCACAGGTTTCTTTCCAAGTTGACATAAGAAGATCTACACCTTTCTATAGGAACAAATTTTTCCTGTGTCACCAAGAGGGTTTTTTTTTTTTTTTTTGCTTGACTTATTCCCCATTTTCAGCATGTAAGATAGACCCTCACAGTTTCTGCAGCCTTACAGATCGTGTGAGGGCGCTGTGAAACTTGCCTGGCCTCTCTTTTTAGATTTAATTCTCTGCGCTTTTCCACAGCACGTTGAGAATCAGATTCCTGGTCCATTTCAACAAAGTCCTATCAAGTCCCAAGAGTTTCCCCTTTAAATAAATACCAGGGGCTTGAGTTTTAATTACTTTCTGCAGAATCCCCTTATCAGCAGGAGTTTTGACAGGCACAGGCTATAAGTTATCTGGAAACACAACTGAGATCTCGAACTCCTTCCATGTCTTTAGCCCTTGAAGATTGTCTCATACCTATTACATCTCATGCCCAGAAGCACTGCCAGACTGAAGGCTCTGATACCTGGATAGGCAGCTCTTTGCCTCCATAGCTTCTTATCCCAGAGGATTCCTGCACCCTTCCCGTGTTGCTGGCGCAAATAAATTGCTGCTGCTGAAGCTGTGCTGGCCCTCTGTCTGCACACCAGGCACCTCTCAAATTGGTTATTTCTTGCACAGAACACCATTTTCGTTCCGTTTCAGTCTGTAAGCTCTGGGGCTCTGCAGAGCTCCCCGGAATTGGTATCTGGAGCAAGAAGTCACCTGTGCAGGTGGTGACACCCCTGCCCCATCAAAGGTGTGTGGCAGGCAGAAGTGGAGCAGCTGGGGAAGCCAAGACTTTCTGAGTCTTTCAGTGACTTTCAGTGCACACAAAGCTCTTCTTTGTACCCAAGAGTCATTGCAAGAACTGGTTTAAATGACTGAAAAAAGAAGAGCTAGTCATTGTTTAAACTTTGCATAAAACTAACTTTGAGTTCCGGGTGGAACTTCAGGTCCTTTAATACATTCTCTCAGCTGGATCAACCACCCAGCAGTCTTGGAACTGCCTCATAAAACCAACCCAGAGGAGTGTCTTTCACCCCAAATCCTGCAAAATCTGTCTGCTGCTCTGCAATCATAATGACTGACTGCAGGGTCTTCATTACAGATTTATTTGAATGCCTTCTCGTGTTCATCCCTGTAATCCCCAGGGAGAAGAATTGCACTGCCCAGTGAGAACTGTGCTTGGCTCTTCCACCTCCCACACTGTTCTCTCCATCCCTCACCTGCACTGCTGGTGTCTCGTCTCACTTTTCAGCCACCAGCAATCACTGGGGACAAGAGCTGTAATGTAAAGCACCTATATTTATGATCAGCTGTTTTCAAAGGCTCAGAGGGCTCCATTCCTGACCAGGACAATGCCTAAATTCTGACTACAGTGCACACTGGCTGCTTTTGTGCATGGCAGAGCTGTACCTGCCCCAGAGGGCACCCACCTACTGCCTTTTTATTTATACCAATATTTTATTTATATTAATAGTCCTGCCCTCCTTCAATTCACCATCATGCCAAAGGTAGCCAAACTTTGCCTCACCGAGAACAAAAGCAGGCAACTGACTAGCCCCAAAGCAAACCCAGACATAAAACCCCATTAAACCCCATGGCTCAACACACAAACAGAGCTAAGGGAGAACTTCGCCGAGTCCTGTGCATGAATCCAATAACCATCCACAACCACCCCTAAGGATAGTTCCTAAAGAGGGGAGAGCAATAAACAGCACTTCCCCTCTTCATTACACAACTCCAGCAATAACTATGATGAATGACAACGAACAACTGGGCTTCATTGCTGGATTTCCAGGCTGTGGTGTCCAACAATAGGGGCGTAATAAAGACAGATGGCAGAGGATTAACTCTTCTTGCAGTGAGGCCAGTGCTGGTTGTTCAACCGTGCTCATCCCAACTCCAGCGCAGGCACAGCCTCTTAACAGCCCCATCCCTGGCCAGCAGCAGGGAAATGCTCCTTGGTTTTGTGCAGTGGTGGATACGACGGGGATCAGGCATGATGCAAACCACAGGGTTGGACCAGACCAGAGTGCAGAACTGAGCAACATGTGCCAGTTCCGGTGCTGTGCTTTGCTTTTAAGCACAACTGTTAAATATGCAGAAAACGCAAAAGAAATCCAAGTGGATTTTCCATAGAATATTTCTGTTATTTTTCAACTCATGGTATTAATTTATGGACTTATTTTTATTTTGTAAACCTCAAGAAACCCCCCCAAACCAAAACCAAACCAAACCAAACCAACCAACCAAACAAAAAAAACAAACAAACCCAAAAATCCACCATTAAATTGTTGCTGCTTTGATGCAAAAGAGATAGCTTTTTAAAAGTTGCTGTCTTTTCCCTTCCAGTTTTGCCCATTTAGAATCATCAAATCAGTAGGCTTGGAAAGTATCTCTAAGATCATAGAGTCTGACCATAAATTAGTATAAACAATAGATCAAATAAACACATAATAAAATAAATAATATATAATTATTTAACTATAATATAATAGCTAATAGTAAAATAGCGTATTTTGCATTCTTTTTCAGTAGGTTTAGTATGGTGCTAATAGTATGTATTGGATATAATTTTAAGATTCCCCTGAAGTTTTGGGTCAGTTCAAACAACAGAGAAGAAATAGGGTCTAGGAGGGCTGAGGAGGAAGAAGAGCTGGGTTGTGCCCACAGCTCCATCAGTCCTTTGCTGTGTGCAAATGTATGAAATTCACTCTAATATTCAGCATTAAATGGATGCATGCACTGCCAAAATTAGCAGGGGAGTGGTCTCACCACAGCTAATTAATTGAGTTTGTAAAGCGTTTGGAGACTTTCGGATGGAAGGTGCTAAACAAAGTGAAAATTGTCATTATTTCTGCTCAAGTGAAACTGCCAAGCAATGCTACTTCAATCATTCACTGCAAATTCAGGTCCTTCTGCTGTTTCTTAAGTCCACTGTAACCCAACTTAATTCCTGCGGCTGTATTTGTTATTCAGGAGCATTCACTGGGCTGAATAATTCTCAGACGGAGTTTTTGGGAAACATGTTTCATTTGCCTATTCATTATCTCTTACTCCGGATGTGTGATGGGCCACACAAAGCAGCATGTTGCTGTTTCCGCTCGCTGCCTGAATGGCAGAAAGTTTATTAGATGGGAGAATAATGAATAAGCAATAATGAGTACTCTTGTTTTCATGCGAAAACAGACGAGCGTGTGAAAAGCAGTGTCTCTCCCCACTTTCTTGCCAACAGATTCCCACCGACAATAACGTTTTCCAACAGAGGAAAGCAGACTCTTGATTCAGCCAAATATCTGGTCATTCACAAACTGTAGTTTTACTGTCTTACAGAATCACCTACATCTCTGCCTGAAACAGGGGGGTGGCTACTCTGGGGTTGACCTGTTGGTTTTATGAAGACAAGACAATAAAAAAAAAAAAGAATGTCCTTGTTTTTATGGTGTGTGTTACCCAGTCACTTTGGGTTTTGGGGTCTCTCCTGGGCACCAGCAATTTATCCCTACAGTACAGCATGACTCCTGTTCCATGGACAGAGGGGGTTTCTCTAGAATATCTCCTCAAATCATTTTGGTCTGCAGGACTTCTGCAAGCCCATGTGCCACCTCTCTGCTCTGGTACAAACCCCTAGTGCCCGACAGCGAGTCATGCCAAAGTGTGATTGCACCAACCACCCCAAAACCACATCCCCCTGCAGCTCTCCTCCCTGCTGAAAGGTGGAAAGCTCAAATTTACACAGAACCACTTCCTCGTTCTGCCTTTTTTTTGCTGACCGTGTGACTCCTGGTTGCATGTAATTATTTTGGTATGCTGGTGTTAATGATGTGTCCAGTTCACTTAGACTGTTCATCAGTATTGCTGGTCATTTGCTGTTTCTTTGTTTCTTGCCTCCCAAAAGGTCACTACATCATCAGCAAAACCAAGAACAATTCATCCATTATTTATCAAGCCAGGTTTGCTGCTCACCTGTCCCTGATTTCAAGGCCACACTCCATCCTACATCTCAAACCTACACGCACCCTCCAGCCCACACATGTGCCACGAAGCACGGACTGGCATAAATCACCCATTAAACAGAAATTGTGAATTGCAAAAGCGAAGCTGGTTGTGGTGCAGAGTGGGAGTTGGCACCATTTTAAACATCCTGCCTTTCTCAACCTCGGACCCCTGGTATGACTCCTGCTTTGCCTCCTATTGACTGAAAAATAAGTAAATCTATGCAATAAAGGACCTGCCTTTTGCTATTTGGCCTGAGTTGTGGTTTGCTTTGTCACTCCGTCAGGGACGGCTGCCTACATCTGTTACTTCCTCAGCCTAACCAGTGGCAGAGAGCTCGCCGCAGCTTCCTGCGCTCAGCCCAGCTGCGTTATTGACATCTTCCTCTGGAGCAATGTCATGGAATAGCATCCCCGAGGGACACTTAGAGGTATTGTGAGATGCCCTGTGAAAAATCGGGGATGCCCGTCACACCTCTGTCCTGGACCACCAAAATCGGGGATGCCCGTCACACCTCTGTCCTGGACCACCAAAATCGGGGATGCCCGTCACACCTCTGTCCTGGATCACCAAAATAAGGGATGCCCATCACACCTCTGTCCTGGATCACCAAAATCGGGGATGCCCATCACACCTCTGTCCTGGATCACCAAAATCAGGGATGCCCATCACACCTCTGTCCTGGATCACCAGCACAGTCCCAGAGGGAGTGCCCCCTCTAGGAGGCATCTGCAGCCTCTCGGGCTCCCCAAGACATGGGGGTACGGGCCATGCACAATGTTATCAAAGGTTCATCTGCCTCTGGGGAGCCTTTTAAATCCCAGCCCTCGAGAAGAGCAATAACCTGCAGGAAAAAAATCCACCCCGCGGGACTTATTACAAAAGGGAAATCCTAACCTACAAATAAAGGCAATGAAGAGGCAGACCTCTACATCCCGATCACATCTAATGGCCTCCGAAGAAGGCAAGGTGTCCTGATGAGCTGTCGGAGGGATAAAGGCAGTGTCAGCACTGTCAGTCATGGAGGAGAGCCGTGGTTGTGCTGGGGGAGAGCCGTGGTTGTGCTGGGGGAGAGCCGTGGTTGTGTTGGGGAGAGCCATGGTTGTGTTGGTGGAGAGCTGTGGTTGTGTTGGGGAGAGCCCTGGTTGTGTTGGGGAGAGCCCTGGTTGTGTTGGGGGAGAGCCGTGGTTGTGTTGGGGGAGAGTCCTGGTTGTGTTGGGGGAGAGCCCCGAGCGCCGCCGGGGTCACCCCTGGGCAGAGCAGCTCCCCTCTAACCTGCCCCTGGGGTCTGGCTGATGGCATTTGTCATACCCATGGCTCAGCCTGGAAGCCAAGGCAGGAGAAGGAGCTGTGCTCCAGCAGGAGGGAAGCGGGGAGGGGAGCAACACCACAGCCACTCCGGGCTCCCCCCTATTTGTCCTGGTTATCAGACTGGAAAAGATCACCAATTACCCTCTTCCCAACCACCACCGCTCCTGCCAACAAAAGATGAAAAGCACATTTATTTCTCTTAAGTGAGATCTTTTTGTGACACGTAAGGACCCTTGTATACATGACAATTACTTGTAAAAAATGTCTCTCTGTCTACAGCACATCTGTAAATGGATTTAAGCCCATATAAAGGATGTAAAAATGGCAATAACCGCCCCAGTGCAGCTCCCTGGAAGCTCTCAATGGTGTTTTTTTCACATATATAAAAGCCAACACAGAACAAAAAGGCCTGTCAGCAAAGACAGGTAGGGTTGCCTTTCCACACCTAACTAGGGAAACTTAATTTTATTTATTTTTATTGACAATTTCAACAACTATTTCTCAATCATAAAAGTAAAAAGCACAGGCTCAGCTAGTCAGCCCATCATTTCTATTTAGCTTTTTATTTGTGCGAGGAACTCTTTGGAGATGCAATATCTTGTTTGCAGAGACACCCTAGTGGCAGCACCACATTACTCAAACCACCAAATGAGGCTTGTGCAGATATCGGAGCCTTCTCCTCTGGCACCTCCAGCAGTTTATGGATCTCACCCTGCATCTTGGGGCTCCTCTGTTCCCCACATCTCCCCAACATCCCCCTCCACATTACCACCAACTCCTGGCTTTGACATTTAGGGAGGATGAGCAAAGCTACATTTAGAAACAAATGCTGTCATTGCCTAGCAGATAACTATTGACCATTTATTATTATTATTANCTGCCTCGCTGACCATCCCAAACAGCACCATAAGGCCTGAATTACAGGCACATCACACATCCTTCCCTGGCCCAGGGGTTTCTAAGGGCCGGGTTTGCACAAGTAATCGGGGGTCAAAGGATGCCTGGAGGGATGAGGGGAACCCACTGGGATTTGCCAGCTGAGCAGTCTGGCTCCCAGATCCCAAGAGAGCCCCTGGGAGCTGGGCAGATAATGTGCCAATCTATTGGACTACTTTGGCTCTGGGCACTGTGCTCTTGTTGCAAGGCCACAATGACGTGCCTGGTCCCCCGGTCTCTCTGCAAGGCCAGTGACGTGCAGGGTGCAGCAGTGACCCCACTGCCCGTGGGCAGAGGCACAAGGGTCCCTTCTTAATCCACACACCAAGAACAGAGCAGAGGGGATCCCTGTCCCGGGCCAAGCAGAACAAATCCTTTGAGTCAGCATGTCAGGTATGGCCAATTACCAACTATCATTTAAGAACTGGGACATGGAGCCTCGCAGCGATACGTTGCTTTTGGGCAAGGCTTGGATTAACTTCCCGGAGCGAGCCCGTTTGGCCCTGGCGGATAATGAAATCAGTGTTATGCTCCCTTGGCATCTGTGCTCTCGCAGGGAAAGGAAGCGAGACAGGCTCGGCTCTTATTTGCACTCTTACCCCCAACAACAGCCCAGGGTGTCAGGTGTCTGCGAGCTAAAGGCTCCCCTCTCCGTGGCACGATATTAAAAGCATATGCAATGAGACTGCACCTTCTGTTCACACCCTGTCAGTAATCCCGCGCAGGCAGGTTTGCTGTTAACCTTCCTAATGGAAAGTCTGTTCAATGGCTTGTTGGCTTTGCCTCACTTCGGCGTTATCTGCAAAGATGCAGACTGTTGATTTGTGGGCATCTTCTAAAGGGAGAGTGCAGAGGCTCAAAAAGGAATGATGCAGCCCGGAGCTGCAGAAGGAAGGTGATTTTTTTTTGCCCAAACACAGGCCAAGTCAGTTATATATAATTCCTGCAGAGGAAATGACTCGCTTTAGCTGGTTTGGGGAGAGGGGAAAAAAGTACTTGTCTCAGCTTAATTACAAATTTACTTCTTTCTCTTTCCTCTCTTGCCATCGCTGCCCCTCACCCCCCAATAAAAAGAGGGTAAAAAGCCCTGCAAATGGCAATATCCAATATTCATTAGTGGCTTGTGAGAGAGACAGAGAGACACAACTCATTACTGGGTTCTTCACCTTTACCCTTGACAATGGTTATTTACATAATAACCTGACCCTTAGGTTACTCTTCATTAACAAACACATGTGCAAACACAGAAGCAGCTGGCTACAACTCATAAATATATATTGTTAACCTTGCCTTAGAAGACTTACTTTCACTTACTAAAGAAAAAAAAAAACAACAGAGAAAAGGAGACACTATTTTGCATAGCTATTATGTTATAACCTCAGTAAATGGTACAATGAGCCAGAGGCTCAGCACAGAGCTGGTGTGCTAGAGCTTGCAGGACACGGCGCCGTGGCTCGGGTTGCTCTCCACACCTGCTCTCTGGTGGATTTGCAATCCAACCCGTCTGTTGTCCCTGCCTGGAGCATCTTCCTCTGCCCTTCGGGGACTGTTCCAGCTGGAGGATGAAGCAAAGGCTGTTGGTACTGGGAGGGGAGTTGATCTGACTCTTCTATTCCCCAAATAACCTGATGATTCATGTAAGCCAGACCATGGTGGGATAACATGCAAAGCTGGGATGAAGGAGGGCAGGACCTCTCCAGAGAGAGCTAAGATGAACGGTGCCATTTGACCCTCTGAGCAAGACTTTCAGACTCCACAGGGAAACATTCCTGCGCAGGGTCTTTCAGGTCAGGATTTAGAGCCTTCCTTCCTGTTTCTGAAGGCATCTAAACCAGCTTCTGAGCTTTCTATTCCATCACACAGCTTTGGAAGGCAACCCCCCTATCCTGGGGGTCCCTTACCATGTTCTCAAAACACACACCCCATGATTTTGGTTCAGCCAGAGTTTTATGATTTACTAGTAAATACTTCAATGGCCACACATCAGACAGTCACCCATGGAAAGACAAGGTGCTATCCATACCTCGTATGGTGAGCAGCTTTCATTTTGACCATGGCTTCAGACATGTCTGATCAGAGGGGGTGACACAGACAACTTGTCTCTTTTCTAAATGTCCCTGGCTGCTCTACCAGTAAGCCAAGAATCAAACACTTTTATAATGGTCAGTTTTTGTTTGTTTTAAACAGTAGATGTTGCTCAAAGAGCCGTATCTCACCATACAGCACGTGGAAATGGTACAGCAGGTTTCTAGGACCATCAATGTTCATCATCAGCTGCTGACTGGGATCCCACGCAGAGATCCAGTGGGATCCCAGCACCACCAGCTCTCTGCAGATGCAGGATGACCTTCCTGGGCCCCAGTGGGGTCACCCTGTGCTTCAGCTCCTCTCAGCTGTGGTGGTTACTCTCTCCAAGCCTTGCCCTGTGCCAGCCTGGATGCCAGAGAGGCATCTTGGAGGTAGTGAGTGGAGAGAACAGCAGCCGTGGGTCTACCTCCAATCTGACATTTGGGAAACAAAGGAATTGCTTAATGAGAACTTAAATGAGGATAAGATGCGATTGAAACAGAACTATATCTCGTGTTTACAGAGTACAAATGTTAATTGTGTTTACATACTGAAACCTGAAATTAACAACTCAACATTTGCAAAATCTCTCAAGAAAGCTGAACCCTGCTGTTCCAGGCAGTCTGTATTACCCAGCACAAATCGCTCAGAAGCCTTTTTACCTATTCAATACTCAGTATTTCCAAACCAATTACTAGCTTACAGTTTGCAAAGCAGGGTGACACTTGGGTTTTCAGGCAGGGACTTCCTTCAGTCCCACTACCAATCCAACTATGTTTTAATTTAGTGAAGAGGGAAAGCATATAATTTTTTAGCTCCAGGGAAGCCAGAGGCAATCACAAATATCCCTTGAGCTGAGTCAAATTCTTCAGTTTAAAGAAGCAGCCCATTCTATTGCAATAATTGGACTTTAGTGTCCCTTTCGTTTAAAGAAACAATGGCTGATCTGGAGAGCTGATGGCTTGGACACAGGGCACTTCACCTCTGGGACCCAAGTCACAGACCTGACTATAATTGGATGAACCCAGAATAGCAAGTGCCTCACTTGCATGAAAATAATAATAATGAAAATAATAAAGCAGATCAACACACCAGAGACACCCCCACAGCTGGGGGTCTGTTAGCATTCAGCATCTGGCTGATACCACACCAAGGCTGATCTCAGAGAAATACAACTTCAGGGTGATGAAGAAGGTTGGAGATTTTGGGTAGGGCAAGAGATGGCATGAGCAAGTCTGACCACTTTAATCCATACCCCTCTTAACCACTTAAACCCTTCTGTACCACTTCAGAGCCAAAAGGAAAACATCCCTGGCTGGCAGGATTGGCCAAGAGAGACATGTTTGGAGATTAAATGAGAAAAAAGCCTGAGAATACTTATTAGGGTGGAAACTCGAGAAATTAAGCTTCTCACAACATCAGGGTGATAGCTGAGCTTCAGAATGAAGGATTCACCACAGCATCCCACCAAGGAATGGTGAGATGAGCCCCACAGCACCACCACACCGCACCTTCTGCAGAAGAGGCTTTGATTGCCCCATGAGTGGTGATTAGAGTGGCCTTGTCCCATCCCCGCTGGCACTGGGGACACGAGGCAGCTCGGGAGGGGATGGCAGCTCTCCCCAGCGTGCACCAACAAACCCCCTTCCCCCTGCGCCCAGCAAATGTCAGCCCAGCATTAGAGCTGGCAGTGGCACTTATAAATCCAAGTTAGAAAATGCCATCATGTATTTTTAATCCAATCGCCTCGTCACCGCATAATAAAATGAAAGGATTGCCGAGTTTGACTGGCATTTGTAAGTAGCATGTGAAAGGGGCTAATAGAGGGAGAAAATTAGCTGCATTTATCATCTTAACTACATTCATATTACACTCACGACCCAATTGTTTAAAAATTGGGCTTTTAGAGCGGGTCCTTTTGAAAGTTTAAGCATTCCAAACAACCACAATTTATTCTCAGAACAAACATTACCTTAAAAAAGATTTATTCTGTAGCCTTCATGAATTGCAAAAGGGATGGACTTTGTTCCGTGGGTTTCTGGTAAGTACAGTCAGTACCAAGGCCAGTCAAAACACAGGATTTGTGTTCTACGAGTGCTGATGTTTAGAAAAAAAAGTGGAATTGGAACCTATTTAATGTTTGAAAAAAATCCTACAAAATATTCCCTCTGAACTAGCCCTTAGTTTAACAAAATTTTCAAAACATTCAATTTTTGAGGTGAGATTCCTTTACAGATTTTGTTTTATCACTTGACTTGAAACCCCGCAGGATTTTTGCTTTTGAATTGGTCAGCTCATCTGTTACTCAGCCCTGATTGAAATACATTATTTCATTCATAGTGTTTCCTATTTGTGATGTAATGAAAACTTAAGTGAAAGAAAACAACATGAAAATTCAAGAGAATGAAAGTACTTGCTAAACTTGCCATAGCACAGATGAACAAACCTCACCTAGAGATGCAGATATTTCAAGGAGTAGTAAATATCACTGTCCCATAAATGACTAAACAATTAACAGACATTTAACAAAATTTCTAGTTTTAGGCCATATTGTGATAATTCAAAGGCTGTTCAGTGCACTGTCATGACATAAATATATATATCTGTATATAAATTCTGTGGTTCTGTGGAAATTAACACTCACAAAGTGTCACAACGTTCTAAAAAGAATGTTTTGTTTCACAATATTTTTGAACACTCTTTTCACTGAACACCAAAAGTGATATTTCAGAAAAAAACCCCCGATTTTTAACTCTGATTTTTGATTGTACTAAAACAACGCAAACTTGAAATGAAGGAAACAAAAGTTTCCCCATGATTTATTTCTGGTTGTGCAGAGATCCTCCAGCCAGTGCCAGGCTCTGTGTGCAGCTGTAGGACCTGCAGTCCCTCTCCAGCCCAGCCATAGTAGAAACTTAGAGAAAATCTCCTACTTCCACAGAAAATTTCCATTTCTGGAGTCCTGCCCGCTGTTCTCCCACTGACAGTCCCCAGGGCAGTTTCCTCCCCAATTAGTTTTTATCATTCCTTTTGATCCCACGATGACCTGAGAATTTATTCTGCTGTGAGATGTCTCCTCTGCACATCAGCAGCAGGAAACAGTGGCAGGAACCAAAGTCTCCCTGCCTGCTCTGCTAATGGGAGCTCCAGGGAGGAGGGGGTTGATGTTCTCCAGGAGCAAACCCGACAGACCTACAATTTCAACCAGCTGACAGCCACATGCCCCTTGACATGGATCCAGGGGCTTGAGAACAGGTCACAGACTCTTCTGCAAAACTTGGGGTCTCACCAGTGCAATGCCACACCTGGGTGTCTGGAAACAAAATCTTTCAGTAGTTACATCATGGCTGAACCAGGGTCACCCACCTAATCCTTTCCTGAGATGTTATGATGTCCACCTAGCTCCCTGCTGATGTCCACCTAGCTCCCCTCTAATATCCACCTAGCTCCTCTCTGGTGTCCACCTGGCTCCCTGCTGATGTCCACCTAGCTCACTGCTGATGTCCACCTAGCTCCCTGTTGATGTCCATCTAGCTTCCTACTGATGTCCACCTAGGTCCCCTCTAATGTCCACCTAGCTCCTCTCTGATGTCCATCTCCCTTCTGATGTCCACCCAGCTCCCTTCTGATGTCCATCTCCCATCTGATGTCCACCTCCCTCCCCTCTGATATCCACCTCCCTGGGATTCTGTGACTCTCCCACTCCCTCCGTGATCAGCACCCTCTTTGTTCACAGAGATGTGGAGCACCAGAATAAACCAGAGGTGTCAAGACAGTTTGGAGGAGGGTAAATCCAAGAAACAATCAGGAGATAAGCCACTGGGCTCGAGACCGAAGCTCTACAAGACTCCATGAGATCTGCTGGGCCCTGCTCAGGCAGGGGTGGCCCTTCCTTCTGGAGAAGACGGCAAAGAGCCACTTCATTCTCCTGCTCTCTGCTGGTGGAAAACCAAACCCCAGAGGCAGACGATGGCCTCTGTTCCCATCCTGACCACGTCCATCCCAACGGGGAAGGCTCCCCTTCTCCCTCTGCCACCACCCCTGTCCCAAAGGCTGACTTTGCAGCTTTCCATCCACGCTTTGGGGGATGGCTCTGCTCGCTAATTAAGCTCTCGGCGTACACCCAGGCGAGAGTGGAAGTGTGCAATTAGCCCTGAGTCATCACTCGCATCCATCTCCCGCCGCCGTCCTCCAGCGATAGAGATGTCGCTGGCAAGGCAGAGCGTCTCAGACCGGCTTGCTGGGAGGAGTCACTGACCCACTCAGTAATTACTCATGCTAACAGCTTAACTAACATGCAAATTCCTCTGCTGACTGACAGGTAAACAGTGAGCTGGCCTGCCTGCCTTTGGGGGGGAGCGGAGGGGGCGGAGTGACAGAGATGTAAAAGCTTGTGTCAAATTCCAGATCTAACGTGGCTTCAAAGTGCGACATGATTCATTAGCCTTATTTCATGCCCAGGATAACAAAGTTGTGGTTGCTGCGTTAATTGAGGAGGGAGGAGCAGAAGGGACTTGCTGGCACAGCGGCTCCTGTGCCACCCGCTCCTGTCACAGGGGTGCTGGGCATGTCAGCTGGCAGCTGGATGGGGGTTCTCTGGCTGGGAAGGAAAGGGACCACTCCCACCTTCTGCCTGGCAAATCCATACATGCTGAAGAGCCTGGAAGATGCTCCAGGGACTGCTTCTCCTCCAGCATCCTTCACCCCTCCCTGCAGCCAGGATCACTGCAACTCCCATCAGCAGCAAGCGCTGCTCTGCTCTTCAAGCAAGCTGCTTGACAGCAGCAAAATAAGAAGGCTGGAGCAGGTTTTCAATGAAAAATCTCCACCTCTTGCCGTGTCAGTCCTCGCAGCTCTGCTTAGCCCTCCCTGTGTCCATCGGATCTGCTCTCACAACCCCGACATCCCGGCCAGCCACGCGCTCGTAAAACGAGCCCAGCTCTGAGTTAGGTGGAGAGGCTGAGGCAGCACTAGGGCTTATGGTGGAGGAGGTGGAAGGGAGGAAATTGCAAACCTGAACTGAGGTCATGCTTTGGAGTGATCTAACACAGCCACTAAGCCCAACAGCTCCCTCATTTCCTGCTCCTCGCAGAGTTTCTGCCCCGAGGTTTGTTGACGCTGGCTCGTGTCCAGGGACCTGAAGAAACTGTACAAATCCTCCTGTGCCACAGTGCAACACAACCTCTGAAGGCTGCCAGGGTTGGGAAGGAGCCATGGCAGGGAACCAGCATCCTTAAATCGTGGGGAGAACCCAAAGCACGACGTGACCTCGCAGAGCAGCGCCCAGCAGTGGTTCCCAGCAGCAGCTCAGGTCAAGGAGGAGGAGTTTGTTATTGCTGACATCGTGCAGGGGATGGATAGCACGGCCTGGGTGCTGTGGAGCTGTGTGGGTGCAGTGATGGAGCCAAAGGCTGCCCTCCCCCTCGAGCCAACCCCAACCTGCCCACCCCCACGACCAGCTCAGGCTTTGGCGGAGCAGAGAAAATGGCCTTGCTCTGGGTTGCACGGCCCCCATTTCCCAGCCCCGTGAGATCCTGAGCTCTCTGACAAACTCAGCAAATTGTTCAAATGAGTTACAGACGGAGAAAACATCCAAGAACAGGAGAGCACTAAAGGAATCCCAAACCTCCCCTGCAGAGGAAAGGGACACCCAGGCAGCGGCCACTGGGATGGAATCAAGAAAGGAGTGAGCATCCTCCTTCCAGGCTTTGGAGGAGCTCTCCAGAGGGTGTGGTGGGCTCGGGGGCCACGTGGCACTGACACAACCACCCACCTCCTCTACCATTCCTGGAGGGATTTCAAAGACACCTGGACGTGGCACCTGTGGACATGGGTTATTGATGGGCTTGGCAGTGCTGGGTTGACATTAGGACTTGATCTTATGGGGTTTTTCCCACCCAAACTATGATTCCATGATCTGGCAGCCTGATGCCAGGAGCTCTCGCTGCTGGGCTGGATCATCTCTCCCTACATCCTTCTCGCCGTGTATTTATTTCTTTCAAGTGGCTGTCAAAAACATCTGCCATATGTAGCGGTTGGAGGGGGATGGGGAGGGAGCTGCCCCGCTGGCAAGGCTCCTTGCCACAGCCCCTCTCTTAATTTTCATTTTATTTATTTATTTATTTATTTAGGTTCGAACCTCTGGCGTCAGCGCTCTGCGCAGAGCCTGCTTACAGCTCCAAAAAGCACCTCTATTATTCTCAGGCCATTTGGTAGCAGTTGCCATGGAGATCAAAAGCAAAATGGCATGCAAATCAACACGGCCCCGCGCTCGATAACAACGGGAAAAGGGCAGCCAGAATAAAAAAAAAAACCAAAAAAAAAAAAAACCCACTTGAAATGCTTCAACCTGCAGCGCTGGTTCTGATTAGATCTGGGAGGCAAGAAAAATACCCTGATGGGTTACACCAAAGGACTTGAAAATACAACTCTGCTGTGGCCTGTGCGACAGTGTCGGTGTAAACCCTCCCACGCAAACACACGCCCACGCACACACAGGAATTAAAGTGGAGCAAATGCTTAACGATGATAAATTTATGCAACAATCCCCCTGTTTTTTCCCCCCCCAATACTATCTCTCCACAGCTGCCAGGTTGCCGGTGTTTGTCACCTACTGGTCTGCCACCAAATCTCTCCCCAGTTCCCCAGTCCCCTTTTTTCCCAAGGTCGCCTCTCCGGGGATGGGTGACACGTGATGGGATTCCCAGCCGTGCCACTGGGTGCTGGGCAGCAGGCAAGGAGGAGCTGCCCCTGCGAGTTCACTCCTTCCCACCTGGAAAATTCACTTCCAGCAAATTCCCACTGCTCGGGAGCCTGCGGGAGAACAGGCTCTGCACAGCCTGAGCAAAGGCACCGAATGTTAAAAACCAGCACCAACCGCCTGTTTTAGTCACAACTTCCACCCCGAGGTGTTGCAAGCAAGAATATAAATGTAGGGGTGTGAACGCCAGCATTCAGAAAGCAGATTTTTGGGTACCCTGGGGCTGGCTGCCTTCGGAGATGGGCTGCACATCGCTCGCTCCGCAGGACCTTCAGCCCCGCGCTGCACAGGGGGAGGATGCTCCTGGAGCAACAGCTCAGTCAGGATTTTGTTTTCTCCTCATTGTTACGGGCAAACTCGTGCCTTCACACAAATCAACTCCGCTTTGAAGACAGAATTACTCATTTCTCACAGGCCTGCCCACAGCATTACAACTACGCTACTTAGTGCTTCAGAAATATGAATGAATTTATTATGTGCCACAACAGGCAGTGTTCGCACTGCAGCCCTTGTTTGCACAGAGAGAACAAAGGCTCAGGAGAGAAAAGCGCCAGGGATTTGGGATAAGGATACTTGGAGGTTTTTCCAGGTGTGTAGTAGCTTTAGACAACGGTGCATGTGCCCAAGTGACATGTCTTGCCAGCTTCATCCCCAGAGCAGAGCCCAGTGACCCAAGCCAAAAAAAAAGGGAACGTATGATTAACTGCCCATCAGTGAAGAGTTTGGCCAAGGGACCTCAAATGTGTCATATGAATTTTGATTTTCCAACTTAGATTAGCCGATGCTTTTCCACAAAATTGACCTCCTGCTGGGTTCTGAGAACCTTTCCTGAAATATTTTGGGGGTGTTTATGACCAAGGACCTCAAAGACTGCTCCAGCACATCAGCTTGCAAAGCTCCTATTCAGCTGAAAGATTTGTTTTCTGGAAGAAAACAGTGCAAGGAAAGGTAAGGATTGTGGTCACATTAGATCCTTGAACAGAGACTGAAAGCAAAACAAGAGGAGAGGAGGTGCCCTTTTTCCAAGGCAATATTTCTACCTGCAGAGAGCCACAGGCGCTTGTTGTCCAAGGGACACAGTCACACATTTCCTTCAAGTTGTCTAAACTTTCCCAAGCACCATAAATTCCCGCTTTGTTTTAGCAAGCTCTTTATCAAACCCACATGCTCCTCTGGGCAGTGGAAACTATTCTGGGACAAAAACATGGAAAAGTTGCTGCCTTTAAGGCTCCTTGTTTGATTGCCTTTTTTGGTTTTTTTCAGTACAGTTTTTATTTAAAGCCAGACTCACTCCTAGCAGGATTCAGGCTCAGGCTGCTTCAAACTCTCCCTCCATCCTCCCTTTGGGCCGTTTGTTTTCAGGCTGTTAAAGCTTTCACAACAAGGCATGAGTTTTTTCCAAACAGCATGCTTGGCTGAGAACACCTGAATGGAGCGAGTCAGAACTGCAGGTTTCTGATGACAAAATCCCATTCCTCCTCCTTTCAGGAGCCCGATAACTGCTCTGTGCAGTGTTAAAAACCAATTATTTTACAGAATCACAGAAAGGTTTGGTTGGAAGGTCAAGATCATCTCGTTCCAACTCCCTGGCGTGGGCAGGGATGCTTTCCATTAGACCAGGTTGCTCCAAGCCCTGCCCAGCCTGGAATTGGGCAATTCCAGGGAAAGTGTTTCTGGGGAAAAGCTTTTAACCTTGGTCGGGCTTTCCTTCACTTTGAACTGCCCCAATGCCACGCAACTCTGCTGTATCCCGAGCCCAGGTCCAGGTTTGCCTCCATGCACCACCCATCCAAGACCCTTCCCACCTCCTCAAGGGCATCCTTAAACCCCAGCTAAACCTCCACTTGCCACTGCCTTTGCATTACTGAAGGAGCTAATTGGGAACCGTCTCCTTTGCCTCCCCAGCCTCTTGCTGAAGCGCAGCAGCGTGTGGAACACACACCTTCCTAATTACATTTATTCACAGAAATCAAAAGGAGAGGGAAGCAGTTGAGTAAAGGTCACATTAATAATACAGGCTGAAAGAAAGTCTGTGGATATATATTTTTCATTAGCGACACATTTGACTGAAGGGGATGGTTCATTTTTGGAGTGACAGTGTTTCTCTGGGAAGCCATCAATACTGGCGGAGAAATTTAGCTATTTTTCTTGTCATGGCTTGCTGTCTGCTGGAAATCTGCTTCCTTATCAAGAAATGTCAATACCACTGCATGCACTCAAGCTTCTTACCAGGTACCAGAGAAGAGGAATTTCTGCCTCCATCACAGCTATATAATTCCTGCCAGCCTCTTCCTCTGCACCCAGTGGGGACTCCTTCAACATCCCATGCCCAGCCCCAGGTTGCCCAGGGATTCTGGAGCTCCAGCAAGAGCCTTCAGTGGATAAAAGTACCACTTTGCTGGCATTATTTGCCATCACAATAATCACCTGAGGAAAACCTCTCAAGGTGCCAGATCCATGCCCAAACACTGGAACCTTTAACTTTATTGTCACAGTAAACCAACCTCACCCCAATGTACTCAGAGCATCAGGTGACCTGAATGAACCTGACTTTAAAAGGGCACTGCAGCTCCATTTTCATAAGCACAAAATGGCAAGAAGATGAGACTTAGGAACGTAATTACTGGATTTGGATGGCTGATGATGCTGACCGAAATGCAGTGGCTAGCTCTGCAACACCCCATCCAAATCCCCCGTGCCACACGTTGAGTTTTCCCACAGGTCTCAAACAAGCAGCTCCCACATCTTGTTTTTCTGTTTATTCCCATTTTTCCCAAAGCACCATTTCCTTAAGCCCACTGTGCAGTATTCTTCAAGCCCAGTTCAAAGCTGGGTGACCCTGAGCTGCTGGGGAGGTGCCCAAGCATCACAAGAGGTGCCAAAAACCTTCTGGGAGCTGCTTAACCCAGCAGGCAGGCAGCTCTGTCCCAGCTGTCTGAACAATACATTTGCCAATTAAGTTAATATACTCAAATCCCTCCTATCCACCCGAAAGGGCAGAGCAAATCCAGGTGAGAGAGAGAGTGGAGTCTTACAAGTCTCCTACGTGTCACACAGCAGAAGAACAAAGGAATAGGAAAGAAACATATGAGAGAAAAAAAAAAGTGAAATCCACTGTTAATTACCACGAGGTATTGGGGCGCTCGTTTATACCTTGACCTGGTGCTCTGCAAGGAGGGCTGGGGCAGGTGCATCCAGGAGTGGGTGCATGGGATGGCTCCCTGCAAGGAACTTCTGGGAATGCTCTGCAGTTATTCTATACAGCTAAAATTCCCCAACAGATCCCCTGGCCCTGCTGGCACCTGGCTGCACAAGGAGCTGAACTCCCCAGCTTGGGTGCACGGCGGTGTTGTGGAGCACTGTGGGTATGAAGCCAGGCTTTAGGTGTAAAAGCTGTTCCTGAAGCCTCCCAAAAGGGAGCTATTAGAGAGAAACTGGCCCCTAGAGTAAAATATTTCCCAGTGGAGGAATGGCTGACATGACTAAATCCTTTGCTTTTCCCAGCTTCATCAGTCAGTTCAAATAAACCCCCACAAATGCAAAAAAACCTCAACAAAACCCCCAAAAAAGGACTTGGAAGAAAAGAAGAAAAGGAAAAATTGTACTTGTTCTTATGTACCCTACGTCTGTCACAGGCTGTGTTGGGCTTAGGTCACGCCTTCAGACCCTCACATGAACCACTGAGGCAGCTCCAAGAGCCTCTTGCTTCTCGTGAGCATCCTCCGTGCCCAGGAGTGTGTGGTGGTGGCTTGGGTTCCCATCACCACACACTTTAACAGGGTGGTGATGTCCCTGCTGTCCCCCCGTGAAGGAGGCAGCATCTTTCTGGCACTGCTTGGTGAGAAGCCACCGAGGGAGAGCAGCTGTCTGGGGACACCTGGTGCCACTCAGTGCCCCACAGGGACAAGGACCTCCCTTGGGTGGGCAAATAAGAGCTGTACAAACATCACCCACCTGCAGAGAAAGGCTGAATGAGCTGGGTCTTGGTCTGCAAAAGGCTGAGAGGGGGTGGGATAATCC
Organism: Grallaria varia; assembly: GCA_013396735.1. Taxonomy (NCBI): domain Eukaryota; kingdom Metazoa; phylum Chordata; class Aves; order Passeriformes; family Formicariidae; genus Grallaria; species Grallaria varia. The sequence continues at coordinate 773,327 of VWZG01003565.1, forward strand.
AGGCTCTGTAGTGAAGCCAGCAGGCAATTGTTTCCTGTGTCCTTAGGGGCATCACAAAGCCATCAGCTTAATTTGCAGGAAGGACTTAAAGGAATTAAAATATACATATGACACAGATTTTCACCTATATATTAAATATATATGTGCTTAGTGTCTTTTCACCTTTATATATTAGCTGTATAATTAATAAACATAAAGTACTCTAATACTTCAGTATGAATAATAAATACATTTATTAAATGTATAATTAATGCACCTTCGTGGGCACACACACGTACATATAAAGGAAACTCCTTCCTGTCTGGTGGCTCTGACTAAGTCCCAGAACCTGCTGAGGGTGGGAATGGTGAGAACTCACTGCTTTGAAGGTTTTTAAGAGCAGGTGGGACAAGAACCTCTCTTGAGAAGCATCTCTGGACCACAAGGTTTCTGCCTCGTGCAGAAATAGTTTTCCTGCAGAGGGCCTTTTGCCAAGGGCATGGAGTGATGAGACAAGGGTTGGTGGCTTTACACTGACAGAGGGCAAGGATAGGTGGGATATTGGAAAGAAATTCCTCCCTGTGAGGGTGGGCAGGCCCTGGCACAAGTTGGGCAGAGAAGCTGTGGCTGTCCCAGCCTTCCAAGTGATCCAGGCAAGGCTGGACGAGGCTTGGAGCAACCTGGGATAGTGGGAGGTGTCCCTGAAGCAGATTGGAATAAAATGAACTTTAAAGTTCCCCCTCAACCCACACCACCTATGATTCTGTGATCTACTGTCAGGGAGCAGCACTGGACATATTCCCTTCCCCAGGCTTCTCTGCGGGGTGAGAGGGAGGAAAAGAAGGATGCTGGGGAGATGCAACATCACATCCCTCCAAGGCAGGACCCAATCCAGCCACAGGGCCCGAGGACAGGGATCACCAGTCACTGACCCCTGAGCAGAGGCTGCTTTGTGGGCAGGAGTGGGACCAGGTATGGGCTGGGAGCAGAGGGAAGTGATGCCCTGGACCGGGATGACTCTCTGGTCCCAGGAAGGGCAGCAGCTCTGCTTTAGTGAGTCATCCTCAGGGTAAAACCAGCCTGCCCCCCTTCTCAAGCCACAGACAAAGCACCTAATAACGACTGTCAGCAGCTGATGGGTGACTAAACCAGAGAAGAAGATACAGTAAATAACAGCAGCAAAACACTTCCACACAGGGGTTGGGGCAGGAGGGGAGAGGAAATTTCAGTAAAATATCTCCAACCTATTGGAAAACTGAAATGAAATGAATTAGGAGGATGGTTAAAGCATGGGACTCATATATAACAGCAGAAGGTCTCATATTTATCAGGAGATGTGACCGATTTGCTGCACGAAGCAGAGACATCTGTCAACTCTATGAGCTGCAATTAGCTGCTACTCTGCTACCCAAAAGAGGTCACCGAAAACTCCAGGTTCTCCCTTCCTAACAGAAAAACTCCTGGGCTCTGCATTTCCATTAAGAGCAATTGCAAGTTTGGTCTTCAGCATGATTGAATGATCTGGAGGAGTGATGGCCTTTGCGGGTCCTGCAGTTTGTCTTGTGGAATACCAATTACAGTCATTTTAGAAGCGTGACACAGCCCCGGCAGCTGAAGGATGCTGGGCTTTGCCCGAGGGCTCTGTGCTGGGCACCGGGGGGTGCGCAGGACTAGCGGTAGGTATTTTTAATTTACCTTTTATTAATTACTCTTACGGCTTCGAGCACCACAGTAGAGAGCGGGTGCCGTGGGAAGCCTTGGGCACAGCTCTAACCCCTCCCCTGTGCTGGCCAGAGGTCCTGCTGTCCCAACACGTCCCTGATCTCTGGGGACATCCCCTGTCGCGCCAGGTCCCATCCCTGGCTTTACAACTGAAACAGCATCTGGAGCTTTATTTTCTGATCATACATAGAGATCCCTTTTCCCAGGCAGCTTCTGTGCCACAACCTGAGAGCAAATCTCTGACAAATAATTCACACGAGGGGTTTCACTTCTGCTCAGGAGCAGCCTGCGAGCTGCAGCTTTCACAAGCTGAGCTAAATTTTCCCCCTAATAATTTATGCAAATGTTTCACAGCCTGGCAGCAGTTCACAAACTACATGTTGCACTGTTCTGAATGTACACGGGGGCCCTGAGACGTTTCCGTGCCCGACACTCGGGAGCTGCTTTCCTGTGCTGGTATTTGGGATCAGACTTTGCCCCTCGCTTCCTGCAGAGCTTCCAAAGGAGCTGAGGACTTTTGCTGCCTCCCTGCACAAAGCTGGTGGGGACAATTGTCAGCAAACCCTCGAAGGGACCCAAAAGCAAGCACAGGGAATTCTTTCCTGTTCTGAACTGCCAATTCAGAGAATCACAGAATGGTTTGGGCTGGAAGGGAACCTTAAAGACCAGGTTGCTCCAAGCCCTGTCCAGCTTGGACTCGGACACTTCCAGGGATGGGGCAGCCCCAATTTGCCAGGGCCTCACCACCCTCACTGGGAAGATTTATTGTTCTCTGAGCTCCTTCCTTTCTCATCCCGTTTCCCTGCCTTTTGCTCCTTGTGGCCAGACCTTGGGTTCCTGCCCCCTGTGTAGATGGGGCTGCATCATCTCCTTCCCTCTCTCTTTTCAGGTTACCCAAAAATCCTCCGTGCTGTTTACCTGCCTTCAGCAGGAGTCTCCTACTGACGCATTAGGATGCTCCTAATTGCAGGAGGGGATGGAGTCATGAGCAGACCACAGAGGCAGGGGAAGGACATGGGAGATAAACAGGTCTCAGCTCCTGTGCTGCATCAAGTGGTGCAAACAGATGTGCTGGGGCTGCTGCAGAGCCCGTCCCCCCCTCACTCACTCACATCAGCCCAGCCTGTGTCTGCACCACCTTTTAAAAGCAGCGCTCGCTCACTCACCACAAATCTTCACTGCACACATCAGTTATATCAAATTAATTCAATTGAATTAATAACAGTAATTAATTCATGCATATTAGCATAACATCATGCATCATAGATGGAGGCTAATAAATGCAATACTGATTTTCTTAATCGACTTCTTCAGCTGCCATGTGTCTTAGTCAAAGGGAAGCTGTGGGGTCTTCCCCTCTTTTCCATATGCAGACAAGAGAAAAAAAATCCAGCCAACAAACCACCTAAGAGACCCAAAGGTATTTCTGATTCAGACTGTACTTCTGCAGCAACAACAAAAACAAGCACTGGGTTTATGCTTTCAATTCCCTGCAACCCAGTCAGGTCACAAGCTGCAGTCTGGGGCTATTTAAAGGTCACCCTGCAAGTGTAACACACACTGCCCCAAAAGCAGAGGAAGGAGCAAGACTGGCCAACGACCACTGTAATAATCATATATCTGGATATTGTTTTCTACCCTCACACACAGTTATTAAGAGACGATGCAGGTCTTAAAGCTAGAACCTTTTGCTCAGGGAAAATTATATGTGACACTTTACATACGGATTAGATAATTAATGTATGTCCTGATTTCTTCCACCGTAACATAAAAAGGGCGAGAGCAGCACCATAATTCCAGATAATTAAAGAGCAATGGAGTTACAGTGGCCTCCATGGCAGTGGGAGTGCTGCCCACTGTCATTAGTGCAGGAGAAGCCCTCTCCACTCTTCACACCCTGCTGCAAGCTGTGCCCTCCTTCCCAGGGGCCACCCAGCCACAGCCCCTGCTGTCCCTGGCCACTGCCACCAAAGTCCCTTTCCTGCTATCTGAAGATACTGAGAGGAGGCAAGACCCCAAACTCGAAGAAGCCAAACAGCAAAAATGCTCTCCAAGGAGCCACCAGTCTAAACTTCAGCAGATGAGCTGTGGAGTCTGGGCAGGGAAGGGGCCAATGATAGGAATCACCAGGAGCCACTGAACCCTGAGCAGAGGATGCTTTGTGGGCAGGAGTGGGACCAGGAGGGAGGATGGAGGGCAGCCAGCTGTGGCGGGCACACTGAGCCACCTCAGCACTGCTGCCAGACCTTGGATGTGCCCTCAAAGAGCTCAACGTGTTCAGCTCCTGCTGCCGAAGGAGCGGAGGGCACCAGGAAGGACAAGTGCAAACCTGGGCTTGCTACACCAATTAAATGACTGCTACATCAATTAAATGACTGCTACACCAGTGCTAAAGTGAGGTGCAAGCTCCCCAAAACGGACTAGCAGACAGTCCTGTAGGGACCCTGGTCTGGCAAAGGGCAGGTGTCACCTGTGTCCCTTGGTGGGGACAGCAGGACCCAGCACACCTGCACTGGCGTTCATGTGTGTGGGTATTTCCAGGGGACAGAGGCTTTAGAGATGGGACAGAGGCTCTAGAGATGGAGCAAAACAGGGCAGATTCCTCCCAGCAGCAATCTGTGTCTCATGCTTGCACCGAGCCGAATTTGCATTAGGCCCTAACTAGTTTTTTCCAGCAAGGTAGGCGACACACACTCATTTAATGTAAAGAAAATGCATGTCGGTGCATGGGGACAGAGTATCTTTTGAAATCCCTGCAGGACCTCCCTGCCTGCTGTGATCAAACATTAAAATCTAGAGCTGTCACTAAGCAAAACAAACACAAACTGTCTGTGCTTTCATCTACACAGCATCCTGCATCCTGCCCCGCTGCCGCTGCCCTGGAGGGCTCCTGCACACGGGCACCGTGCCGGGCTGGGGGGCAGCACCAGCACCACTCTGCAGTGGGACACCAATGTGCTCCCAACAGCCAGGTGTTTCTCAGTTTGACCTTTCAGTAGGAAGCCTGGTTTTAGCTTGGCACAGCCTTTGGTGTGTCCCTGGCCCGCGTGGGTACAGCCCCACGTCCTGCTGTCCCCAAGGAGGGAGCAAAGATAAGCAACTGGGAGAGCAAGACTGGCAGCCCCGGCTGAGTGGCACGGGGCACAGGGCACTGTCCCCCTGCACTTGTCACATCTGTGCTTGTCAAACCTCCCTCTTCCTGTGCAGCTGAGCTCTGTTCCCAGAATAAAACAAAGCAAAACAAAATAAGAAAAAAACACTAGAGGGAAAAAACCAACCCACCCCAACTGCCGAGCTTTCAGACAGGCTCCTCTCATTAACTGGGGCTCGAGCACAAACGTGCTGAGGAGTGCAAAGCACGGGGTGCAGGTGAATAATTTCCTCTTTCGGGTTTCTCGCTCGATCTCTCCACGTCTCCTGCTGCAGCCTTTGTTTACCCGCGCCACTGCTCCTCCATCACATCACTCAACGTGTCTGAAGTGCTCGCTGCTCTCCCTGCTCCCCAGCATCTTGACAATTTCGTATTTAAAACACTAATAATAATCAAGACGTGTTATTTTTCCTCCTCCTGCAGGATCTCCTAAGGCTGTGAAGGTCTCAGACGTTTGACCGCAAGCCTGATAAATGCTTGCCTTCAGCGCTGCACTTTCTTGTACCACCTTTGAAATATGTATGCACATGTTATGCAGTGTGGATGCATATCAATGCCACATCTACCTTTGCATATTAAATCATCGCCACATCTTCTCTGGCAGTAAAATATGCAGAGCATATGCTAAAGACAGCATCTTCCCTGCCGAAGCACAGCAGCCCTCCCCCTGCGCACTCTCCCCCAGCACAGGCTGTGATCCCAGGTATTTCAGCCCCTCTCTTTTGTTCTTCTCCTAGGAGAGGCATTTATTTTTATTTCCTTCCCCCACGTTGCTTTCACGGTTTTAAGAACTTCTGTTACTGCCTGCTTACAAATATATTGCAGCTAGAGCTGTACCCTAACTTCTCTTCCCCGTCAGAGGGAAGACAAATAAAAGAGGCTGTGGAAAAGCTACCTGAAACAACAAGCCAGCGGGAGCAGGGGATTGCCTTCCCTTGTATTTACACTCTCTCATTACACAATCCTGCAGAGGCAATCAGGCATTTGGGAGGAACCTGCAGCCCGGCCATTACTGCTGCCCCATCTCCTGTTTTTACACTTGAGCAGTCAAACCTTCCTGACATCAGATTTGAGTCACAAAAAAAGGGAATGGGGCATTTCTGATGGGGTGGGATTATTCACTTTGATGATCACTAGGATAAAAGCCAGAAATATGAAGAATCTTTTGTGGGACATAAATCAGGGGCTAGGTGCTGGGATTAGGCAGAAATCTTTTGTCAAGGTGTGTTTCCTGAAAGGAGCCTTGGTCCTGCTCTTGGCAGCTGTGGATTTGTGCTACATGGAGAACCTAGAGCCTCTTCCAGAATGGGACATCCCATTCTGCTGGTTTAATAAAAATGCCAAAATTTACAATAGGGCCAGTCAAATTCACACACAAAATGTGCTCATCTTGTGTTTGGAGTAACAGAGGAGGTTTGCCCCAAATAATTCCTCGGGCATGTGGGTAATTGTACACAGGGGTGTTAGACCTGGGGGCTGGAATTGTGCACACACCATGGAAGCTATTGGGGTGAGTGACTGCTCTAATATTACAGGTCTAGTAAAGCAAATTATTATTATTATTATTATTTATGACAATAATAGCCCAGCCACCCAAATGAACAAACCCTCCAGCCTGTGCCCTGCCAGTCCCCGGGGCCAGCCAGCCAGCTGTCATCACTGTTCACACCACAGCTCTTTGGGGTCATGGAGCACTGGCAGAGCAGAGGGACCAGCTGCTTTACACCACACACGTCTGCAAATCCTCCTCTTCTTCCCTCTCTCAGCAAACTGGGCCAAGGATTCCCTTCCTCTTGTCACGTTGGTGATGCTGGGCCATCCTGCAGCCAAGCTGGGTGATTTTCAACCCTCCTGCTTTCTCATCTGCTAATTCTCCTCTCCTACCTGTGAGCTTCTGTGCTTCTGAGGCATTTCTCTTCCAGACTAACTCGTCTCTCTCCTCCTCCCCCCACCTTTCACTCACCCTAATTTTGCAGATTTCACAAAAGAACTGCGGAAAGCTGTCATTGTTAAAGGGAGCTCTAACAGAGCAGAACAGCACGAGCCCTTTTGTTTCTCTACAAGATGTCAAAAGGAGAAGGATTAGCGAGAACCGTTTTCTCCTCAGCTCCCCGGTGGCTGCTCTCTCTGGCAGGTACTGATCCTCTCACTCTTGCCTCCTCTCCAGCCAAAGCCCCTGGACCACACCAGCAGGGACACCCTGAAGCTGCTCCATGACTCCAGAAAGGAGAGGAGCTCCATGGTCCCACCATGCAGTGCAGCGCTGGCGTGATGAGCTGTGCAAGGCATCAGCCTCTCAAACAGCTGCTGGACCAACCCTCATCCCACACTACTAATATTCTCCCTAAATCAAAAGCAGGATGTGATACATGGGCTAAGAGGGGCTCTTTGGTACAAGGGCTCCCTTCTGGCTGTCACCGCTGTAATTTTCCAGGAATAGAGGGACCAGGCTGGTTATGTCACCGTGTCATCAGGCTCGTTTCTACCCACAGCCACCTTCTTTTCAATTACCACCTGCCCCAGGTCAAAAAGAGCTTGACCCCTTCCACCCAGTGAGAACACGCTCAGCTTTGGCCAGTGACAGATGAACAAATCCTTCAGCACGGATTAACAGCACAGGGAGCACTTTCTCTCCTGTTCTTCTCTGGAAAACAGAGTCCTGTTAAAGTCTCTCAAGTGATCCAAGTAAAGCCCAGAAGGGCTCAAGCCTGAAGCCCCCAAGTTCTCCAATGGCACTACGTGTCCTGCAGAAACCGTAAGACAAAACAAAATCTCCCTGTCATCCACCTGGGGCCTTGATCCTCAGCTCTGACAGGTCATGTCAGCCAGCACAGGACATGGAAAAGCTGGAGTGAGTCCACAGGAGGCCATGGAGATGTTCCGAGGGCTGGAGCCACTCTGCTCTGGAGCCAGACTGGCAGAGCTGGGGGTGTTCAGCTGGAGATGAGAAGGTTTCACACAGACCTGAGAGCCCCTTCCAGTGCCTAAGGCGGCTCCAGGAGAGCTGGAGAGGGACTTTGGACAAGGGTATGGAGTGACAGGACAAGGAAGAATGGCTTTAAACTGAAAGAAGACACAGTTAGATTGGATATTAGGAATAAATTCTTGCCTGTGAGGGTGGTGGGGCCTTGGCACAGGTTGCCCAGAGCAGCTGTGGCTGCCCCATCCCTGGAAGTGTCCAAGGCGAGGTTGGACGGGGCTTGGAGCAACCTGGGCTGGTGGAAGGTGTCCCTGCCCATGGCAGGGAGTGGAACTGGATGATCTGTGAGGTCCCTTCCCACCCAAACCATTCTGTGATTCCATGATCCTCAGTGCTGCTCACCAAGCTGTGGGGTCATCACCAGGCTCATGGCAGATGATGGTGATGTCAAACTGAACCCAGACCAGGAAAAACACAATTAGGTACATTTTAAAGCCAAGGTGTGATGCCACTTTTTCATTTGCTGGAACTTCACCACACACAGCTGATGGGATACCCTGGTGTGCTTGAGTGCAGCGACAGCCTGCTGACAGCTAACTTTTGGCTCCATCAAGGACAGGGCAGCCACCAAGCTGCTGGCACAGAGCTTCAGAAAAATCAAGTCTAGGGACATGCAGAGATGAGAAACAGACTCCTCACAGCACTGCTGCTAAAATTTTGGGAGGAGATGAGCCAACTGCATACATCTGTGTCTCTTTTACAGGGGAATACATTAAGAATAATTATAGAAGAAAACACAAGTAATTGAAAATGGAACATCTCTGCCAGTGTGGCCAGATCTTTATCTCCCGTGACACCATGAGGATGATGTTCACACAGAGGGCCATGAGAGCGGCAGTTTCACCTGAGCATCACCTGCACAGCCAGGGTTGTCCTCTGCAGCAGCAGACCACGACCTGTGGCATGAGAGGATGCTGTGTGCAAACCCGGGGTGGGCTCCAGCCCTCTCCTGCCTGTTGCTGTAGCTCTGCAGCCGGGTCTGCCTGCCCTCACTCCCCAGCCACCCTGCCAGGTCTGTGCATCAGATTTGTGCCCCTTGCACGGGGAGAGAGATTTTTCATTAGCGCTGCTGTTCCTCTCCATCTTTCAGGATGAATCATGGTTGGTTTAAGCACACAGCAAAGATTTATGCAGTAATAGATGTGGGGAATAGCTGTGGCTCCGGGGTCTCAGAACAATAATACATAATTCAGAAATTAATACAGGGTAGCAAAGACAATGGGATTTGAAATGAACATTATCGGCCAAAGCAAAAGGAAAACTCCACAGGCTCATGGTGTGCAGATGCTTCCACGATCCACACACCCAATTATAACTTTAGCTCTTACAAAGGGAACTGACTTAAACCATTAAATCTTTATTATTTTTTTCCCCGTGGTAGGAGGGGGAGTGGGAGTGCAGATTCCTTAAAGATAGAGAGTTTAAATTAAGCTTTAAAACTGTGACTGAGCAAGATTTAATACTGACAATTAGCCTGGACAAACAGTTAATCGTCCTGCAGGCATAATTTATATATTCTCTGTGCAACAGGGAGAGAATGTCAGCACATTGCGCTGCAAATTAGTGCAATAAAAGAATCTCATAACCTCTAACAGTTGGGCTGTCTGACAAAGAGAGATCATTCCTCGGCTCCCTGTGCTGTTGCCTAGCCACACTCACATCACCCTGGGCTGCTGCTCTTGCCTCCTAGACCTCATTTCCCAACTACATCCCACTGCCTGCACCTTCCTGCCAGCCACACCACTGGTGGGGAGCTCTGCCAGATCCCCCGGGCTGAGCCAGGTTGGACCTTTGGTGTGAAGAAGGTAAAAATATAAACAAGCGTCTTACAGGACATGGTGATAATTCCAGTCCTGAATTAGCAAAGCAATTAAACACGTGCCTAAGACTAAGGATGGGCCTGGGCAGCAGCTCAGGGCTTGGCTGAGCAGAGCCAGGCTAAGCCCTGCTCGTAAACCTTTGGCTTTCCAAGGTGGGCATTAGCCAGCTGGAATGTGAGCTGGGGTGGAGGGAAGGAGCTTGTGTTCTTCCAAGTCAGGTATTTCAGATAAAATATACAATTAGGATCAACAAACAGCACAACATCTTTTTCCAAAGAACATTGCCAGTGTTTAGGCCACTGTGATGAGCAAGAATCCCCCCCTATAATGATCTCTCTGGATATTTTTATTTGGTAAGGACACAAGGACTGGAACACTTTTTAGCAGACCATGGCTATATTATCATGTTAAATCCCCTTTAGAAAAATTTAAATATTCGGTCAATTTTCCCTGTAGGTCCAGTGGCTATCGCTGCAACCCATATGTCATTTTACAACAGAAAGAAAGTAGGAACTCATAATGAAAAAGAAAAGAATAAAAAAAAACCCCTTTAACAATATAGTCCATATCCAATATTATTTTTTTCAAGAGTATTATTTCAGTGGAGGCTTTCATAATGACTTACTGACCTAAACTATTAAAAACCATCCCCATGTCTGCAGTGGAAGAGATGAAATACTCCAGAAATAGCTACAATTCAGTGATACATACATTATACACTCTGCAAATTTGTTGAGGAACTTTCATAAGAGGGCTATAGAAAATTAAATTAATTATTAATTAAAAACAGCAATATCTTTTCCCTCATCTCCTCCTAATACCATACAGGTGGCCTGCACTGCTCTATTCTGCCACACAGAATTCTTTTCCCTGCTAAAATTCTTTTGCCTTTCTGGGCTAAAGGAGCCTGTGGGAGGCTGCTGTATGCAAAGAATTTGTTTTAAGAAAGGCAAAATGTTAGATCCCTTAAAACCAGCTACTAACCAGTGGGAGACAGTGAGACATTGGCAAAATAAAAAAAAAATAAAAAAAAACCCTTGTCTTATTCAAGTATATCCTTATTTCCTGTGAAATTAAATTTGCATTTCTTTTGGGGTAAAAGAAAAAGGAAGTGGGGAATTAAAGTCCAGAGAAACCTTGTGCAGGGATAAAATATAAAACTCTACTGGGACTACCAGCTCTTAGGCACAGCAGGAAACTCAATACAGATTTACTTAAAATAGGTTAACAAGGCAGTTTGCCATCATCTTCTTTTAGCACTAGAGGACTCTGCTTTCGAAGGACACAATTAAAGGAAAGAAGGAAGAATCAGGACTCGGCAGTGCATTTCCAGCTCCAGCATTGCCTTCCACTGTAGTTGGAGCAAATAATAATGCCTTTCTGCTTCATTTCAGCTCTCAAATATATGGAGATAACAGGCAAGTGGGGCAAACCTGCAGAGACCTTACCAAAGACCTGGCCCAACATCTACCTGCCTCCTAAAAACCCGAGGATGCCGATATGGGAACTGCATGTAAATACCACAGTCTTCAGAGTATGTTTCAAACCCAGCCCAGCTTCTCATCCCTCTGTTCCCTCTGAGTATATCCACCAGTGCTGAGCAGCTGAAAACCCAACATCTCCAGTTAACAACCAAAGTCCTCCCAGAGAAAGGTTTTGGAGAGGCACCTTAGAAGTACCAAAGCACCAACACTGCCTTCCTGCAGCTTTGCTCTCTGTGACATCAGTTCCATGCAAGACAACATGTTTGCACAAAATGCTGGGAACACAACAGGTTTCCAAAGCCGTTTCTCCAACGGGATATCTCACCCCAAAGCACACACACCTAAATGCACACACACCTAAATGCACACACCTCCCCAGGTGCCAGCTCAGGTGCTGTACGAAAAACATGCTAAAATGCATTTTTAATACAGGATTTAAACAAAGCTTAAGTGGAGAGAGAAAACAACCACACTGAACAGTTCTTGAGAAGTTATCACTATTTTTTACTGCCATGGTGAGGGTTCTTTTTTAAAGCAACAAAAATCCTAGTATTGCTGTAAGCTCAACCCAAGACTTTGACATTAAGTCTCTGTGCTGAGAACTTGTTGATTACCGACACTTGTTTGCATTTGTTCCCATCTTTGACCTCCCAGGAAATGAACACCAAATATTTTTTCAGAAATAAATTAGATGGCTTTGTAAGGTCATCTGTTTCCTCCCCCAGCTCAGCCACCATCCTCACTGGGATCTTCTCTCCATGGGCACGGGGAGGCAGAGCTCTGCAGGGCAACCTGGCCACAGCACTGCCTTCCCTTGCCCATGGCAGGGCACACGGGGCAAGGAAAAGTCCCCCGAACAGCCCTGATGTCTTGCAATAGGGGAATGCAGGAGGAGCTGGACTCACTCAGTGTGTCTCTGCTGCTGAAGCGTGGGAGGGCACAGGTGAGTTCCTGCACGTCTGTGCAGTGAAAGCAATTCCCTCAGCTCGGTGCTGCCATCCCATTCCATCCCTGTGGACTATCCCTGTCCCTGGGCAGCAGGACTTGAGCCCCTGGGCCTCTGAGCAAACTGCAGGAGCAAATGTTGATGAGGATGAGGGTGCTGGCAGAGCTCATACGAGGACGCAGCTCCTCTAACACCCATCCAGTGGAGAGGTCCACTCGTTGCCAAAGGCAAAACAACCAGTCATACAGAGCTAGAACTGTATGACCAAGTACAAAACAACCACTCACAGACAGAGCTAGAACTGTATGACCAAGTGCAAGACACTACAGAAGGTTTTCCTACCCGGAGGTTCATGGACCAGCAATTGCCCATAAAATCATGGCAAACAATCAATACAGCTCCAGTTGATAAGAAGGCTGGACGCTGTGGAATTGCAGAGCCCTTGGGCCACGGTGCAGATGTGTTTGCCCAAGGCACAGGCAGGGAGTGTGGCTGACACGGTCCCTGCACCTCTGGCCAGCTGAGCTGGGGTCAGGAACAGATCTGGGGACGTGCCAGAGCTCAAGCCCACACAGCTGGGTTTGTAAACAGCCTTGGGGCCGGAGCGTGACCCTCAGTGTAACCTCAGCTGTGGGATCACAGCATCCTTTTGGCTAAAAATAAACAGTTCTGGTATGTCAACAAAACTGCAACGCGACCCGAAGGACCAGCTCCACAGCAGGCACCAGCCTGCGAGACAGGCACTGGAGATCAGCTCTGCTGGACCCCACGGGCTCACCTGCATCACAGATTGCCCCCATGCTTACAGCAGAAGCAAAATAGGGAGTTTTGGTAAGAAAAACAGTCACTGAATATTATTACTGACTTACTTCTCATGAAAAGATGGTGTTTTGTAAAGCCTACTGTTCAAGAGCAACCCAAAATGTCAATGAAACACACTGAATTCTCTTATTTACAATAATTGTGCCTTAGTTTGTCTGTTGTGACCAGAGAGAACCTACCAAAACAGTAGGTGAAATGCTACTTTTAATTTACTATTTTTTAAAGTAATGGCACCTATGAAACACTGATCAAAACAACTTATTGTCTTCTGCAAAGAATAACACCTTCTGTAACAGACATCTGCCAGTTTGATATGCCATGAAATAAAACAGAGAATATGGGAGATATATAATAAAAGCATAAGGCAATAAAATTGAATATTCAGAATTCCAAAAATTTAATTTTCAATTTTGAAACAAATTTCTCAGAATGGAACAATTCTGGGGAGTTTAATAAAAAGAAATAGGGTTTTCACTGAATAAATGAATTGAGTTACACCTGGAAATAGCTCCATTTCTAGTGAGACACAAAGTCATAGCTTGAGCAAGAGTCAAGTGAGGTCTTTTACATTAACTGAGTTTTCCCTTGTCAGGATGAAAGACAAACTGTTTTCACAGCAGCTTTGAAACAGCCAGCAGTCACTTTGGCAGACACCTCAGCAAGTGTCTCCAGTGTCAGCAAAATCAGCAGCTCTGGTGGGGTGCACTTGCGGTTTTCCCAAACTGGGGGAACCTCAGGGGAGAAAAGGAAGCTGAAGAGAGATCTTATTGCTCTCCACAACTCCCTGGTATTGACAAATCCCTGAGGTTGGGGACAGATGGGCCTTGGGCTCTTCTCCCAGGTAACAAGCAATAGGACAGGAGGAAGTGGCCTCAATTTTCACCAGGGAAGGTTTAGACTGGACGTTAAGAAGAATTTTTTTCATAAAAAGGTTTGTCCAGCCTTGGCAGAGGCTACCCAGGGCAGTGGTGGAGTCACCATCACTGCAGGGATTGAAAAGAGGAGTAGATGTGCCCCTTGGGGACATGGTGGCTTTGGCAGTGCTGCGTTAACAGCTGGATTTGATGGTCTTAAAGGTCTTTCCCAACCTAAACGATTCTATGATCATGTAGTTGAAAGCATTTGATTATCACCTCCTAACAAGTGAATGGAAGGCCCGGGGAGCACCGACTCTCCCAGGACTGATGGGGGTGTTGCTAATTAAGTCCGAAAGCAGAGCCTGGATGTGCAAAGTGGCTTGCACAGAGGAAGTGTCTTTCACACCTAGTCACTGTGCATTATAAATCCCTTCCAACAAAATTATCCCTTAATCATTCGTTTTGTTGAATGAGGTTTCACATTAGTCATCCCCAAAATAGAAGTCATGAACGGTCTTTATCCACTTAATGAGGGTGGTAATCACTTTATTCCAATGGGTACAGTCTGTAACCCACATACACAGTTTATAGTACTAAAAGGATCCTTCTCACAGTTCCAACTTCCAGTGTTGGTTTAATGAGCTCCAGAAAAAGCAAATCACTTTTTAGAAAGATCATGCTGTTTAAAACACCTTCGCTTTTCTTATTGTTTATGGCAGGCCTCTACAGGCTTAAAATTAAAATCTGTTGTATAAACACACTTATCATTCTTGATACCTGCTGTTGGTTTATTGTGAAGCATTTCATTGCAAAGATGCTCTTCTGTGGTCCCAAACTGTGACACCAAAGAGCAGACAGAGCTCAAAAGAAGGCTGAGCTCCCCTTTGTCTTCCTCTGCCACCAGTATTAAAACAAATATATTCTAAATTGGCTTTATTTGGCTGTGACACAGCATTTGGATCCATTTTAGGGCAGGTTTTTTATTTTGCTCACAAGGCTGTTGGTCTTTCAAGGGGTATAGAAGGATGAGAGCATACACAGATTAACGACACAGAATTTGCAAGGAGCTGTAACAGAGGAGGGGGAAATGGGTCACATTTTTAGGCTTACTAACATTAAAGGTGCCCCTTTAAGGAGTTAGTGCTAATGAGCCAGCAAATTATTGCGACGGAGTCAAAACTAGCCTTCTGGTTCTGCAGATCCGGAGAACCAATCTGGAGGTGCCCAAGTGGAAAATGATGTGGTTTGTGGAGGTCAGTATTTCAGGTCAGTGTTTGGGAGGGCTGCCCGCAAATATATCACAGCTGAAGTCACTCATAGCAAGCGGCTGCGACCTTTGCAGAGATTACAGAGCAGCTGCAATTGCAAGGAAATAGGCTGGCAAGTGGGCTGGGAACAGCAGCGAGGTTTACACAGGGCTCTGTCAGGACCACGGGTTCCTTCCAGCAAACATTGCCCTGCCCAGGTTCAAGGTGGAGTGGACATCGTCCCCCCTGAAAGGCTGTTGCCCTCACAGGCAAACCAGCAAATACACAGGGAGAGGGAAAAATGAGATGTCACACCAAGGGGCTTTTCCCCAGTGAACATCTCCAGGGGCAGAGCTGGGAACGGAGCCTCCTGCCAGAATAAAGGCACTGGAGGCAGTGTTGCTTTGCAAGCTCCAGTCTGATTTGCTTCTCATTAGAGCACATACATCTCAGTGTTTTTACTCATTAGTGTTTTACATCCCTCAGAAAATCCCTATTTTGCACTAGCTGTCTCAGTGTTTAGTCTCTTACGTTTTCCTGCCTGAGTTTTCTGCCCGTTCCCCGTCTTGTTTATTCTCTTCTCTCTTTTCCCCTCTGCCCTGATTCATGAAGCACCTCTGAATGCAGCAAAACCTGCCAGGAGGGAGGCTGGCAGAAGCACCGCAGCCCTTAACAGCCAGGCAAGCCAATGGATGGCTTAAGAGTCATAGAATCAGAGTGGTTTAGGTTGGGGGGGATTTTTAAAGGTCACCTGGTCCACCCCCCTGCCACAGGCACGGACACCTTCCACCAGCCCAGGTTGCTCCAAGCCCTGTCCAACCTGTCTTTGAACACTTCCAGGGATGGAGCACCCACAGCTTCTCTGGACAGCCCGTGCCAGGGTCGCACCACCCTCCCAGGAAAATGTTCTTCCTAAGATCGAAGGGATAGAGGGAAGGAAGAGACTTATTTCATCTCAGCTGCAGGATCGTGCCTGCAAACTGAGACCTTCTGCAGCAGGCACAGGGACAGTTCTCCCAGGTCCACCTCGAGCTGCCCAAAACATACTGCAGAGGTATCCCAAAAAAAGAGGCACAAAGAGAAGCTCCTCCTTCCCAAGTGCAGGAGTCCACTGAACATTTGAATTATTTCTTATAACAATAGAGGAGGAGGGAGTTAAAATGGAAACTGAGATACAATTAATTAGCTGTTAACTGAAATGAAGGACCTTCTGCTCCCAATATCTAACCCAGTTTAATTATAGGTGTCTGGAGCTGGTGTTCACAGGTGGGGTAGGAGGTGGTAATAGGCAGCTCGTCCCCCTCATCGTAGTCCTGCCTCCAACCTCTCGCTGTACCTGTTTCTGATATGTGCAATAAGCATGAAGAAGGGCTTTGGATTACAAAGAGAGACCTCCCCCTCACCTTGTAATTACCAAATTAACACATTCTAATGGGTGAAGTACTCCAGCAGCAGACTATGATTAATGCACAAGTCCAATTAGCCGCAGATTCTTTCCCTCTAATTTTAGCCCACTTAAATAGCATGAGACAATCTGTAATGTCTCTGGGGTGAACCTCCCCTCTACACAAGCTCCCTCCTCTGCCATTTAATGAAATCTCTGGTGCTTAATGTGAGAGGCAGCTCAACTCTGCCACTCTGCTGGAAACCTCCTTGTGGCACAGCAACAGCACCGCTGAGGCACGAAAAACTGTCTCCATGGAAGACAGAGAGAAAGAACACCTCGCTTCCAAAACATCAGCTGATGGGAGCTTAGCTGCTGTCACACCAGGTGGAGAGGCGGGGATAGCTATTGAGAGACCACATTTAAGCTCCCTAAGAGCTCTGCTGATGTCCCCAAACCTTACGCCCACGAGGAGCCTTGCTGGCAGCAACCTGAATATTTCTGAAAATGACTACTCAGTCACGAGGGTTCCCAATCTGGCCTCTATCTAAACACAAGTCCATTACTCCAACAGCACCATAGATACACCCATTGTTAAAGCTCTCATTTCTTCAACAAAATACTTGGATTCTTTTCCCTTCCAAGAAAAGTCCTTAGAAATGTCCTCTGGTGAGCCCCATTTTCAGTGTAAGAGGGGTTTCCAGTTGGCCACGTGGTGGTTTCACTGGTTTGATGGAGAAGGAGCCCGGGGACTGAAGAAGAGGGGAAGGCACACCAACAAGAAGCTCAAAACACTGTGAGTGGCCTGACTCAGCCCAGGAAAGAAAAGGAAAGAAAAGGAAAAGTGGTTCTTTGTGCCCATGCTGGAGTAAAGTCAACCCAACGCTGGATGGCAAGACAGCCTTTTAATAGGAGCCTTTGCCCAGTGGGGAACCCTGAGGAAGGTGGGACACCGGGGCAGTCCCACATCTGGCATCTGACCACAGCCCTCTGAGGAGCAGCCCAGGAATCCTGAGCAGGAGGCAGTGGATGCTCCCAGGGGAACAGTCCAAGTGGCTGCCTGGAGAGGATCCCACGTGTCCCTTGTCCAGTCAGGGAAGCACAAACGTCACCTGCTGCTGAGAACCGGGCAACCTGCTAAAGGCACACCCACCAGGGGGATGGTTTCACACTGACACAGAGTGGGTTTAGGTTGGATATTGAGAAGAAATTCCTCCCTGCGAGTGTGGTGAGGCACTGGAAGAGTTTGTCCAAAGAAGCTGTTGGTGCCCCATCCCTGAAAGTGTTTAAGACCACGCTGGATGGGGCTTGGAGCAACCTGGTCTAGTGGAAGGTGTCCCTGCCCATGGCAGGGAGTTGGAACAAGATGATCTTTAAGGTCCTTTCCAACCCAAACCATTCTAGGATTTGATGAACTTCTTGCTGCTCCTAAGCCTGGGAAAGACCAGTACCCGTGTGCAACAGCACAAACTTTCTGAGCTATTTGCAATAACCTCCCAGCTTCTCATATGCAAGGAATTTCGCTCTCCCAACACCTCTCCAGGTTGTGACAGGCAAAAAGATCAGGTTTCCAAGAGGATAATGGCCATATGAACAGTCAGACTGCACGTCACTGATGCTCCCCAGCTGGCTGGGTTCTTTTGCATTATGTTGTCCAACAACAAAATTTGAGTGGAAAACATCAACCAAAAATTCCCATGAACCCTGTGGACACTCAGACATGCAGTGGCCCTGAACTGGGGGATCCATAACATTTGAAGCTGGTTTATGAGCTTCACTCCCTCTATCAGGGAAAGGAGGGCAAGGTTTTTGCAGAAGGAAAACGCAAGTGACACTTGACAAGGTCACCCAGCAAGTCCGTGTCAGAGAGAACTGCTCCTTCTATTGCACTCTTGGTGCCCTCTCCTCCCAGCTTAGGACAAAACTCTCTTGCCACCATGAACAGGCTCATCAGTGTCCCCTGCATCAACCTTTAAAATTTGGTTAAAACATGATCTCATGTTTTTATTAGCAAAATCCACTAAAGCAGCAGCAGATTCAGCTGAGCCACTCCCAGCACTGCCCTTTTTGGCCATCACTTGCTTTTTCTAAGATGTAAAGAAATCTAGTAAAGCTTTCTAAGCAGATGATGTTGTGTACAAAATATTAATGCTGCTTATCCCTAAATTGATATTTCTTTGAAGACTTCTAATAAAGCCCAGTTCCTCCAGAGCCTTAACCATGACAAACGTCAATAAATGTTATGAGTCCCTGAGGCTGAATTTTAAAGGAGCATTAAAGATTAAAGAATGCACAGGTCAATTACTGAAACAAGCAAATGACTTTAGGAGTAATTACATATAATTTTGCCTTGTTTATTTTGCATTAGTTATAAGTGTCCATAATCCTGTGTCCCCCCCCAGGGTCTCTTATGATTTGGGTTGAAGGATTCCTTCATCTCTCGTTTGATTTTAAGCGCAGTTGCTGGGGCCAAAAAGTGGCTTTAAAAATGATTTTCTGGTGCCATAGAGATACATGTATACACACACACACACACAAATTCCCTCTGGTATCTCATCGATCCAGCACACGAGTTCCTGCCTGCCCAAAGCCCCCTGGAGCCACATCCCTGTGCCCCTATTGGCACAGCCCATTTAGCTGCTGTAGGACTAACAGTTCTCCATTTCAATACCTGCAGAAGTGGCTAAAGCTACTAAGTGGTGTTTTAAAGCCTGTGTTATTCATCCATGAAGCACTGGTGCCTCCCTATAAAATGAGCTGAGGAGAGAAAGCTCCGATCCTGAGGTGCTCTGCCATCCCTGGGCGCCTCAGCTCATCCACCCCCTCCTGGCTCTGTGCACACACATCACATGGGCTGTTTTAGCATTAGCTGAAGTTTTAACTCCCTGAAACCCTGCAGCTCCTGAGGAAAACCTTCACCTGACCGTGCCAGGGGTCGCGTTCATTAATGCTTGCCCAGGTACCAAGTGTTGGCCAACCCAAGGCTCACCCCGGGCAGGAGGGAAAGCACAGGGATGCTGGAAGGGGAAGGTGCTGGGGAAGGGCACCCAGTGGGAGAGAAGAAGTGCTTGTGTAGGGCTTTCACCCACTTTTCATTTCTTCTCTATTCTCGGATGGCACTAGATTAGCAAAGTATTTACATAGCCCTTATGAAGTACATTTGATGTTCAGGGCAGAGTCAGCATCTCTCATGTGGCTGTTCTGCCTCTAATGTCATTTTATAGTGTGCCTGCTTATAACAAGGGTAATAAAATAAATTTGGGAGGGGAGGCGGAGGTTGAGGAACACATTATGGAGGAATCTGGACCTCTCTGCAGCTGGCAGGAAGAGGAAGCTCAGTAATGGACATGTCATAATCTTTCTGTGCCAGTTAATATATGTCCAGTGTTACACTGATGTTTTATTGCACTCCACACATTCAGCAGAAGCCCATTTCTTTTAAGTGATTTTGATAAGCTGATTGATGCAGTCCCTGTTTTTCTCATATGTGTGTGTTTGTAAGAACCCGTCTGCCTGATGCCATGGGCTTCTATCTAATAAAGGACCTATAATGTACTTATTTTCTTCGACCATGACTTTCCTCCACTTTCCCCTGCAATTTACTACTTTAGAGAAATTTAATCTGCTGCTGAAATTCACTGTATTATTAATGGAGAGTCAGTGCACAGCCTCACTGTAATTAAACTACACACCAAGAAAAAAAGAATTTCAACCCACTCAGCGCTCAAATAGCATCAAGGGTTTCACTGGAACTCTGTGGAGCCAAGAGATGTAAAGCCATGCAGGATGAGTTCCCTGGTTATGGAGCTCTTGGCTGGTTTTTGCAGACCCAAGGTGGCACACAGATTCCCAACCTCCAAAGCTTCCTGGGAATTCAATTAAACTTCCCATTACAGGTGTCACACAGGCAGATTCTGGGCTGAAAGAGGGACAGGCACATACATTTTGGAAAACGCTGCCCCAGGAGGCTGCAGAGGGAAAAAGAATAATACAAGCGAGCAAATTCACACAGCAGGAATTTACTGATGTCCTGGATGACCCCAATGCAGTCCCTGGTGTAGGAATCTCTTATGCTGCTGGTGGAGCAGACAGGACAGGACCCAGGGCTTGCACAGCTGGCTGCAGTGACCTCCAGAATCGCTTTTCCAGACTTGCCCTTAGCCCCAGGCCAGCAGTGATACTCACTGCCTCTGTCCAGAGATGTCGAGGCTCAAGGGTTCATCTGATGTAAAACCAAGTCACAACCCACCCCTTGAGCAGGCAGAGATAGACTGTCCCTTAGACTCCAGCCTAACCCAGGGAAGGACTCCACCTGTGTCTCATGTTCCTGGGCAGCACAGGCAGAACGGAGACAAAGTGATGCCAAACGGCCTGAGAACCAGCCAGGGGCTCATCT
This sequence comes from Grallaria varia, assembly GCA_013396735.1. NCBI lineage: Eukaryota > Metazoa > Chordata > Aves > Passeriformes > Formicariidae > Grallaria > Grallaria varia. The sequence continues at coordinate 794,115 of VWZG01003565.1, forward strand.
AAGGTGGTTCAGATGTCAGCAAATTAAAGGAGAGCAATGAACCCCTGGGAGCAGCTGGTGTGGTGCCTTGGGGTGTCACCCATTGCAACAGCTGCTCCGTGGGACTGCAGGGGCAGAGGGCCAGGTCATGGATCACAGCCACGGGCAGCAGGAGAGGGCTTGCTTTTGATCTTGACACGTTGGTTGCTGCAGGGATGAAAAAGGCAGGATCTGACATATTTTCATTGGGGCTGATGGGACTCAGAAGCCCCAGAAGATCACCAGGCCACTATTTGAAGCTCTCTCACTTTAAAGCAGTCAGAGAAAACAAGGCTGTGCCAAATTTTTTTTTTTTTTAATTTTTTTTGGGTGTCTCTTTTCATTTGTCAAACCTCCATAGCAGGATTAAGCTATAAAGAGAATACTTGGCAGCAGACATGCAGAGGCGAGAGAGGTAGGGACAGCATTTCTTGGGAAGAATGGGAAAGGAGTGGAATGCAGAAGGAAAACAATGCAATGTTATCTCTGCTCCTTTCACTGGAACTCTGCTGGTTTGTTCTCTTGACTCTGCCCTCCCTCCTAACACACCTGTGAAAACACCAGCTGGGCAGCCAAGAGCACAGATTTGCAATGAATACGCTGGTGGGAAGGGCTGACCACGAGTGAACAAAAGAAAGGAGAGAAAGAAATGCTGGTAATTGCTTTTAATGCCAGATCTCCAAAGTGCTGACAAGAAGTGCCAGTGTTGCAAACCTGCAAAACACTTGAAATTCCCAGGAATAAAGTACCTCTCCTGGCTCATTTTATACAACTTGCTAAGCAATTTACATGCAATGTGAATCAAAAGTTGGAAGGGTGAAAGTTTAGGGGTTCGAATAAAACTAAACTCATCAGCAAAAGAGCCACTGATGCACCACTTTTAGGCATATGCACATGTTCAGGAATACTCAGTTAAAAACAAGACACAAAGCTCAAGCATGCTTGGCAAGGATAAAATCTCCACTGATTTCAGTTGTTCAGTGCTAGTACCTCTCTGTGCAGATTGCAAAATGCATCCTTTTTGAACTATAAAAAGCTGCAGTTACAAATGGGTTCCTCAACAGGGCACAAGGGTTGTGTTCCAGCAGCAGGGTCACCCCTCCCTTGGCAAGGCTCAGGCTCTGCTGAACCAAGTGGGCAGACAGGAGATTTGCAGAGACACTGGACACCACAGTATTCTGACTTTTGTTGGGTTTTTTTAACTCTTAGTGGGTAGATCAGAGGTTTACCCCCATTTCCAAGTCTTCTGAAAGGTAGCTGAACCATTTTGCCCAAGCTAAGAGAAACCCACACACCTGATAAAAGCTGAAGTAGAGCCTGTACAACTGCAGGCCAAGATTTTACACTCAAAACTGGGAACTCCTACACAACCTTAATTTTACCTTGTTCTTACCAGCTGTGCCCAGAAGACACTGCTGCCTGCAGGGTGCACATACTGAGGACAAAGTATTTTGTACGTATTTTCTGTTTTAGCAGAAGGCACACCAATGCTGGGCACATGGAGAGGAGCAACACAAGAAATAACCCAAAAGCTGAATGAATCTCTGTAACACTTCCAGAAGGATTTGTAATTCCCTGTCTGGAAGTAGGTGAAAGCTGAAAGGGCAAATTTGTGTATTAAAAAAAAAAAGAAAGGAAAAAAAAAAGAAAAAAATTAAAATCTTCATTTGTCTCCCCTAGGGTTGAAAAGAAAAGGAAATATGATGACTGAAAGCATCCTCTTGACTTGATAGTGCAACTTCTTATTGGTATTTATTTGCCAGCCTCTAGTCCCTACGTTTCCTTTGCTCATTTGGGAAGGTTTTGTACAGCGTATTTGTGAAGGATGATTGACTACAGGGAGTCTTTGTTGTACTATCTGCTGTAATTATTTTAATTCAAACACATTCCCTTATAGGACTGACATCATAAACGCTGTTTTCTATAACAAATAGCTGTCAAGACTGTCAAGCAGATCTGCTTACTGTTTTATATCATTACGATATTTAATTTCAACTCTGCGTTCTTTGTCAAATGTTCTCAAGATTTCCTTTCCCCAGTAGCAGATCAGACAGACGCCTTCGATTTCCAACAGATCATTCCTTAAGGTGAGGTCACAGAAAAAGGAGGAATTCGCAGGAAGATTCTCCCCTCCCCATGGGAACTCATGGCCAGCTTTAACTTTGCAACGGTGCATTACTGTGCGTAGGGTCTTATTAACCACCAAGCTGGTTGGGTTTTATGACATGCTCAGACTCCAACCTCCTCAATAATAAGATCACAGAGAAGCCTTTCTATTATCAAGTTATAAACAGGACCAGGAACTGATGATAGAAACAGACAGCACTTAATTCCCAGCTTCTTCTTGTGCTTCCCATTGATCTGACTTGATCTGAGCCTGCCTTGTTAAATGAAAAGCTGAGGTTCAAAAATAAACAATTCATAGTCCTCAAAAGAGAAAGACAGTGGCAAGGACCAGCACGGCCCAGAGTGTCTGGCTTAGAAAAAAGCAGGTTTCTGTGCCTGTTGCTCCCATCAGCTGCCCTGCCCTGGACAGCACCTGCTCTGTTCCAGCCAACTCTGCGCTCCTGGACCACGACAGCCTCATCAAAAGAGCCCCAGGCACTGTGTTTTTAGCGTGGTTCATTGAATTGAAAATTATACCTGCTCCATTTCAGGAGGTTTGGAACTGGATGTCCTGCCGCACAGGGAGCCAGGTCCTTTTATTCGGAAGGAAAAGCACACCAAGGGTTTTGCCCTGGCCAGCAACAGGACAGGAGGCACCAAATGGAAATGCAAAGTGTATCTGACACACTAAGCCCATTTTCTGTGGGCTTGGCCTGTGACATCTGGAATAGGGGGTTGGTTCTTGTGTGTTCTGCTGAGTTATTTTCATGGGCTTTAGGAACACACACCTGACATGAGGCTTCCAAAGGCCGCTTTGGTGTCCCATTGCCCTTTACACATGCTGGTCTATACAGAGGGGGTCACAAATGCCATCCATCTCCTCCCAGCCTTTCAGGGCAAGAGGAGAATAAAGCAGCAGGGAGTTCCTGGGCTGCAGGACCAGCCCAGAGGGAAGGAAGATACCTGAAGAGAGTGTATTTCAGCAGGGGCTGAGAACAGCCCACCCTGCCCACCGCAGGCTGCCCAGACACCACAGAACTCAAGACTCTCCAGCTGCTCTCAGCTCTGCTGGGAAAGGTCCCTACAGGTCCAGAGGGCTCCCAGTTCTCCGAGGCAGAAGCCACCTTCTGAAAGGTCCCTACAGGTCCAGAGGGCTCCCAGCTCTCCGAGGCAGAAGCCACCTTCGGAAAGGTCCCTGCAGGTCCAGAGGGCTCCCAGTTCTCTGAGGCAGAAGCCACCTTCTTGCTGATTATTCCTCCCACATGCAGTACAATGCAATCCTAGTTCCAAGTTACTGGCAGAAATCAGAATTAATGAGAAGCCAGAGGCAGGCACAGCCTGAGCGCTCTCCCCATGGCAGAATAAGACTTGCCTACACAAACACCAGTACACGCAGCCATGAACACAGCCTGAGCCCTCTCATGACAAGAAGGACATTGAGATGCTGGACTGTGTCCAGAGAAGGGCAACAGGGCTGGGCAAGGGGCTGGAGCACCAGTCTCAGGACGGTGCCACCCTTTCCTGAGCCTCCTGTCTCCAAGGGACACAATCTCCCTCCTCCTCCTCCTGCCACTTGTTCTTCCATCTCCCAGGGTCAAGATCAGACACAGAGAGGATGCACTGGAGGATAAACAAGACTTTCTGATTCTAACTGGGAATTTCATCACTGGGAAGACCAGTGTGATGCCTGGACTCATCACATATCTTTTCCAGTAAAGAAAGGTACATCTGGCTCCCTCTGAAGGGCTCAGCATCAGCGCAGCAAACATATCATTTGCTCACCAGCTGAGACGTGGGGCTGCAGCCCCTCACACACTCTGCTATTTGGAGCTTATCATTTAATTAAAAATAACACCCAGGTTTGGGGGACCAAGCGGATGATATACAGCAAGCTGCTTCCTTCTCCTGGCTCTCCCCAGCCCTCCCTGCCCGCCTGTGTAGGTGTATAACACTGTAACCTTGTTTTCCGACACAGAAGTGCTATGAACCATCAATAAATTTTACTGACTTTCCCGTGACCTTCATGAGGACTGTATGAGTCACATCTCTCACCAAAGATGGAGCTGTAAATATCTTATCTGTGCAGTAAACACAGCGCCGACAGCAGCAACTCACTCATGTCCCAGGCGCTGCTCTGGGAGCATTCCCGCTGTGTCGGGATGGAGATTTATCTGCTGCTTCAGGAAGAACCTGGGCACAAAGGCAGAGCAGCTCACTGAAAGCTCTCTCGTTCCCAGCAGTTTCGTGTCACCAGCAGCGGCTGCTGCCCCATTACCGAGCATCTCCCTGCTCCCTGAGAAAGGCAGGGGACAGGAGCCAGGCTGGCAGGAAGGCAGAAGTGCTAACTGCTCCTCCAGCGAGGCCCTGAGCCAGCAAAACCCTAAAACACGGTCAAGTTTGACAACATGAGGTGTTCTCTGGCTGCTACGAGGTTTATGGCACCTGGGGTTGGTTCTTTTGCAGATTCTGGGGTTAAGGTTTGGGGGGAGGGTTCCAAAACGATCATTATTTCAGCTTTCCCCCAGCCATCAAGTTCAAGAGTATTCACACAACCAGAGTTCTCACTGGTGTGGGTAAGCACAAGCCGAGCCATTACCAACAGGAAAATGGGCTGTCTTCACCCTGCTTTGGGATGTCACTGCATCCTGGATGGGCAACACCCGCAGCCTGCACTGCTGCCATCCCTCACTCAGACCTGCTGCTCCCAGACTCCTGCTGCTGTGGGTCACGGTGCTGGTGCCCAGCACAGCCACCACCTCAGTCCTGTGTGTCCCCAGCCACCATGCCCCGGCTCTGGGGATGGTGTTTGATGTGGACAACATCATGTCCCAGGACACTCTGAGTGCTGGTCCCTGCCTTCCAGGAGAAGGTGGCCACGTTCTGTTTAGCCCTGAGGGTCACGGCAGCTGAAGCCACCAAACTGCAGGGTCACAGCAGCTGGAGCCACCAAACTGCAGTGAACAGTCATTGGTGAGAAACCAGCCGGTCTTACCAGGGATTTTCCTTAAGGAAACAAAAACCCTCCTTTCTGCTAAGCCCAAAGGCTGTGGGAGGTGAGGAAGAGGAGGACAGTGAGCCTGTTACCAACCAGCTTCCCCTGCATGGATGAGGAGCAGCTCCTACAGGGTACAACCCAACTCCTTCCATCCTGCTCAGGGTTTAAATTTTCCCCCTGAAATAAACTGCTCTGTCCAATTTAAGTACTCTCTGCACCCAAGAAGACACTCCTTTAAGGCATTACCACTTCTCTGCATCCCCAGAGGGTACGAAATTCAGCATCACGGTGCCCAGGCCACAGGGTGACCCCTCAGAAAGCGCCTCAAGGTGGTTCTTTTTCCTCGTCCCCACGTGCCCTTGGAGCCTCTGGCACACCCACCCACCCTCCTGCACACAGCCCACCCTTGGTACAACCTGGGCGCGCTGCTGTTCCGTAATATTTCTTAAGGCAAAACCACGTCGACAAGACAATCCCCAAGGATGCATCCCTTTGTTTTCCAGCACGGGCTGCCAGGAGACATGCACGTGAAATGCCTGCTGCTATAATTGAGCCGAGAACAAGCAAAGCCTCCGAGGGTTTCACTGACAGCCTCCACCCCGGCTTCCCTGGCTCCATCACTCCTGCTGCTGCCAAGGCATGGGACTACTGGGAAACCTGCCGGAGGGGTGTAAGAGGGCTGCTGGCCTGGCTCCCATCTCTCCTGTCTGTCCTCAGATATCCTTCCTGATCCTGCTGGCTGCATCTGGTCCTAAATCTTCAGCTTTCTCCCCAAGTGAGACAGCCCAGCTTGCCCTGGCATGGCCTGCTGCTTTGGATCATCCTCATCTCTTCCCTGTGGAAAGGAAGAAGTAGAATCCCTCCTGCTATGTAGGATCTCACTGCAACTCCTCCAGCACCTTCAGAGGACAGGGACAGCCCCAACTGTCCTGGTGGCATGAGCCAGCAGCCTGTCTTGGGTCATTTGCCCCCCCAGAGCCCCCTGTGAACACCCACACGAAGGCACGGCGCTCACACAAGGCTGCCCAGCTTGCAAAGGGCGAGCTCGTGAGAGTAAAGGGTTAGTTTTGTCTGGCAAAGGCTCCCAAGCACCACCACCCCCCTCCCGATTTATTTCTGCAATTGTAATTAAGGCCCTGACAAAGTGGTTTAGCTGCCTGAGTCTTTTGTTCAATTTATTGATTAGCTATTTCTCAGAAGTTCATTACCATCCAGAGGCTGGGAATTGGGAATTGGGTCTATGTGGTTTTTCAAGGCTTCATCTCTGCTTCAGATGATTAAATGCAGCCACAACACATCCATCCTGCATTGAACAGCTCTGCCCAAGGTCAAACATTCATGCAAAACAGGAGTGCATATCTGCATGTCTAAATATCATCTGCATGAATTTCCAAGAGGATGTTTTAAAAGCTTTCCCAGTGAGGAGGAAAAAAAGAGAAGTATTTATGGAGGTAAGGCAGGTCATATCTTAGTGCTCTTAATACAATATCCTTTAATTATAAACTTATACGTTAAAAAAATATAAATCTCAAGATCCACTCCCTCAAAGGAGGAATGGGGAAGGTGGGAAATTGCTATTGGCAAAAATTGGCAGCTCCTGCTCAGGAGCAGGGGGCTGAACGACAGGGTGGCCAATTCTGCAAGACAGAAATACGGAGCAAATACTGGATACCACCATCCATCTTACACTGACTGGGGGAAACAAAGGGCTCACGCACACAATGCTGTCCATCAGCAATCTTCATTAAGTTCACTATTTATCACAAGCACAACACACCGCCTCCCCCCCCCCAACCCACTGTCTTTCCTTGAAAGATTTTCCAGGCAAATGAGATGCAGCAGGTTTCATCCAGATTTCCATAGAGCATTTGTCATTAGCTGAGCTTAAGAAGACAGGATTTAGTAGAATCTGTGACATGGGTGAAAGTCTCAACAGAAACTGAAGGGCACAGCACTGGGAGGAAGCAAATTATTGATGGAGATAGCAAATAACTCTTCTTCTTCAATATTTTTTGGGGTACTGACGATGCACCAAGAAAAATAAACACATGCCAAGGGAAGGTGGAGAGGGGCACCAAGACAGGGTCCAGCAGAGAGCTGGGAGCAGCCCTGGTCAAGCAATGAGAGCTCAGGATGGGGGACAGAGCTGGAAAAGTGCCCAGGCAGTGTGCCCAGCCGGCCAAGAAGGCCAATGGCATCTCATTTTGGATCAGCAGTCATGTGGCCAGCAGGACCGGGGCAGTGACCATCCCCCTGTACTGGGCACTGGTGAGGCCACACCTCAAATCCTGTGTTTAGTTTTGGGCCCCTCATGACAAGAAGGACATTGAGGTGCTGGACTGTGTCCAGAGAAGGGCAACAGGGCTGGGCAAGGGGCTGGAGCACCAGTCTCAGGACGGTGCCACCCTTTCCTGAGCCTCCTGTCTCCAAGGGACACAATGTCCCTCCTCCTCCTCCTGCCACTTGTTCTTCCATCTCCCAGGGTCAAGACCAGACACAGAGAGGATGCACTGGAGGATAAACAAGAATTTCTGATTCTGAATGGGAATTTCACCACTGGGAAGACCAGTGTGATGCCTGGACTCATCACATTGCTTTTCCAGCAGAGAAAGGTACATCTGGCAACTCTCTTCCCTTCTGTCCAAGAAGGTCACACCAGCCTTCAAGGAGAAGAGGCACAGGCTACAAAGGAGCCTGGGGGGAGCACAAGGGCCGTCCTATGAGGGAGATTAAACCAGCTTAAAGTGATGCAGCCATTAAAGTGAAGGCTGACACAGAAGGAACTGCTAATAAACATGTAAAACTTAAGGTGAGGAAGAGTTATTTGAGCTAAGGTGCAATGCTGCAGCCATTAGATGGACATGGAGATAAATACAGCTCCAGTGCTGAAGGGACCTGAAATAATTACACAGCTGGACCCTACAACTCTCCTGTGCAGTGACAGGAAAGCCCAGCAGCCTCTGCCATTGGGAAATATTAATGAAATTTTTTTCTGAAACCGTGAAAATTTTGAGCTTGGCACAGATCTGGGACAAAGTTTTGTTCCATATCGGGCCTGCAGCACCATCCAGCTCTTCAACACCTGACACAGGCTCCTTTTCCTTCTCATTAACAAGAAAAGTTCCTGCTTTAGTGTTCCCTTCCAACCTGCTCTGCCTTTCACAGGCCAGCTCAGTGACATGGTGAGAGGCACAGAAAGGAAACAATCCTGCTAGAAAAAAAAACCAACAAGCCAAAGCCAACTTTATACAGTCATTTGTACTAAGAGAAAGGGAGAAATAGTAAAACCCTTAAAAAAGTTGTGGGATTTGCCAGAGAAACCACCACTCATCTCAGCACACTCTTCTCTGATACCACACACTCTCCCTTTTTCAAGCTTGTCCCAGAGCAAGAAGCCTCAAAAAAAAAAAAAAAAAAAAAAAAAAAAAAAAAAAATNNCCCTTCTACTACCTTTCCCCCAAAAAAAAAAAAAAAAAAAAAAAAAAAAAAAAAAAAAAAAAAAAAAAGTCATTTTCATCTCCAGGACAGGAGATGAGTAGTTTACTCAGTTTCTTTTCAAACAAGATGCATTGTTTTCTTCCCCGACAATTGAATTTCTCCAAAATAAATACCATTTATATTCAGACAAGACCATTTCCTGCTCTCTTTCTGAGTCAGCACCTGGGTGTGTAGCACCGCAATCATTTCCGCAGTGACACACTTGTCACTGCAGTTGCTCTGGGTTGGGTGCCAGCTGGAGCACCAGGAGACTCAGCAGGCTTTTATGGAGGGAAAAGGTGCTGGTGACTGGTAAGGAGTGAGGAGAAAACAGGGAGGGGATTCTTTCCCCTCCACCTCCTGCATCCTCCCTTCTCAAGATTTTGTCTCCAATTTCCTCCCCTTGCCTTGGGGTCCCTTTCAAGGGATGTAATTGATATAGTCACTGAAAATAATGAAATTTATAGCCCAGGCTCAACACTATAAATTTAGCTATTATGTTCCTGATGGGAAAATGAAGAACAAAATGAATTGAGACAGAATATTTGTCTTAATAATTGTCTCTTTTCTATGCCGTATGTGTTTAATATGTCTGTGTGTATATATGTGTGAATATATATATACACACTTACATATAACCACATTTAGCAAAGGGGGTTTTTTATTTGTTTTTTGGTTTAGTTGTTTGGGTTTTTTTTCCTTTCCTTTTTAAATGACCACATCAGCACATACCCATGGCCAGGCAAGCACATTAAGAAGCCATCTGTGACGGAGCAACAAGGTGAATATCCCAAACTGGGGCTGTTTGATGGGAGAAGAGCCGAACTTTGCATAATCCAGACATGGTAACAACCAATTGCTCCACGCTGCAAAAAGTACACAGCTCCTTCTTGGGGTTTTTGGCAGATTTATTTCATTTTTAGCAAAGTCAGAGCTGAACCAGCACTTCTCTGCTCAAAGCCATAGCCCTGAGACTCAGAGAAGGTCTCTTGGTGAAACCTTCCCTCTTCTCCACTCCTTCCTTCCTTCCTGTCCCTGCTCTGACTTGGGCTGTTTTGGCTTGGGGTAGCCCAACATCACCTCCAGCCCGCTGGAAAGGCACCACCAAAGGAAAAAAAAGTTCCTGTCCAGGCCATGATCATTTGTCATTTAGATAGAGTCTATGATATGAACCATGGCAAACACTGTAATGACTAATTTCAAACATTTATTACAACACTTGAGAGACTTGAAAGCTCTCCCTGCTCTTGATTTTAATAAATGCAGTCTTGAAGCAGCCGCTTATCAAAGTGACACAAATTGTGTGGTAAATAGATTATGGCACAGTTGAAATAGTGGAAAATGAGATCAGAAATGCTACTATCTCCCATTTAAGGCTTTGTAAGATGCTCCGATCAAGCGGATTCCAGAAAAGTGGCATGGGCAGGGCTGGTGGGAGTGGGAAGAAGCCAAAATGCCAGGGGATCAACACAGGGCCAGCCGGCTGCTTATCATCCCCCCATTTGCATATGTACAATTTCTTGCACATTAACGAGTTTGTGCACCCAAGGGCTGGGGGAGAGATACCAACAGTCCTTGAAGTCAGCATTTTAGTGCCAAACCAAGATATAAGCCCAGCTTCATCTGGAAAGGAGTTATCGTGCCAGCAGCAAGACTTCCTCATGCTGCTCCCTGCCCCTCAATCCCATTGTCTTCAGGGAATAAACACAAAATATTTCCCTTTTCAGACCTGCGATGAGTTAACTTCCTGCCAGATCACATATAAAGTTCTATACGGGGACAAGCTGAAAGCTGAATTACTGTTTGTTTTCATAAAGTTCTAAAGAATCGAGACACGAGCTTCGTTTTTGGAATATGCTTTGACCAAGAAAATTGATAAGGGTCTGGATAATACTTTTGTTTTTAGAAAGCATTCCCACAGGGCACAGGGAAGGGAAGTATAACTCGCCACATTTTTTAGCCAGCCACACAGGGACTCTGTAGGCCAGCTGGTAAAGGAACATAAACACAAGAGACAGGAAAATTACCACTGAAATGTGAGAACTTTCTCACCAAAATAGGATTCATTTATAGAATCAGCTCCTGCTGATTGTTTTTAAGGTACAAAAAAGGGGGGAAACCAGCATTAGGTACCTGGTATTATGGGATTTCTCATTCAATAGCAAACACCGTGGGTCAGATTATTTTTATATTTACAGCTCTCTTCTACTGAAGCCACCAGGCCAAACTGCATGGGAAGGAAACACACCCAGCTCCAGTGAAATAGGAATTTGAGGGGTCAGCTCAGCCTAAGACACATGTCACAGTTATCCTCGAGGTCACCTACAACAGCACGGACATTCATGGGGCAGGATATCCATCCCAACCCAAAGCTCCTTTAAGATAAATTTTGATGATCCCTCTGGTCACTGGGCATTGAACTGGGAGCAGAGCTGAACGTAGAGACACCACTGGCCACAGCAGGTACCTGGGCTCCAGGTTTAGGTATTTGACTTGGGAGTTTTAAATTTGAAAGAGAAAACACCCCCCCCACACATACACACAGTGCTAATTTTGGAGGATCTTTGCCCAAATCCCCTGGGCGATGCTGCTTTGCCTCTCTGTATCTCATTCCTTTGAAAAGATACTGCCTAAGAATAAGGCTGCAAGTTTTGAATATGCAAAGCAGGAATATTCCCTATCAGATATTCTTTTGCTCTATTCATATGATTGAAACTCTTGCTATGGTTCTTGCAAATCCAAGGAAATGTGTTTACAGACTCATCAACTGAAAAGAATTGGATTCCCACGTTGCGGTTCAGGGGATTTTCTGGGGTTTCTGTCAAACACAGCGACTCTGAAGGCAGCGACTTTAATAAGTGTCTGTATTGCAGTTTCTTATTAGAATACACAATTAAAACTAGAAAAGGAAGAAAATACACATGCTTTCTATCTCCCTGCAGGAGGAACTCCAGAAACGTGTGCTGTGGGGGAAAAGATTCATCCCAACCACCCTAAGTTCTCTCCTGTATTTCTTTTGCTTGATGCTCAGTTACTTTCATGCTTAGAGACCCGAAAAACCTCTCTGGTTATGCACACCAAGGTAAGGGAGATGCTGTCAGAGGAGAAAGGAGCTCTGCAGCAGCATCGCTGCACCTTCACTGCAGCCGCAATCATGGCTCATCCCAAGGGGGAAGCTGAAAGAGGAGAGGAGCGACCTCTTGCTCTCCAGAGCCCACAGACCAGTGTTTCAAACACTTCTCTGTGGAATAGTCAATATCCAGAGCAGGTTCCTGGAACACACAGATCCCTCAGCCAGGGCATTTCCCCTCTGCTGCAGCGCTGGCACCAAGAGGAGACTGGTTAGAGACTGGGCTGGTGACTTCCCCCAGAACTGGGAGAAGTTGTCTGTCAAAACAGAGGCAGCTGGTGGCATCCAGCATGGATGAGGTGCACGTGGCACAGCACTGGGCGGCTGAGCCCATTTAACACATTCCACCTTCTGGCAGTGCCTTCCCTTCTCCAGAAGGGCACAGAGATCTGGATTCATTGCCCAGAAAATTTGGCAGAAGGCCCCAGCACTGTGAAGCTGGACGTGCACTAGTGACCACAAACATCTCACCTACACGAGACACGGTTTAAAAGGCACCTAATAGGGTTTGGCCCACAACAAATTGAGTTTTCCTCCATGCATGATTCCTTTGGCCAACAAACCTATTTGTTTCATTCCCAATCAATGTCCCCAACTGAGAAAACACAAATTCAGTGGGGCTGGCTTGGAAAAATACAAATCATAGAACCAAATAGACACCAACTTGGCACTATAAATATCCTTTGAGGATGCTGAGTTTTGCTTCCAGTTGCCTTCCAGCAGAACAGAGGGAACCCCACAGCCTCCTCTCAGCACAGCACTGGGGACTCCTGTTCTCCCCTGCCAGGACCCAGCCTGGACTCTTCAACCCTGACATCCACGCTTTGGGTCCCATGGCCTTATACAAGATTTTCATGCTCACTCAAGGAACTGAGGCACCCCAGCAGCAACATCCCCCCGAACACACACCATCACCTCGGCAGCTTTCCTCTGCTTCTGCTTTACACCCTGTAAACAGATCCAGGGCTATTTTTTTTTTGTGACAGAAACCAAGGCTGTTGTTGCGTGACAGAGGAGCTGCTCTCAGATGAGTCTAACAGCCCAAAATGTAGTTTCAGTGGCTTTCATCTCCAAAGCTCGAGCTGCCTTTAGGTGGCAGGTAACTGTCACCCCTTCAAAGCAGAGCACCACAGCAGGCAGAGGTGTTTGCATCAGGAAGGGCAGAGCTGGAGCTCAGGTTTCCCAGCTCTCTGTGAAACCACCACCCGTTCAGTTTTCATTTTCTCTCTTCTCAAATCATAAACAGAAAGAGCTTTTTTTGACAGGTGTTTCAAGCTCTTGCTGGGTTCAATTCTTTTCCATTTAAGGAGTCATTTGCAACAATTCACCCAGCTCTAATTCAAAGGAGCGAGTTTGTGACCCACTACCCACTGCCTCTGTGCTGCTGGGGAGCCCCAGCCCAACACTGCCCATGGCAGGGTGGGCTTCTGAGCACAGGCAGCGACCCTGGCAGAAGAAAAGATGCTGGGACAAGGAGAGAGATGCTCACACTGAGATGTAGCCATGGCAACATGCTTTTGCAGAGCAGGAGGCATATCTGCCAAGGCTCAGAGATTTGCCATTTGATCGCATGGATTTCCATGCTCTGGATGCGATCACATCACACAAAATCCAGGTCAGGCTTGATGCCTTGAATAATTCTTTACCCTCAGGGGCACAGAACTGATGTAGGAAGCTGTGTCTCATGGAGGATATGGTAGGATTAAATAGATTATCTTTTTGGCCAAAAATAAAGGTGAGCTGTGCAAAAGAAGAGACACCCAGTTCTGCTTTTATTGCCCAGGAGGCAATGGGGAAGCAGCAGAACCTCAGAGCTGAGTGGGGAAATCTGCATTTCCTGGGGAGGTGATACAGTGAAAGTCTCTAGAATCAGGGTAGAATCCTTCCTGCTAAAAATCCTGTCCCCTCCTCCTCTTCACCTTTTCACTGTTCTCCGAAGATCGGAGCAACCCCATTTCCAAACTCACAGTAGTCACAGCATCACACCAGTTTCCAGCTTTTTGCCCAGGGTTGCCTCTGAACAACCCATCTGGGCTGGGCAAGAATTTGTCAAACCACGGGCTCAGATGCCCCCCTGGCCCCCAACAATCATGGGGGTGATGGACACAGCAGCCCGACCCCCATCCAGCAGCAATCCTCCTGCTCTGGGGTACCAACATCCTCACCCTGCACCCCTCCACCAGCACAGGGACCAGCGCAGGAGCAGAGCCACGAGGTGCCAGGGCAACCTGCACCAGCACACGCTGGGGTGGCAAGGAGAGCACGAAACCCTAAGGGGACAAAGGCAAGGAGATAGAGAGAGAAACCACAAACCCTTCAGGGCTTAAGGAGAATGGTGGCAAAGCCTGGGATGGAAATATTTTCTCTGGGGTTCTGCCACTAAACCAGACCTGCAGAATGGCAAAGGCTGTATTTGCTCTGATATGTGCCTGTGCAAATCAGGAAAGCCAGGTCTGAAGCCCAGAAAGAACAGGCAGCCTGAGAGCAAACAGCACAGAGCAAGGTAGGGATGTGTAAAGTGTTTTGACCTGAGCAAGTCTGCAAGAACTGCTGGGAGCTCCACACACCTCTCTGGGCTGGTGGGGAGAGGAGACGGGAAAGGAAGAGCCAGAGTTCCACGTCACATTGCTCAACCTCCTTCATTTTGATGCTGTCTCTATGACCTGAGCCTGGGACAGGACAGGGAGAGCAGAAACCATGGCCCTGTGGAGCAGCTTTACCCTGACTGTGACCACATGTTCACTCAGCTTTCCACAGCAGGGAGGGAGGCTCTAGAGATACATCAAACTTAGGTAGAAATAGGAATCTCATCCGAGTGAGAACTTATCTGAGTTTGAAGGAGTAAAAAAAAAAAAAAAAAAAGAAACAAAGGCTTTTTTCACATTTGGAAGATATTTCTCCCCCTTTTATACTAGCAAGCCTGAAAACCCTAGAAATCAAGGTGTTCTTCACCTGGCATCTTTGAAAGGGTGTTGCCTTCCCTCAGTAGCTCCAGGGCTTTAACCTCTTGAAAACAACAGGTCCTGAGACCCTGGAAAGAAAAGCCAGGGAGGCAGAGCTCATCCCCCATTAGAGCAGGAACAGGGAGGGATTTATCCCAATAACACGAGTCTTTTGGAGAAGTTAATTCACTCCCTTGTCAGGTCCTTTCTGTTCTGCCCTCCCCACTCCCAGCTCCCTCTGAACCAGCTTTCCTGTCCCTTGCTTTTCACCTCTGCAGGCTTGAGCATGAGATAAACATGCCCTAATTATTTTCCTCTTGCACAGCTGAGCCCTGCAGCCCTTCATTTCCTTACCTGAATGCTCTCGCTTCAAGTGGGTTATATACGACAGAGCATTTCGAGTATATTTGTTGTGTGGCAGAACTCGGGTGTCACACAAGCAACTCAAAACCTTCTTTTCCTCAGCACGGACTAATAAGGGACATGAATTACTCAGACTTCTGACAGTCTGGGGGGCAAAAGACTAAGGGAGGAATGAAATAAGGTCACAGAACCCCTTGACTTCAGACAAAGACCACGGATGCCTCCATGGTTGATGGAGATTAAAAACTGCCTTCAGTTTTGTGCTCAGTTTTGCAGAGGGACATGAAGAGCTTGGTGGCATTGCAATGGCCTTAACAGAAGCATAATATCCTCCATCTCAGCAGGCACCTTGTTGGCAGCTTCTGCAGAGGGCAGGGAGCAGTGGGAGCAGCCACTGCACCGCCTGTCCCATGGGGTGACCCTGGGAGAAGCTGCTGCTCCTGCCCCGAGTGCAGGAAAATCCACACAGGGCTGGGCACTGCAAGGGAGGAAGGTGCTTTTGCTGCATTCACTACACCACTCCCAGCACACTTTTACAAGTGATGAGATCCAAAGCCTCCCATCACAGCCCCCCAGCACAAACCTCCCCCACGCAGACATCATCCCTGCTTTCACCTACAAGCGCCAAGTACAGGATGTAGATAGGACGGACACTGAAGGACAGAAGACATCCAAACCTTGCTTCATGCAAGTAAAGTATATTAGTAAAAAGCATCACCTAGAATATCCACTTAGAAACGTCCCTATATCATAAACACACGGAATGGTTTGGGGGGGGGGACGACTTTAGAGGTCATTCCATCGCACCCCCTGCCATGGGCAGGGACACGTTCCACTAGACCAGTTTTCTCCAAGCCCCGTCCAACTTGGCCTTGGTCACTTCCAGGGATGGGGCAGCCACAGCTTCTCTGCCAGCCTGTACCAGCATCAGGTACAAGGCACAAACAGATAGGACACACGGGTCACATTGGTTCCAAATGAACCCTCTTTCAAAATTTTTCTGACCTCAGGAGCCCTCCATAGGAGTCGACTGCCTCGCCTTTTTATATCGCACAGGAACACGGAAACCTCTCACAGGGATTCCCCAATCCCCCCTTTCCTTCAAGACTCCTGTTTCAAGGCGACCTGCATGAAGTCAGGAAAGAAAACCCCAAAAACTGTGGAGGCTGCAAAGCTCCTGCCTCAACGTCCCCACTAGTGTCGATATCACATCAGGGACGTTACTGACAGATTAAATCCGTGACACAGACCCAGTGACAGAGGTCACCATGACTTGGCCATGGGGCAGCTCAGCCGTAGCCCCTGGGCTGGGGCTGCATTGGCAGAGCTGTGCTGGCAGGATGGCTGTGGGGCCGTGAAGTCCCCGCTGTGCTTGGGGGGCTGCTGGGCACACACCATGGGGGTTTGTTGTCAGCTGGCCCCACAGCCCAGCCTGACATTCGTCCTCTCCCCATCCTGTAGCACAGCAACATGGAAACCTCTCATCCCCCAATTCTGCTTCCAGAGCTCCCTTTCCATAGCTTGTTTCTCCCAATTCCTTGTGGATTTTGCAGTGTGGCTTGTAAGATCAAAAAGGTTGCCTGGGCTTCACCCCAGCCCCCCTCTCTGCTTTGAACTTCTAATTATTTTGCTAATTCTGAGCCTAGTGCTAAGATGCTCTGAGCACACCTAAAACCTTCCCGGCAAAAATCAAGCCACAAAATGTCTCCCAGGATCTAATCCCCAGTGAGAAATACTCTAACCTTTCCCGGTAACCACGAGCAGAGCTTGTCTAGTCATTTGCAATTAAGCTCCTGAGCTAATGAAGCTGCTTAAAAAAAAGCAACCAACCAACAAAAAAGGAAAAAGAAAAAAACTCAACAACCTCAGGTCAGTCTAATTAAGAAATGTTGTACCTTGCAGTCCCTGTGTATCTTGTGGCAAACAGCTGTGCATGCTTTCAGCTTTGACAGCAGAAAAGGTGTGATTATTTATTTATTACATGAATGCAGAGAAGCTTCAGGAGTACCAGACTGTGCTGCGAGGGAGCTGAAGTGCAGAGAAGAGAAATGACATTCAGCTGGAACCTGTAATTATAAGAGGGGATGTTGACCATAGAAAAATGCAATTGTGTAATGAATACTTATGCATTAGCTTTTCTTTGAGATTAAAAGTACACAATCAAATCAAGGCCAAAGTGGAGCGTGCCCTCAAGGAAAAGCAGTTTGGAAGACAAATGTAATTATGCCGCTGTCATTTATGGTGCTACAGAAAGTGGCTGAGGAAACTTCATGGAAAAAAAGTCTTAGAGAAAAAAAAAAAAGTATTTGGAAATAATTTTCCTCCTGATTCGAGTCTCTCAATTCCCTCAAGAAGGGAATGGATTTTTCCTTCTATCTAAGGGCATGTCACGCAGGATGTCACCAGCCAACATCTGCTCCCAGCCTGCATTACCAATCTTAGATGTGCAAACAACCATCTTCCCTCTGCTTTTCTTTTGATGGAGTAACATTTGCAAGAACTGGATCTGATCTGCAAGGGCAAAATTTTAATTAAGCGCCTTGCCAGAAAAAACAAATGTTAATTTAGGACTCACACCACTATTTCCTTACGTTCTCCTATCCCTCTGCTTGCCTCTCTGCATTGTGTTAGCCCACAGCCCTTCAGGACTCTGCACTGCACAACAGGATCCCCAAATTCCCAAGCATCCCTCAAGCCCCTGGTATGTGACACTGGTGCCTGCAATGCTGATTGCCTGAGCTTGGTTGCTCTCTGCTCAACAAGAAGAAATGACAAGGTGTTAAGCAACAGAAGTTGTAGTTAAGCCTATCCTTCTTTTTTAGCCAATTAGATCATTTTCACTCTCTGCAGAAGACACCAAGGTTAGAGGGTTGCTGCCAGCACTGCTCGGGCACAGCTCATCTTGATCGGTTATTAAAATTCTGCTTGTTAGCTGGTGAGAAGAGACACATCCAAAATGACCTCACGTTGCTGAGGAACCCACTGAATTATCTCAGTGGCTGAATGGAGCATTTGCAGAGAGTGTCCCTTCCAGAAAAAAAAAAAGGAAAAAAACCAACCCCACACACCCCAAAATCAAATCTTCCCAGCAAAACCCTCAAGTCTTTTCTGGGTTATACCACAGACTATCCATGGCTGTAGGGTTGGAAGGGCTGTTCAGAGCTACAGCTGTCCATGGGTAAACCCCAAATCCTCTTGGCCCCAGGTCACGTTGCAGCGAGCAAGGGGTTTCACTGCAGCACCTGCAGTGCCCAGCTCGAGGGACCCTCCCCAAAAGAGCCAGGACACACAGCCCCGTAACAGCACAGCCACTGGTCCAGGCTGTGCATGTCACGCCCAGCACACCCAGCCCCAGCACAGCCACTGGTGCAGGCTGTGCATGTCACACCCAGCACACACAGCCCTGTAACAGCACAGCCACTGGTGCAGGCTGTGCATGTCACACCCAGCACACACAGCCCCAGCACAGCCACTGGTGCAGGCTGTGCATGTCACACCCAGCACACACAGCCCCGTAACAGCACAGCCACTGGTGCAGGCTGTGCATGTCACACCCAGGGGTCGCCTGACACGCCATCAACCTGCACTCCAGCAATGGGCAAAAGCCTCAGAGCACTTCTGGTGTTTCTGGTAATCACGACCTTCAGCTCCGAGCTATCCCACAGCCTGAGAGCTCAGCACAACCCCTGAAGTCACCAGTGGGTGAGGATGCACAAAGGGACTCGATGGGGAGGTAGGGGAGAAATTGTAGGGGGAAGGCAGACTCCCCAAAGCAGCACATGGGAATGGAGGGAAAAAGAGAATTAGACTGAAGAGATACAGCCAAGTGTGGGAAAAAGGAGTGAAGAGTGGGGGGAAATAAAAGATCTCAAGAGCATCCACTTAAGCTCTGAATTGCCTGGCTTTGTCTCTGCTTCACACAGTGGAAATGTACAGTAGCAACAGACAGATGCTGAGAGCTGGTTTGCTTCTCATCTGCAATTCCAAACACCCTGTCAGGAACAAATATTTGAAAAGACATCTATCCAACCATTAATGTATCTAGTGGGGCAATTTTTTTTCCTTTTTTTTTTTTGGAAAGAAAAGTAATTCTGCATTCATCACAGGGATGATCATGCAGAGAGATGCCAACAGAAGTACCAGAGGGATAAGCAAAGTTTCAGGTCTTTCTTTAGGGCTGAAGACAGCTTACTATCAAGCTGAGAAGGTGCAGCTGGTTGAGTATTTGCAGTACAGGGAAAGAGGGAAAAAATAATCGGACAGCTGTATTTTTAACTGATCATGTGCTTGCTTCTGTTTCGTAAGATTTATTCCCTCATTAATCACTGCCCTCCCTTCATTCATGTTAAATATAAAAATGATTAGGAAAGATCCTCATCATGGTTAAAAAAATAATTAGCTGCTACATCATGTTGCACACATTCAGACAGAAAGGAGTGATTAAATTAGGAATATTAAAACCCCATTAATCTGTGTTCAACTTAAGCTCTGCTTGTTCATCTCACTGTGGCACTTATTATTTCTGACACTGAAAGATATTTGAATTACTAGCTGAAACAAGGTCACTATCAGAAAGATGTCAGGTCAGCAATTAGTCAAAGGTGGGAGAAACTACCAGAACAGAGCTGTGCTTGACATGCCACCACCGTGTCGAGAAGCCTTCCCTTCCCAGCATCACTGGGATGAGCAGGTCAGTGCTGGGACCCCGCTGGCACTGGGGTCTGGCTCAGCTCTGCATCGCCGTCCCGCCTGTGCCAGCCCTGCCAAAGCCCCTGGGCAGCATCTGAGCCCCTGGGGCTGCCCTGCAGTGCTGGGGCTCAGTCAGAGGAAGGCTGGGGCACGGGGGCCAGCCTGGCACCAGCACCTGGGGCTGGGCACCTTCCCAGGGCTGGCCAGGGCTCAGCGTGGCAAATGCCAACACCCACCACAGTGGGGGCTGGCAGGGCACGGTGGGGGGAGACTGGAAGGACCAGGGCAAAGGAGCTGTGAGTCTAAACCAGTAGCATTGATTTCAACACCGCCATCTACCTTATTCACCGCTCGCACTGATGTTTGTGGTCACACATTGGTCACCTAACTGAGCACTCTGAGCTGTTTTCTGCCTTTCAAGAAGCTCAAACTTCACTTCTAGTTTGGCTCAGAAAGCAAAACCAGCAAGCCTGGCATAAGAGAGATGGCAACAGATGCAACAGAAAGACTCCCAAAAATTATTTTCTCTAGGGCAGCGTGTGTGAGCACACAAGCATTTGATCCCAATGAGAAAAAGTAGCCACAGATCTGTGTGTTTTGTGGACTTAGAGTGGTCTGGAGGGAAGGCTACTGCACGGAACTGGCATTCACTGCGTTGTGTTCATCATCTGCCTGTCACTGCTGAGTTGGGGGGATTAAGGAGCAAACTCCCCCACGGGCAGCTGGCACTGGCCCGGGGTGAGGGTCTCCAGTGCTTCCAGTTTCCCACTCAAAAAGCAGAGAACTGTGGTTGCTCACTGCCTAGGACAGTCCACATCTGTCAGAGAACCCTGATAACAGTAATTGTCAATTTACCTTCAGCTTCAAGAATGAAAGAAAGATTTTTTTATTTTTTTATTTAATGGAACTACCAGCTAAACTTTTTTGGAGAGCCCCAGCAGCGTTGTGGGGGAACCTTTAGGCTCCAACAGGAGGTCTTTGTCGTTGCTGCAGGCCCTGTCCACCATTGCCACCATGCTGAGCAGAGCCCTTTGAGATTTGTTACTGGGAGCCAGGGATTACTCACCACCACAAACAGATAAGGGAGGATGCAAGCACAGGGGAACAAAAAGAGAGATGACAAGTCAGTCACATCTTGCAGAGGAGTTCCTAGGCTGTTTTTCGAGCCACAGGTGGACGCAGGTGCTTGGTGGTTGATACCTTTGATATGTTTGCTATGCTTGTCCTCATTAAGGGGAAGAAAAAAATCCCGGCACACAAACAAACGTATTTATCCACAGATCTCCCCAAGTCTTTCCAAGGCACAGTGTTCCAGTATACAAACTATTTACTTTATACTTCATTCAGCACTGACAAAACCACCTCTGAGCCTCTTTAGAAGGGAAACAGATAATAAACCAGCTAACAAGCCTGCACTCTAATTGACAACACAGGAAGGAGGGAAAGATGCTGCGTCTTCTCGTAACCACAGGTAGAATTTTAGGGAAGCAGTACATAATTAATCGAGCTGGGATTTCACCAAGATCCCCTGGTCTTATGAAAAATGCCATAAGGCATTTAATGACCACAGGTGGGGAGAATCTTCAGCTTACATCTCATTTGAAACTGAGCAAGCAGAATATAAAGAGACCCAATGCCACCCCTAAACCCCACACAAATGATGATCTCCACTTTTCCATTTGCCTTTGGACATCCCACAGAGCTCCCACTACGAGCTGTGGGACCCCTTTCCTGGGGGGCTCCAGTGGGGCAACATTAGCTGAGTATGGATCTCTCTGCCATTTTGCTGCTACTTCACTTTAGAAAAATGCAGCTGGGATGGAGGGAAAAAAAGGCAAAGCAACAAAAATATCTTCACTAAAATATTTATTTACTATCAATATTTCAGGATGTGTTTTGTTCCGGCAACAGCCACAACACAGCAGCAAGACACCCTGACCTCACCTACAAGGGGTGGGATTTTCAGCTGGATACAACAGCAGCTCACTGTTACTCTCGAAGGTGAGCAGAGCTTTGCCACTGACTTCATCAAGAAAACTGAGCCTGCAGAGTGCTTTCAAAACCCTCCCTGCTAATAATAGCACCAGAGGGCAGCCAAGTATTTAACAGGCAAAAATCTGCTCAGTCTTTTACTTTGAGACTCACCTACATGAAAACAAAATCATATATGGCTATTACAGACCCATAGCCACCCTAAATCATTGGCATCAGCGACTTTTATTTAAGAACCAAGGAAAGCCAGGAGCAAACCTGGGAACTCCCATGAAATACAGTGGCTGGTGGCCCAGAGAAGGAGAGGTTTACTTATCGTGCCAGTCTGCCCCTAGCCTTTGATCAATACAGTCTTGTTGACAGAGCCATAGCTGTATTTAAAAGTGTATTTTCAGTCTAAATGCTGTTTGGAAGTGAGGGAACAGGACAGAGTGACTCTGCAGCCTTACGTGTTCATTCATCTGGGACCTCTGTATCTGGTAATTTGGGCACTGTGCTGTGTGCACATCATTGCTCCTTTTGCATAATTAATTTTAAAAAATCCTTATGACTAAATAACTGGGAAGACTAAGAACACATCCAAAAAACAGGACTTATTTGGGCCACCAGGAAGGGAGCAAACACTCCCCTGCCCCAGGTACTGTGGAATTAAGACACTCATAAATCCTTTCCCAGCAAGTCCTGGAGAAATAAAAGAGGCTTTAAATATAATCTTACTACCACTTCATGGAGCAAGGGGAGCAGCAGAACAGGGGGTAAGCAGAGAGCAGCAGAGGAAAGGACAAACATAATTTCTGGAGTCACACAGAGGAAATTACAGGTAAATACCAGCTAGATGCAATTCCAAAAACTCCCCCAAAGCCTGAGATGGCTCCGGGGTAACACCCAGCTCATGGCAACTGCAGCGACCTGCGGTGAAGGAAGGGGACTGGTGACACTTGGGTCAAGAAGAGCTGCAAAAGGCATCACCAAATGCACGATAGCTTGTTAATCAGAGCTGTGCCATTGAGACTCCATTGCTGGATAGGCTTTTATACAGCTTTGACACTTAAAAATTGTGTTAGGAAATGCAGAGCTTGCCAGCTCTTTAGGACTCCAGCCAGCACAATGAATGGCATCTGCAGTACCTCTTCCAACTTGCTGGCACAACATTTTGCTGCACATTCACATGCAGCAGAGACCTGGAGGAGAGGGGGCTCAAAATGACAGATCTGGCAGGGAGGAGATTTGGGCAGAGCTGGACTCATAAAAGGAAAGATAACCATAAAATAAAACAATCCACCAACAGGTGCACCAGCTCATCTTTTTGCTTCCCAGTTCAGGTCTGTACCAACAGTGGTGTTTCCCATGGCCTCAGGGCAGCATTCACTGTCTCAGCAGCTCAGAGAGGGCATCTCAGGCCAGGGAAGGGCAACCCAAGAGCAGTCGCAGTGCAAGAACTTCACGTTGCCAGGGAAACAGCTTACTTGGTAATGGAAACATCATTCTGGGGTTATTTTGTTCTCCTCGTTGGTTTTGTAACCCCACAGCACCCACTAACGAAATCAAGGCCCAGGGCACAAGGCATGGGATATAAAGCAAAATGCAGCAGGGGAAGCCAGAAGGTGGGGGCGCACACCAGTGTCCAGGCAGCAGGCAAGGCGAGCAAAGTCTTGTCTGTAATGCCTGGAGAACTGCCTAACACTGCTATTAAATGTACCCTCATTAAGCAATAAACAAAACCAGGCTGTGTTTCTAATGACCAAGCCACCAACTCCCAAATCCAGCTCCCAGATCAGTCTCATGCACATCTATCCCCGCTGAGGGAAGAAAAAGGCCCTTTGGGACCCTTCCCAGTGACCCTCCGTTCCTGTTGCCCCAAAGACACCGACACATTCACACCCCTTTGGATGCCCTTCTCATGATTAATTACGATGCCATGAGCTGTTACAGTCACAAAGAGCACCTTAAAAGCAGAGAGTGAGTTTTATATCACTTGACTGAGGGAACAAACAGCACCTGCTACCTGAGGCAGGACTTAATTGGATGCTCAGGGTGCTGTGGAACGCAGAGGAATCTGCACACACCTCACGAGTTCAGTGCAGACCTGGGGCAGCATATGAGGAGCATTTATTTTCCATTCACTGAAGACAGAAACCCAAAGGAACTCGGCACTGAGCTTCATTAAAAGACAACCTAGTGCAAGAAGTCCTCTGGCTGGGAGTTATCTGGGCTGGGACCTGCACAGTGCTGCGTGAGCATGGGAAGCCAAGCAGGATCTTCATCTCACTGAGCAGGGCTTGCTCAACTTAGGCTGTTTCCAGAGCCTTAAAAGTATAATTCCTGCATTTCTGCCAGCTCCCTGTCTGATTTCTGTAGAGCTTGCCATCCACTGGGCTGTAAGGGGCTCCTCGTAGGAATGATATAGAATCATAGAATTGATTGGGTTGGAAAAGACCTCAGAGATCATCAAGTCTAACCCTTGGTCCAACTCCAGTCAGTTTACTAGATCATGGCACTCAGTGCCACGTCCAATCTCAGTTTAAAAACCTCCAGGGACGGTGAATCCCCCACCTCTCTGGGCAGGCCATTCCAAGGCCTGATTATTCTCTCTGTAAAGAAGTTTTTTCTAATATCCAACTTAAAATTCCCCTGGCAGAGCTGAAGCCTGTGCCCCCTTGTCCTATTGCTGAGTGCCTGGGAGAAGAGACCAACCCCCAGCTGGCTATAACCTCCCTTCAGGGAGTTCTAGAGAGTGAGGAGGTCACCTCTGAGCCTCCTCTTCTCCAGACTAAACACCCCCAGCTCCCTCAGCCTCTCCCCATAGGACTTGTGCTCCAGTCCCTTCCCCAGCCTTGTTGCTCTTCTCTGGATCCGCTCCAGCACCTCAATATCTTTCTTGAACTGAGTGCAAAATCCAGCCAGCCCCTTGGCAATCTGAGTGCTTCAAACCCCCTTGTGGGCACACAGGTTGGCACGGGGTAACCCCAGCTGGCAACTAAGTGCCACACAGCCCTTGCTCACTGACCCCCTGAGCCCCCGGAGAGGAGATTTGGAAAAAAGTTAAACCTCGGCGGTTGAGATAAGAACGGTTTAATAATTGAAACAAAATAAAATTAATGATGATAATAACAATAAAAATAGTAATGAGAAGGAGGGAGAGAGAGGAATAAAATCCAAGAGAAACAAGTGATGCACAATACAGTTGCTCATCACCTGCTGAATGATTCCCAGCTGTCCCTGAGCAGCAATTGGGAGTTCCCAGACAACTCCCTCTGGTTCATATACTCTGCATAACTTTCCATGCCATGGAATATCCCTTTGGCCAGTTTGGGTTGGTTGTCCTGGCCATGCTCCCTCAGAGCTGTTTGTGCAGCTCCTCACTGGCACTGCACACAGCACAGGAAAGTCCTTGATTTAGGGTAAGCACTACTTAGCAACAACTAAAACATCAGTGTGCTACCAACACTATTCTCATGCTAAATTCAAGAGACAGCATTGCACAAGCTACGAAGAAGAAAATCAACTTTATCCCATCTGACTCCAGGACACGTGACCAAGCAGTGACCCTCAGGTAGAAAAAAAACTACCTGAGCAGGCAAGAAAACAGGTAAAAATCCACCAGTGCTTTCTAACACTTTCCTTGGTGGAGAACATCTCCCAGTTAGCATGATGCTCACCATGAGGAAAGCTAATCCTACAGGGGATCCCTTCCAAAGCAACCTCCAGACATGATCTGTGCTGCTGGCCCCATTCCCTGCACGGGGATCAGGCGGTGAAAATGCTGCAGTCAGAAACTTTCAGTTTCAATGATTCTGAAATTGTCAGTCTGGAGGTTCTTTGAACTGCAGTTACTTTGCACGTCGCTCAAGAATTTGGGGATTTCCAGAGCCTTTCGTTTGAGGCTTCTCTGAGCAAACAAGCGATGGAAAGTTTGACAAGTTCGTGTTGTCACTCCTACACACATAGGTTGATGAACCTATTTGGCCCAATTTAGTCCCAAACCAACCAGCCCATCCTGCTCTGACCCTGCTGGGAGGGATGCAGCAGCAGGGCTGGAAGAGCTGTGCCTGTAAGCTATCCACCATCCTCAGGTGGTTTTAGGTCACCAAATACCTCTAGTTTCCTTGGACAGAGGAGGAGGAGACAGGCAGGGACGCAGGAGAAAGTTTTGAGTTTTCTTGTTACTTTTTAAGTTACGTAAAATAATTTATCGTAACTGATTTCAACCCAACCAGCTCCTCCACCGACGTGGCTCTCGGTGCGAGGGGGTTGTCAGAGCCGTCCTTGCAGTTTGGGGGCAGCTCAGGAGCTTCTGCTTAGGGAAGCAACAAAGCTTTGGTGTTTCCATCCCCGCAGGCAGCCCAGAGAGAGCTCGGCTTGGCTCGGCTCGGCAGCCAGGCGTGCAGGGGTGACCACATCCTGGGCTGCAGAGCCCCAGCAGCGTCACTCGGCGCTGTGACAACAGGAAGGGGACAGGGGCACACACGGCAAAGCCACACCGGCACCACGGGATGGGGCAGGGAGAGGATGGAGAGCTGGCACAGAACACAAGCACGGAGGGGTTTGGAAGTGACATCCCATCTAATCCGACCCCCCAGCCACAGGCAGAGACATCTCCCACTAGAGAGGGTTGCTCAGAAACCCATCCAACTTGAATATTGCCAGGCATAGAGGATCCACAACTCCTCTGGGCAACCCGTGCCAGTGTTTTAAAGAGTTATAAAGCCTTTCCAAAAAAAATGACCTTCCTGGGTCCTTTCGACCCCAGCACAGATAGGCTCAGACCCCTCTTCACCAGCTCTGGTCCTTCGTGCAATCACACAAGTGGAATTTGTGCTGTTGGTGTCGCCCAAACCTCCCCTCTGGGCTCCCACTGGTGTCCCAGCAGAGCCCAAACGGTGCAAATCTGCCCTGCCACGACAGCAAAGTAATTCCTCCCCAAGGCATTTTATTGCCAAACACAAAGAAACCCGCATTTTTTTGAAATTGAATTACAGCTTCTTGAATATTAAGAGAAAAACAAAGTTATTCCCTCTGCTGAGCTGCGTTAATAACAATACCCTGGTTTGCAGCTCTCAGGGAGGGAACAGACGAAGTTTTCTCGTGGTGGTTTTCAGCCCTTGAGTGGAGACCCAGAGGGCTGATGTGCTGCTCAAAGAGGCTGCACCAAACAACACCCAGAGAGGGGGCACTTGGTATTGGGAAAATGTCAGGCAGGACAGAAACTGGAGGAAAACTTTTGAAGCAGTGGCATCAGGACACTGGCACTCAAAGACTCTGATCACAGAAGCAACTTGTGAAGAAACAAGTATGCCAAGGAGAAAAAAGCACTTTGTCTTCCCAAAGTAATTTTGATTTTTACCGTGAGAAAACAGTCTTTGTCTTTGCTTGCTGCAAGAACTTTGGCCGTGCCAATGTGTGGTGTATAAAGGATGTTTCTTGCAACAAGGACAAAAAAATATAAAAAAATCCCCAAATGTATAACTATTTGAATGGGGTGCCCTAACCTAAATCACCTACCAAAATTTCAACTTGATTTCCAGAATCTCATACCCCTGGCATCTGATATGAGACTCACTACATCCTAGGAAGGAAATTGGGCCTTCGGACAGAGGTATTTATCTTTTTTTCTTTCCTTTTTTATTTTCCGGAGGCCCGAATTTCTTAAATCACAACTTTTATTAAACCCCAGCATGGTGCAGATCACAGCCATAATTCTTTTTTCCCCCCACCTTCCCACCACAAATCCATTCAAAGTGAGTGACATTTGCAAAGTGTATTTTCACGGCCCTCCGTAATCCCTTCAGAATATTAAGACTGCATTACTTTGTCTTTGGTTACATTAACTTCAATTTTCCTTATGAGTAAGTATTTGGCTAAAAATTAATATAGTGAAGTTGAAAAGAATCTTATGATAGGAAAAAGACTAATTTCATCTCTGGCTGCTCAGATACCAGAGTACACTGGGGTTAATGTAATTAACTTACAATTTTAGCCTAGGTTGTGTACATACACTGAATCTCCCTGCTGGAAACAAGATTAGATTTTATTACACTATATATCCTGGTTATCTTCACCATGCCTCCAATATTACTTCCCTCAATGACTTCAAGGCTCTCTGCTGCAATGAAAATGCAGAACCATCTGGTATTGAGCCCATGCAGTTTATTTAAGGATTTAATTAAATGCTCTAAATGGAGAGCTTCTTTGAATTAACATTTTAAATGTGACTTATTGCAGGTTTAATATTGTCTTAATGCCAACCTGGGAAACTCCATAGCCAAGTTGTTGACGTTTAAATTGAATTCATTTGGGTGGCTCCAGGGGGACTCATTAATTAATCTAAACAACTAATGGGGATTGGTTCTGACTTTTGATGAAGATTATTTACAGAGACAATTTGCAGTGAATAAAGAGTCACAGTAGGCAAATGTTTAATTGAATTTAAAAAAAAAAAAAAGAAGAAAAAAAAAGGACATCTCATTGTGTTCGGTATCAAGGATGCATCTTGCGAGTAAGCTTTGAAATACCAAGGAAGGGGCGATTGCTTGAAGCTTCCTGGCTGCACACTAATAACAAAGAGAATGGGTAATTACATTTGTCTGTGTAATTGGCAGCTCATAAGAGGACAACAGGTCTGTCTGCCTTACTGTACACAGAGAAAGACCCTAACAGGAAATATTCTGTTATATGAAGACCAAGTTGCCCCATTCACTTTTACTCCTGTACCAGAAATCAGCGTTTTCCAACCAATCACTGCTGAAAAAACAGAGTCATCTCCTCCCGCTCACATTTGTGAGAGCCCAGAACAACTGCAATGAGCTCAGCGGAGCCGCCTTAATTTACAGCAGCTTAACCTCCAACATCCAATTTTCTTTTATTCTTTGATTATATCAACTTTGAAATCAGTTATTTGCACCTCTGAGCACACCACAAGCCCTGTGAGCACTAACAGCCGGTTACGTGGCTCGTCTTCACTAAGCCACAGCACCAAAACAGTCCCTGCTTCCCCCAGATCTGCACTCATTAAGGCAAATCATCCCTTAGCATTTCCCCACTGTTATTATCGTTATCCCATCTCATCTTCAAGTTTCCAATAACGCCAAAGCAAGAAAACACGGTGGATTAAAGGCTGCGCACACTCGCATTCCCGGGGAAATGCATCTCCTTGGGGACACCAACACCTCTAAATACCTGTGATTTCAGTCCAGCTCCTGAAGAGCAGTTGTGTCCTCACCACCATCCAGGTGCTTGACTGGCCAACATCCCAGGGCAGCAGAGCAGACCCAGAGTGAGACGGAGGTAGATCACAGGGTGAGGATGTCACCAGCAGGTTGGGGGCTCTCCTGCCTTGTGCACCCTCTCCTGTGCGATACCTGCTCTTGCTTGTTATAGATCGTCCTTGAACTAAAGCCAAATCGATTTAAGACTTAAAAGCACAACACTGAAGGGCAGGAGAGGTGAAACAGCAGATAAAGAAGGAGAGCTTTGTTAAGAAAGCACAACATCAAATGCCACGAGTGCTACTACACTTCTACAGTGAGGCCATTAACCATGCGGAAAACCTTGATGAAGAGATTACCCAGGTCCTTAAACACTCACATCACTGGGAAACACACCAGCCACCAAAGATGCCAGTGGGGGCTGGAGCAGCACACGCTGACTGTCTGTCTGTCCCACAAAGGGGTACCAGTTCCTGGGAGACTCATACCTCTTGGTCTGCTTTCATCCAGACATGAGGGACCTCAGGTGTGGTCAGGTCTCTTGGGGAGTCTCATTTGCTCTGAACAAGCCACATCCCACAACAGGCACCCGGAACCCCTTGGCTTTTTCCAATGGATTGACAATCCCACACACACGTCAACCCGATATTTTGCGTCAACCCACTGCACATAGAACCATTCTGGTTGGAAAAGACCTCCAAGACCTTCGAGCCCAATTGTTAACCCAGCACTGCACGTTCTGTCACCGAACCGTGTCCCCAAGCCAGCACTGGTGTATGACAGGAGTCCTGCTCCACACCAGCATTGCCCAGCTGGTTAAACCACCCCTGAAGGCTGTTGGTGGTGGTGCAAACAAGATAAAACTCTTGGGAACACCTGAGGAAAGGCTAAAGCCAGGCTGGGCAGCGTTGTCCGAGGCAAACCCACCGTGTTCCTCACGTGGCCCAGCCTGTGCTGCCAGAGCCCAAGGCTGATCACCCTCCTCTGATCTCCCTATGCCGCATTTGCATTTTATTATCAGTAATACCACAACCTGTCTTGTCTGAATCCAAGACGTTCCAAACTTCTTTTCTTTCCCAGTCTGGACACGTTCTGCATGCTAATTTCGGAGGCAATTGAGGGGGAGGGCACATTAAGGAACCACACGTAGCCATTAAGCCAGGGAGACTAAAGAATCCTGCCTGGATCAGCACTGCTGGAGACTGTCTAGAGCATCGCCAGCTGCTCTCAGATACCTACAGTGGAGCTCTTTTATGCAAACACCTCCAGTAACAGCTTTTGTGGATCTGACAGACAGAGTGGTTAAAAATTAGGCATTCAGTGGGTATCCAGTGGAGAGACATTGTACGGCACATCTGAAGAGGGGAGTCACACTCGGAGAGGGAATTCGGAATTGTTGGAAGGGGAAAGGCTGCTCAGGCAAGTGGGATGGATGCCAATGGCAAATCAAGCCGTGCCGTGAGTGTCACCCATGTCATCCCTCCCCGTCTTCCCAAGGATCCAGCTCCCATAAGTGTGGATTCAGAGACAGAAGACAGTCACATTCTAAAAGAAGCAACTGCAAATGGGAGGATGGAGGGATACGATGTTTTTTTCCCATCAACTCTCAACATTTCCGACAGAATCTCTTCTATCAGTAATTTTTTTTTTCATTTTTTAATCACACCAACTCACTCAGGGCTCTCTCGAGGTGGTGAGGCTTCTTAATGTATTTTATTTTCCCCAGGATTGCTTGCTCTCAGTGCGAAAAGTGTCAGTTATTTTGGGAAACCTGAAATCAAGTGGGCGAGCGATGGAATTATTCATGAGGACACCACCAGGAGGAAGGTTACCTCCTTCACCCTGACGGGAGGCTGAGGGCTCAGCCGTTGTTTCAGGCTCAAAATTAAAAGGCAAAAGTTTGTGGCCCCTTGAACCTGGGCAAGGCATTCGGAGCTGAAATGACAGGGGAAAGCACAGCTGGTCCATCGCTGGAGTGGAGAGAGGAGTTAGAGCAACACTTCTGGCTCCTTCCAGCCCCGGGCAGCCAAGTCTTAGGTAAAAAAATCAAGCACATACTGCAATATCCTTCAGGTTTGAGTATCCACAAGGGATAAAACGGGTGTTTGCTTAGTCTGCAGGGCTGTGTCCTGCTTCCAATGCCTGCCCTCCCTTCCCAGAGCAGGCACCCTCCGCTTTCACCCCCGGGCACTGAGGTTTTTCTCATGCTGCTGCCATCAAGAAGTACAACTTGGAGTAATTCTTGCCTTCTAAAGCTGCTCTTGGATGTGATGCTCTTTTTCTACTTGGAGCAACCGACCCTGTGTGCACCTGCCTGTGAAAGTGGCACGTCTTAGAGGTAGAACCTGCTCAATAAGTGATGCCGAGTTTGACACACAGGACAGAGGTCTGAGCTTCAACAGGAAACTTCTCTTTCCAAGGCCTCTAAGAAAACAGCCCTTCAGCAGCACCGACTCACCCCAACCCTTTCTGTGCCCCAAAGTTACACAAAGAGCCATTAAACCACCATTTCTGCTGTCAAACCAAAGCAGCAAAGAGAAGGGAAGGGCAGAATCCCTTCCCCAGCACAGACTGTTGGCTGCAGGGGGGTCACTGGAATAAAGGAACCATTACCCTGAGCAGAACAAGGTGGGGGTTTGTGTATTTGTGTTTTGTTGTTTGGGGTTTTTTTTCACCAAAGTCCTGGAGCTGCTGGGGCGATCCTTGACTTCAGTAACGATTTCTGATACTCACCGTGTTTTCTTCAGAAACAAATTGTTGCTGTAGGGAACAGCAGATGCTCTGGCTGTGCTGCTGTTGCCTAGGGACGGCCCTCAGATACCTTGTTTGATTTTTCCACTTCATTTATCATCAAATCAAAGTATCTTATCCAAACTTCAACGAGCTCCTGTGGGCTTTGGTATCGACAATTAAAAGTGTCTGCTAAGGGGTAACCGCACTGTTCCTCTCCAGGGTGAGAACAAAATAGCCAGGATAGAGAGCTGACAGACTTGGGACTGACTTTTAGGTTACTAGAAAACAAATATCTAAATAATTTACATAGATATTGCATATTTTATGCATATAAATATATCACAAACATATATACACAGACAAGTACTCCTTAAAAACCCTAAAATCTTCTCCAGTGATGCTGTATGAAGCCCTGATATGCAGCCTGTTTTAATTGAAGACAGGTCAAATGCTAGTGCACGTGTAGAAACAGAGTTTGACAGAAGAGATAAAGGGCCTTCTAGGGAAGAAGAGCTGATTAAAACCAGCAAACTATATTTGGAAGTGAGATAATAGAAACTGGCACATGAAAATGCATTTTCTTTCCTACTCTCATTTACACTCCTCTGTTGTAAATAAGGTTGTTTTAAGAGGGGAAAAAAAAGTTTAAGTGGCTATGTTGAATTGTTGGATGGCAAAGACATCACCTCTGTCAATGTCTGAATTAAAATGTGTCTTTCCAGATTCTATGTGGAAAAGAAACAGTGAAACTGAAACATTCAATCAAATATTTGCAAGGTGGTTTCCTTTGTTTTTAAACACTTGTTCCACTCCAGACAGGACCTGCAGACCACACAGGGTGCCATAAAACACCATTACTTTGCTCCCTGGTGAAAAAGGAGCAGGAACTTGGGTGATACCAGAGAACTGCAAGCGCAGAACAGACAAGATTTACGCTGTCAGGAGAGAACATCAGACCAAGATGCCTTTATCCATTTCCATACATTGCACCAAAAAGCTTTGTGAGGATCCTGTCACAAACTACAACCTTAAACCTGAGTTTCAAGTAAAACCAAACCTGGATTTTCCATCTGAGACCCACATCAAAAACATAACCCTAGACTGGTTGCCTCAGTCATCCTTTGTCTCTGCAATGATAAAGACTGATTTTTGGTAACTGGGGTACACACCTTTCCTTTTAAAGCATAAAATATCAATGCAATCACTAAGAAACAAGATTGAGTCTTGGAATAAATGAAGCTAAAAGACGGACCTTCTCTCTGTCACCAAGACCTTGATTATCTTTAGTATTAAATTCACAGGCAGAATCTTCCACATCCTGAAAAAAAACTATATTAAAAAGCCTGAATTCATGTTGTTCCTGAATTTTTGTACCTGTTTGTATGCTGTGTAGTGTAAACACTGTTGGAACAAAGATGGTTTCAGCTTTGTGCTTAGGGTTTCTGGAAGCTCAAATGCAGGAGAGACCAGAAAGGATGAAATAAAAGTTTCCAGTTTCTCAACGCTGAAATGGATATACAGCAAAAGACAGCTCTTGGGGGACTAAGTGGTTGAAAACACAGAAAAAGCCTTAAAAATACAATAAAAACATTATTTTCCTGTCTCAACTTTCTCTTAAAAAAAAACCCTGAAAAATGAGCGTTATCTGCCACTTTCTGTAGCAAAAAGTGGGACAATTCTTCTAAAATCTTTTCAAATCTGACACTTCATCAAAACTCGAGCACCCACCAACAGCTGAGGATGCTCTGCTGTTCCACAGACCCTCTTCCCTCCAAGAGCTTCCTCCTCACCCCTGTGGTGCCAATATCCCAAACATCTCCATTGCCAAAGGTACCTGAACGCTTTTCAATAAGGCTGAATTCCTAAATTATTGAGGTGCTTTAGAAAAAAAGAAATCCCACTTCATAGAAGTAATCCCGCAAGGTATCAGTACCCCTGCGGTCCTGTGGATTCTGTGGTTACGGAATAAACATCCTAAAAAAACCCCATCAGCTGTTAAATTATTGTGTGATTGCTGATGCCTGAGGATGATGTCAGGAGGGTGGCCAGACTTTCCTCACTTAATTCTTCCTTTTGCCTCTGAAAATATCAACAAACTGTTCTGGAGTCAGCTCTGGCTTCCTCAGAATTTGCGGGATGCCTAATGGGGATGGATACGTTCCTTAGGCAGAGCAAGGGAAGCTGCTAAGAGAACATAAGGTGGGCTCTAAGAAGCACAAATAAAAGAAAAAAAAATCAAAAATATTGTTTCTACAGCGTGAACTTCTTTTTTCTTCGCTGTGCGTGCGGATGGGCATCTCTGCCATAGGCACAGGGGCTTTCCCCTTGATCTCCTGGCAAATAAAGTTTCATAGGGTGGAAGATACCTGCTGGCTGTTTGTATTCTGAATATCTAACAGCAGGAGAATTACTGCACACCGAGTGAGACGCCTTAAAGAGCGGATTAAGATACGAGCAGCAGAAACTCTGAATCAGATACCAGTGTAAGAGATGGGGCTGGCTCAGCTCTGCCTTGGCTGAAAACTGGGAAATACAGCCCAGAAAATTCTGCTTTATTCACAGAAGAATTGGTAAAACCAGGCCGGTGCTTCTGTCCTTTGGTAACTCAATTATCACCCGCTCCCTTTTCAGCCTTCTGGGCCCAACTACCCAGGGCAGAGGATTAAGGGAACAGGCAAAGTGGGAAGTCATCAGCATTTGTTTCTGGAGAAGGCAACCGAAAGCTGGGAAGGCAGAATTAGAAAGAAGCAGCTCAGAGACACAAAGCACTCCAAGACAAATGCCCGTTACCCAGCACAATGTGCAACCACTTTCTTAGCAACACTCGTCACTTGAATTAATTTTCTGAAAGAAAACAGACTGTCTCAACAGCAGCCTGATGGTCTCAGCAATTCGCTTTACAATTACTCACTAAACTACCTTGATTTAATTATTCAAGAAGAATCTCACTGCCACTGATAACTACTTAATTAAAAACACAACTTTAGAGCAATAAGAGAGTCACATTATATTGCATTTGAAATAGATTTCTTGCTGTAAACATGCGCAGTTCATTTTAACCAGCTTAATGTGCCAATATATTTGGAGTCCCGAGGATTTTAAGAATGGCTCGAGCAACAGTCATCATCCAGGGGCTGCAAACAACACTCATGAGCTTGTTCTTGCTTGGAGCAATTCCACTAAGATCAAATTAAGAAAAGCATCACTGCAGCAGAGACAGTGTAGGGCATAAAACATGACACTCAGGAGCAGCAGGCTGAGAGATGAGGACAAACCCTTCCCCTGCTTCCACTCCTGCTCCAAAGCACCACCGCTCTGCCTCGTCTCCTGCCCTCTTATTGCTCTGAGTGCTCCTCGGGTGAAGGTACCAAACCCTGACTGGGGTCAGTCTCCCTTCCCATCCAGGACTCACCAGCCAAGGACCTGCCCTGGCCCCTGCTGGGGCAAATGCTGGTGATTTCAACCCTCTCCCTTCTGCTGTGATCCACCTTTGCTTTCTGGTGACAGAGTAATAATGGAAAACTTGTGATTGCTCTGTAAAAGCACCCTTGGCTCCAACAGCTCCTCAGTACTACCCTGAGCTCAAAGCACTGTCAGGGCAAGAAGATCTAGTGTCCAGACTGGCTTCTATGCCTAAACCTCAGCCCTGAAAGTCCTCAGGATCTTCTCCAAGAGCCTGCCTGCATGGAGAGGACACCCAGCCCTTCCCTCTGTGACCCCCTTGCCAACACAGCAGGAGCAGCTCACGTCCTCCACATTGGGGGTCTCGGACCAAGGGCAACTGCTTGAAAACAATTCCCATTTTACAGGAATTTTAATGGGTATCAGGTATTGGTATCATTAGACCCTTGCAAAAGTCAAGAGCAGTCTTCAAGAATTTGGTGCGTTTTAGCCTGTGACAGGAAAGGTTGTGAATTAATTGGCTCAATTATCACTGGGATGGAGATGGAGACAGCTCTGGGGGGAAAGAGCTGTTAGTTGCCTTTGGCCAGAGGGACCAGGGACAAGCAGAGGTGACTACAGACACCAGTGTGACTCATGCAGTGCTTTCTGAGAGCACCGGCTGGATTTAGACTGTTCCAAGTGATGTAGGAAAGCCTCCCAAATAACCAGCGTGCCATCTCCCATTTAGCTATTTAAAACATTTCTCCTTCTCCCTAACTAAGAGTTACTGACTCCTTTGGTTTTAATGCATTTTCAGTGCAGCTGAAACTATATATGTATTTATCTATTAAAAAAAATTAATGACTGCCTTCTCGAATATTATCTTCCTGGTTTATTGTGTGCCCTCTCTTCCCTTCTCTTCCCAGAGAGACCAACCATCACATGAAAATGCTTTTCATCATCTGCAAAATTTGATGCCCAAAATAGCCCCACGGTTGCCCTAGCAACAAGCATTTATTCCCCCTCCCCCCAGCATCCCCCCCTTTGCTTATTTCTCCATATTTCTATCATCTCTTTCCAGGCACAGTTCATAAACACGGCTGCATAATAAAGAATGTTATCACCAATGACTTACAGCCCAGCTGCTGCAAATAAGATATGAAGTGGCAAGGAAATACAATTTCATGCAGCTAGGACAACAGATTGATTGGGTGCCCTTCAAATTTGATGCCACTTCTTTAAGACTGTCCAAATTCAAAAAAAAAAAAAAAAAAAAAAAAAAAAAAAAAAGAAAAAAGTNAAAGTTAGTTTCCCCACCTCCCCATCTTTCCATGGTAGCAACAGACAATAAAAGTGGGAGATAATTCACTAGGACACTTATTATGTCTGCAGCAACCTTGCCCTGAGAGATTGACAATTTAAAGAGATGTGCTTCTTTTCCCTGCCACCTCCTCTACTTTTTCCCCAGCCACCCTCCTTCATCAAAAGTCTTATTCCTCCAGTTTGGTTGCCTTTTTAATTCAATTATCTTCCCTTTCAAATTATTAGTTCTGTTCAGATTACTAGCCAGAAGGCTGTTGCTGATCGAGACATGCAATCCCCTTAATTTCATTACCACCATCTCCAAAATTTTATCCTTGTTTTTGTTTAGTTTTGGTAGAACAATACAAAAAGCCTCCATCCCGTGGCATTTCCATCAAAGAACACCCTATCAAGGACAAAAAGAGGTGGGCTTGTAAATTCTTCTTTGCTCCTGTCATTTCTGATGCGTTGACTTTCAAGGATGTGGAGACATCCTTTGGTGGCTGAACTGAACATGCAGAGACCACCCTGTGATCTCAGGTACCAAAGTGTGACAAAGCACAACAAGGACCTGATGCTGCCAGACAGGCTGTGCTGATGGACACGGCTGTTCCTGCTCACAGGAGAGAACATTGCTGGGCACAGGCAGAGACAACCCCCCCGTGCAGGGTTTCTCTTGACATTCACCTCTCCTTTCTGTCCTGCCTCCCCACTCCTTTACAGAAATCTTCACTCCTGTGTGTTGTGCAGGGCAAGCTCGTGGTGCTTGTCTCTGAGACACCATTCTTTCCTTCCTCCCCTCCTATGGGTGCCTTCCCTGTGCCATCCCATGTGGGCTTTTCCTCGGCATGGGGAGGGTGCACGGAGCGGTGCTGGCAAGGACAGGGTTGCTCTTCAGTGGGGACAGTGGCACTGATCTCAGACACTGCAGTTGTCGGGGGAAGAGCAAGACACAAGGTGTGTGACGGGCACACAGAGACCTCATTGCTTGGAAATAAGCAGCAAAAGAAAATCCGGCTTGTTACCAATTAACCAAGAGAATAGAGACCCATCACACGTGTTGTGCAGTCTCTGGCTCCAAATTATCTCTAGAATTAGTTAACGCTAATCAATCTCAATCAAATCAGCCACAGAGGAGGAAATCGCTTCTTGCAGAGGCTGTTCTCTCTGTGCTCAACAGCAGCAACAACTGCTCCACAAGTCTCCCCGAGAGCCCTGAACCAACTCACATGCAGATGGAGACAGCACCAAGGTTGAGGTCTTTTCAGCATCTCCTGAGTGTTTCTCACAGCCAGAGGCTGCAGCTGCCAGCCCTCTGCAACCTGCCCTCCGTGACCCGGTGCCCCGACATACAGGGATGGGTTTCCCCTTAATTTTTTTCATGGATTTTTTTTTTCCACAGGAATTGTTGTAAAGCATTTAAATGGACTGCATGGAGGAGTGGTGGAGTCGCCGTTCCTGGAAGTGTTCAAAAACCGTGTTGCTGTGGCACTCGAGGACATGGTTTAGTGGTGAACATGGTGGTGGCATTGGATTGATGGCTGGACTTGATGATCTTAAAGATCTCATCCAACCTCACCAATTCTGTGATTCATCAGACTTTGTGACCCGAAAGATCCCGTTGCCTCTCGGTTCCCCCTTTCCCATCAGTACATTGCAATAATGACTCCAGAACAAGGTTTCAAGCACAAACAGCTCTGATTTGTGCAGTGAGCTGGATCTGAATTCTGGCAGCTTGTGCTCACTGCCCCTTAGGATGTTGTGATGCTTAAATGTGTAGGACATTTGCCAGCTCTTCAGATGGAAAATACGGAAGCAGCTCAGAAAAGGATTATTACTATTATTAAAATGAGATGAGGTTTTAAACCTAAAACTGCACATCAGGAAACTTAAGACCATTTTCCGTCTTGAAATATGTTCAATGCTGGAAGAGTGAAGTCAGCATTAAAGCAGCATTCGTGGGTCACGCAGAGGAGTGTGTTTAGAAATGGTAGTGGAGGAGAGCACAGCAAATTTGGTGGATTTTTCTATCTTTTAAAGTACATATGAAGAAAAGTAGAAAATGTGTAAAA
This sequence comes from Grallaria varia, assembly GCA_013396735.1. Classification (NCBI taxonomy): domain Eukaryota; kingdom Metazoa; phylum Chordata; class Aves; order Passeriformes; family Formicariidae; genus Grallaria; species Grallaria varia. The sequence continues at coordinate 832,523 of VWZG01003565.1, forward strand.
TGGGCACGAAAGATTGTTACAAACTAATTTCTACCACCTCCTTTGAATCATGAGCAGTTCTTTAATCTAAGAAGGGTCATTTCTGTGTCACTTTTCTGCCCTAAGTGGAGGCCAAGTTCAAGAGAACTGTGTTTCTTTTAATTTCCTTTGGATACAAGTACTTGGGTACAGAATCCCATTTATCTTTCTTGACTCAAGTAAATAAATTGAAAAAAAACCAACTTAGTGTGTCCTATAAATATACTAGATCCAACATCACTTTTTTTTTGCACCTAAAACCTTAAACCCTTCTGACACCATAAAACATCGGCATCCCCCATCCCATGATTGTTTCCCATAATCTAGGGGAACATTAAAGTGAGAAAAATTGTGCTGAAAAATGACATCTTATCTATTTCCTTCCTTCCTACCAGCACTTCGTGTTTTTGTCATGGCAGGTCAGACACCTGCTCCCCACATTATAATCTGGGGAGGTGATAAATGCTCGTCAGCAGCGATTATGAGTGGCCGTATTCACTGCGTGTCAATCTGGAGACAGGCATCTTCCCTCAGCTGCCATTCTTTGTCCTGCCAGCAAGGCCTGAAAGGAGGGGAAAAGGCAAAAAGAAGAAGAAGAAAAAAAGGAGCTGACGATTTTTCTGTCCCTTCTCCTTGTCCCTGTAGAGCAGAGCCACCAGGATGCTCCAGAAACCCCCGATGGAGAGGCAGTTCTGCAATCAGCAGCACTCTTACAAACTCTGAAGAGACTGGGGGATCAGGAGGTTAATTTGCATGAGGTGGGATCTCCTGGATGTGACCGCGACCTCCTCGTGGCTGTGGGTATGTTCTGCATGGCAAGACAGACCAGCAGAGAGCCAAATGACAGCACAGCCTGGCAAAGCCCAGTTTAACCATCCCTGCCCCCTGATTGACTGACCCATCCTGCTGCAGGGCTGTGTCCCATCCTCATTTACACAAACCTTGGGCCACCCCAGCAGGGTTGAAAAAGTCAGGGAAGAAGAGTTTCATTTGGCTTTTCCCTGCCCCATCACGGCAGGCTGTGACCGTATCCTGCTTCCAAAGGAATGGTTGCAGCAAATCCATTGAACATTCCCCTTGCAACAGGCTCAGCTCTGGTATTCTACACACTCCAGTCTTGCCACGGACCTTCCTTTTGGGGGATTGGATCTGGCTGTGGCCATTAAAACCTGTGCTACACCACGTGGGCTCTGCATCCTGCACATCCCCTGCAGCATTTGTGCCCGGTCTGAAAACACACAGCATTTTACAAGCGGGTACCTGGGGAACCTCTCAGGGGGTAGAGGAGGCGTCAACACTGCAACATGCAGGAACTCAGGAGTGCTGATGGCCACCCCATGCATGACCACCCCTCTGCCCTCCGAGCTGGAGACAGGCACTGGCATCTCCACGTGGATTTGCCTTGGACAGCAGGCAAGTAGGGATTGGTGTCACATCCCTGAGCACAGTGTGAGCAGAGCCTCTGCTGGGCCAACAAACTTCAAGTGTGTCTGTTTGTAGGAAGTGAAGCCCCGAACGCAGCATCTGCTGGTTGCCCAACTCACTCCATCACTTCACAGGCGGGGAGGACACATCCCAGAGTCCTCAATTACACTGTGGCTCCGCAGTGCAATTATTCATAAATATTTATACACATATGCCCTTTGCGCTGCTTTTGTGTGACATAGAGGGGAATTTTGGCTCTGCTCTCTCTCTCCCTCACCTGGATTTGCTCTGCCCTTTTTGCTGGATACAAGGGATTTGATTGAATTAACTTAATTGGCAAATGTATTGTTCAGACAGCTGTGACAGAAATGACTTCGTGCATTAGGCAGGAGGTTAAGTGGCTCATGGCAGCTCCCAACACCTTTTTTTGCTGCCAGACACCTCTGTACTGACTCCGAATCACTGGGTTTGGAGCCGGGTTTAGAGGGCAGGTAGATCTCCTGTGTTGTACAGCACACGTGGGTGCCAAGAGGCCACATGGTCAGCCATGGCCATGCCTCTGGCTCCTTGCCATGCTCCCTGCCATTGGCCATGTCAGCTGCACTGGAAACTGTGTCTACATGGCATTTTTCTTGAAAGGAGGGAAACAATGTCCGGAAAAGACACAAGCAAGCCAATGTTTCTGCCTTGTCTTTACCTCCCATGCTGTGGTTGGACTTGGCCTGTCTTGCAGACCTCAGAGCCTCGCAAGGAAGGCTGTGGGTGCCCATGCCCTGCTCTGCTGTTGCCTTCACCCCATCTCCTCACCCTTGCAGTCCGAGTTCCTTCCATGTGTTTAGATATTAGTGGGACCACAGTCACCCAGGGATCGATGTCTCCATGGGAAACAGCAGGAAACAGCTCCAGACAGACATCCAGGTCTCCAGGCAGGATGACCTGTTCTTGGCAGACCTTCCTTTCTCCCCTCTGACAGTCCAGAAGCTGAGTTGATGAGACTTGTAACTTCAGTGCTTCAGCTAAGAGCCTGAAATGGACTAGCTGCCAGCAGTCCTTCCCCTTCTCCCTTGAACCGTTGCCTGTTACTCATTACATTTTGCACAAACCACAGAATTTTGCAGCTCAGAAATCCAAGATACATGTCAATACTTTGGCCTCCTTCAAATTCCTCCAGCTAGAAGAAAACCCATAGAGGTAGGTCAGCAGCACGTGGAAGCAGGAGAACCTGATGGCTGGGGATGCTGTGGGACATGTCAGGACATCAAATGGAAGAGATGTATTTCACTCTGGTTCTCAGGGCCTACTGCACTCAGGGTGGAGGCAGACCCTGCTCCCTGTGCTGGGTATGCACAGAGGCCCCTGCTATAGCAGTGGGAAGGAAACAAGTTGTCATCTTCTGTGCCTGACAGCAGGAATGGCCACCTACAGAGTTGATGGTCACTTCCAGCACATGGGTAAGGCAAGCAACCCTTTGGGATGTGATTGCTGCCTGCTCCACAGGGATTAAAGTGTCTCCCCTGCTCACAGCCCCCAGGGCTTGCAGCTTTTGCTGCTCTCCTACGCTCCCTCCAGTCCCTGGCTCCTGATGTAAACCCAGGAGTCTCCAGCTGCAACCCGGGCAGGTTCACATGTCCATGCAAACCTGACAAATTAATGACCAAAGCCCCACAGATCTACAGTGACTTTGTGGGTTCAAAGAGAGACAGCAGCAGTAATTCTGATGTCACCTGAAAGTGGCTCTGTCCCTGCCATCACCTTCCCCAGGTGCTGCCAGCACTCAGATGAGACTGAATTGCCCTCTCATGCGTGGAGGAGGTCACCTCTAGATGACTGCCAGGGCAAGGTGTGGGAGAAACTCCTCTTTAGCACTGTTCTACACCCCAAGCACCTTCTGGCCAGACAGTGGTCCATTGCCTGGGGGGGCAGCACAGCCCTTCCCCAGCACCACGGGCACTTGAAAAACACATTTAAACCTTATCCTCGGCATACAAAGGCATAGAAAGAATGGCAAATTTTCATAACCATTTTGATTTCCGCTAACTGAAGCCAGTGTAAATCTCTGTTTTTTATGAATCTCACTTACATTTCGTGCCTGACTTGTGCATAAAACTTGCCCAGATTTACACAAGCTAACTCCATAAGTCATCCCTTTCCCAATCGGGCCCTATATCTTGATGACCTTTAAGAAACCAATGACTGCTTTCCTGTTGTTATCCATAATTGGAAAAGCACTGGAGATAAGAAAATTTACGGCAATGAGTGATCTACCTGCAAGAGACAATAAAGAATGGCGGGCGGTGAAAGAACGGGGAAGAAAAATCCCACACACGGAGACACGCAGGCGCACAGAGGTGCACACACAGCTCAGGCTGAACCTGCTCTGTCTTTACAGAATATCTACCAACTCCTTGAGCCCTTTATTTTCCTGACCTTGTAGCCTTCACTCGATGGGACAGGTGCATCCATGCATTTCAGTTTTCTTGGAATTTATTTGCAAATCTTTTGGTTTAATGCAAATGAAGCATCATATAGGAACAGGTTCACTCCCAGAGTAATCCCATCACTCGGCACAGCCCGCTAGGAAAGCAACCCAGGACTGCAATGTTTATACTGTTATAGGTGTAACACAAGGAGATGGGTAGGGTGGACCTCAGTGCTCATCACTGAGCATCACTCTGTAGGTTAATCATCGAGACATTAATCACCTCACCATCATCCACAGCGATCTCCACCAGCAGGAACCATTCCACACCACAGGATCCCTGAGCAGCTCCTGGGCATCAAACACCCCATTCCCAGACTGACTCTTATTTTGTTTGAAACAAAGGCAGAAGCCCAAGTGCTGCCACATCCCTTCTCTGGGTCTGAACCAAGAGACTGAGCTGCCACACTTGTGTCTGTAAGAAATGGGAGTTGTCTGTGAGGCAGCAGTCCTGGTCTTGGTTGTACCTGAGAAATCCAGGACACACAGACCCAAGAAGGGAAACTGTCCCAGTCACATCTACATTCAAGTCACTCAGGTGACCTTATTGTCTCTAGGAAGCAAGGAGGTCCTGAAATGAAAACAAGCGTTTCTAGGCCAAGGATGAGAAAACAGTCACCATCAGTATTGAAAGGGCTGAGTGTCTAAGATGTGCAAAGCAATGAGTTGGACTGGAGTTGGACCAAGGGTTGGACTTGATGACCTGAGGTCTTTTCCAACCCAACTGATTCTATCATTCTATGAATGAGATGAAAATCTACATGCAAATAACTTGTTCATCTTTACTGTAAGAGTTGCCTTCAACCTTTCTGCAAGAGCAGGAGACTCCTGTGAGAGGCAGCCAGGTTTTGGGGACACTTCAGGGGACAGAAATCCCCTTACTCCTGCATTTGGTACAGCACACGTGCAGGCAGCCTTCAGGAGGTCACCCAGCCCTTTCAGTTCTCCATGTCTTCTGCTGAAAAGTGGCAATGAAGGAGCAACGCTCAGTCCCTACAGAAAGAGTATTTTCAGAGTTGGATGACAGTTGCTTAAACAGTGGCTTTCGAAACCTCTGCTGTCACTTGAGTCACACAACTGCTGCACCCACTCCAACTGCTGTACAAGTGTATGTACTGCCCTGGCTTCAAACACATCCCAGCCACAGCTCTCTACCTCAGCTCAGCTTTCTTACTCGCAGCCAGCAAGATTACACAGAGCTATCTATAATAATTAACTCCCCAGGGAGAAGTTAAAGTGAAACCAGTAAGAGCAAGCTGCTCAGAACCCAAAAAAACCCAACAAAAACACAACTAAACAACAGATGACAAATTCCTGGCAGGGGCTGGGATGAGGAAAGGCAAAGTGAAAGGAGCAGTTGTCATTGAGGAAACTCTGGCAGCTCTCCCCTACCAGCTCTCAGCCCTTGCAAATAAAGATCTCTGCAGCTCCAGGAGAAGGTCACCAGGGTGTGTGGGCAGCCCAAGGCTGCTCCAGCTGCACCCAGTTTGCAGCTTTTGAACTGGTTTCCGGTGAGCTTTAAGGTGCCTTTTTTGGGAACGAGGTGGTGGCTCAGCACCCCCCACCTCCCCTTGCTGGGGTCTCCTCCAGTTCTGCTGAATTCAGTCTGTGCTGAGGACATCTGTATTTTCAGATTATTCATTACGAATTGATTAGTTCATCCCACAGTCACCCTGATCATATTCTCCCTATGTACTAACATCTCAATAAATGAGCAGTCAAGTAGAAAATGAATGCATTAGTGCATGATTGTATTACTAAGCTCTTGTATATGCTAACGAATGCAGCAGGGCTTAATTCAGTCCAATAACAAACAGGTAGTTACAGAGTTAAGCAGCACGAGTAGCCAAACAAGAGTAAAACATCAAAAAAACCCTCTTAATATCTTTTGTGTTTAACATTCAAATTAGCTTTGGACAGCACTGCTTGTTTGAGGGAAATTCTTTTGTCTGGGTATAGAGACATTTTCCTGCTAGTATTTTCACAATCATGACACCAAATTAGCCACTTTCGTCCCTGCCAGGGTGGAATTGATTACAAACCACCTAGTTAATTAAAAAAACAGCTTGCATTCAGACTTGCTTTTAGGCAGAAACTAAGCTTAGAAAATTATTTTTTGTAAGTCCATTGTAAATGCCATTTGCAATAAAATATGTCAGATAAAGTTCTCTGCTGAGAACAGAGAAATGCCACTTCTTTCCCCTTCCTTTTTTTAAATTTTTAATCATACTCTGTATGAGATAATTTCCTATTTCCATCCACAGCAACTACAATTGCATATACAAAAAGGAAAAGCCTGGAGAAAGCACACTAAGCTCAAAAGGAATGGGTCCATTTTCTAAGCGGGTTGGCCAGTCAGGAACTTTGTCCTTGTTCATTGACTTATGCATGATGCAGAGAATAGCAACTCTCTGGATCACAAAACCTTATGAGTAATAGATGAAAAACCCTGGAAAAATCTCCACATGGACCAAGGCTCAGGTTTGGCTCCCTTGTTCACAGCAGACATGCAGAGCTGTGTAGCCTCAGCACAGCCACTGCTATGGTGTTCAGGGGCCACCAAGCACACAGACCTACTCAGGCACCTCAGATTTACAAGGATATTTGCTCAGGGAGCTTTTCATAAGGATTTCCAGACAGGCTCAGGTTGTGCAGACAACCAGCATCTTAACAAGTTCCACATTATTCCTGCTATCAGCTGGTGACTATTCAAATGTAACACGGACACTATTAAACCAAATTGTTCTTCCTTCTTAGCGAGAAAGGATCAGCTCCAATGCCAAAGACACTGCACCAGCTGTCAGAAGAAGGCCTGGACAGCACCTCCCTCCACAAAAATGTGGGCACTGACTCCTCCATAGCCCATTGGGGTGATAATTCAAAAGAGCAGGACCTGTGTCCAAAATGACCTGAACGCATCAAGGCAACTCAGCTGAGAGGGTGCATTTCTTAGTCAGCTTTGCTGGCTTAGGGACTTGCACAAAAATCCCTGAGAAACCCCTTCTGGATTTTACTCCACTGATGTTTTTCCTAAAAGGGACGGTGATGTGCAGGGGTTGGGGAGGGGCCCTGGGCAGGGTTGGGCACCCCTTTGGAGCCCTTTCAGATCACTGCACTGCAGAGGCCACTGATGCCAGAAGGATGCCCCGGTGATGCGGAGGGATGCTGGAGGGATGCCGGAGGGATGCTGTGGTGATGCCCCGGTGACACTGGAGGGATGCTCCGTGGTGCTGGGAACAGCAGCTGGGCCAGCAAACAGCCCTGCAGATCCAACCCTCGTCCCTCTGTGCTCCTTGCACAAAACCCAAGCGTGCCACGAGCCACACGTGCGTGGCATTCCTCTGTTACTGCCCCAGTGCCAAATCCCTTCTGAGAGCAAGCACCTCCAGTGGGGGGAATGTGGCTGCTCCTTTGACTCAGAAATGGGCAGCTCTCCCAGAAATCAGCCAGGGGAGATTTTAATTTCCCATCTCTGCTGAGCCTCTAATGGACTGGACTTGCCCTTACTGTGTGAAGATGTCCAGACCCTGCGGCCAAAGACATGTCCTCCCATGAACAGCAGGACATTGTGCAACTGAGCACTCAAAGCCACTAAGCAGAGTCTAAATTAGAGCCTGGAAGAGGTGCCTGTAACAACCTGAGTGCAGAACACTGACTCATCCCCTTGTTTTCCCCAAGCACAGACTGTAGATGTTTGGCGACAGACCAAAGAAAATGACAGTATAAACTGCCAGATCCCAGCAAATCTCTTCTTTTGCTGCCTCTGTTTTTCATTTCCAAGAGGCAGAGCTGATTCTGTTGCTATCCCATAGAGCAAGTCTCATTCTCAGGTCTAAATCTGGCTCCGCTATTTCTTAGTAGGCAAAGTGACAGAAGGATTGGTCTCATACATCAAAAAGATTCTCTCCAAGAGCCAGCCAGTCCCATACAGTTTGGGGCCTCCTCAGTCAGCAGGAAGATAAAGTGGGCTTTGCATCCTGCCCTGGGGAGCAGAGCTGAGGACTGCTGAGGTCTCGCTGTGGGGTCCCACGTGGGGATCCCACTGGCTGCACCCAGCTTGAAGGGGAAGTTTAAGGTGAGAGAGTCCTAACAGAGGTACGAGGGAGCAAACACTGCCAGAAATGGAGTATTCATCAGCCTTTCTGGGTGTGGAAGAGACGTACAGGTTCAAAAAATACATCGTAATAGTCTGACTTAAGTGCAGGTGAGAACTGCAGGGCTCTCACTCTCAAGGGAGCACTGCAGGAGCAGCAAGAGTGGCCACGGTGCAGACTCCTCTGAGGATCTCCAGAAATAAAATGGAACGGATTGCCCAAGGAAAAGTCTCCAGAGCTGCTGCCTCCTCCCTGCCTGGGGCCAAAGTCCTGAACACAGGGTGTTAGCTCGGGCCAGCAGAAGGGTGGGAACACCCCCCCATCACCTGCAGCATCTGCTACTCCTGCTCCCAGGCCAGCAGAAATCGTGGGTTTGCAATGGGGGCATGTTTCCACTAAGAATCACAGTGGGACCATTCACTCTTCGTAAACAGCCCACCAAAGAGCCATTTAATGATAATGACCAAACTTGGTTTCATCTTGGAAACCTTTAATAGGCTCCTGTATGTTATTGAGGTTTTAATGGAGCCAGGAGAAAAACAGCAAAAGCAACACAGACAATATGAAGACACTGGTTTTGTGTTTTGTTTTCTGTATTCAGAATAAACCACTATTTTCAATTCTTTCCTCAGTATTTTCTATACTTCTCATACTTTCCATTCACTCAGATAAGCATGTATTTATTATTTTAGATTTTTCATGACATCTCTTCTGTTTTCCTTCATTTTTTTACCTTCTTTCTACAACCACAGAAGAAAAAGAAAACAAGAAAAAGGAAAAATAAGTGATGATGACCCCATTAGCCATTTTCCCAGGAATGACTGTCCTTCACAAGTCTGGCCACTTGCTCTTTCACTTACGAGGGCAAAGAGCTTGAGGAGGAAGAGAGCTGGACACAGTTCATGAGCCGTGTGACAAGGAAGTGACAGCATTTGGTGGGACATGATTGGAAGAATTGTCTGGTCTTTCCGAAGCTGGTCACACACCAGAAGTGGATCAACCAACTACATTTGCCTTCCCCTGAGAGATGCCATTCTCCCTTTCTGGCTGAGGAGGGCAAAAAGACAGGGGGATCTCCAGGTCTCTGTGGACATGAAGAGAGGAAAGGAAAGTAGAGGATGGGACCCTCCAAGTGCCCCTCAACATAAGCAGACAAGGACAACAATGGTTTGCCCATCTTAGAAATACTATGCTCGCTCAGAGACAAACAACAGGATCTACCTGGTAACTTTATAGTTACCAAGACTTGTCCTGTACAAAACAGGATAAGATTCTCCATAGAAATTATCTTTTTTTACACTAGCTAGATGTTCCTGAGCCAGAGGAATTACCTCTCTCAAGAACAGTGATAAAACCTTTCCAACTACTGGGAACAACTAGGCTGTCCAATGTTTATGGTAATCAAAAGAAGACAGTGATTATATTCCACCCCAGTGGGTTAGCTTGAATATCAGGCAACCTGGGCACAAGTACTCATGATTATGAGCTCCTGGACTAGTAAAGCCAATTGGATATAAACAGAGGCATCAGTAGTAAATGAACCCAGGACCTCTGTTCCCAAACACAACTCCTCCAGCTGAGTGTTTTGATCTGTCAAAGCAAAATTGCTTTAGATAAACAAATTTGACAAGCACATGTTTTCCTCAGCATGTGCAACTGAGCAGATCTCTGGTTTCACCCCACAGCTCCCAGGAAAGGAGAAGTTACGAGATTTTTAATCTTGCAAGCGCAGCACTAAGTTTGGGAGGCAAAGTGCCTTGGAGGAAACCCTTACAGTGATTAGAAGTTGAGGGTTAAATCACATGAAGCAACAATAATGGACTGCTTATACCATAAGGAAAGTCTTGTCCTGCTTCACTAGGCAACTACCTTGTAAAATCTGCACGACTCGTCCAAGCAGTTCAGAAGGGGAACACAAGGCTAGTCAAAGACAGACTAAAAGGCCTGCAGAGAGATGCTTTTCATTAATGGAAAGAAAAAAAAAAAAAAGAGGGGGTACAGAGGGAGAAAACTCCCCCCAAAACCAGCATGGCCTAAGAAACAAAACAGTCTCCGTCACTATTCGGTTTAACCTGTAAAAAGCATCTCTGCAAGTGTCCACAAACACATCCAGTTCTGAAGGTATTATTTGGAGCAACAAATGCTACCCTAGAGATCTCTGTCCTACTTTCTAAGGTCTCCAGTCCCTACATGTTCAGTTGTATCCAGAAGTCCTGTCGATGGTCCATTACACAGATCCAAAAAGCACTCCTGCCTTGCTCAAAGTAGGAGGGCCAGATGCATTACTCAAGGAATCACCTCTATGTTGTTTGAACAGTTAAATGGCTTTAACTGATTCAATGTTTAGTCTCCAGAGCTATTTTTCCACAATCTGTAGGAGCTCACGTCCTTGGAAGACCTGACTCAAAGCAGGAAAGAAATACAGGGAGGGAAATCACTGCTCTGGATTTTGCACCAACGCTCTGGGAGCAAAACACTTTGCTCAGGCAAGAGCAGGAAAGCAGCAGAGAAACAGAGTCAGAGGATGATTTACTATCTTGCCCAACAAAATCAATTCATTTTATCCAAAAGAACAAGCTTTGAGTTACGAACAGCAAGGAGGGTTCATTTTACAACCACAAATGGATGACCAATACACGTACCCACTTTGTAGACCTTTGGGGGGGATGTTTCTAATCATGCCACCACAAACAGGACCATGTAACCCCATGAAGCACCCAGCCAGCACACCCTCCAGCAGTGAGCCAGCCCTCAGCCAAAGAAGCGCTTTCATGAGAAGCTCTCTGGTCCATCGAAGCAGCACAAAGGCCACACAAGGTTGGCCATTCCAACAGGAGAGCGGGAAGTCCAAAAAGTGACAGACACACCATGTTTGTGACAGAAAGGGAATATTACCACTGTTATCTGTGCCAAAATCAGGATCTGAAGCAGTTCAGGTGCCTTCAAACTCCTTGCCCCATGGTAGTTCCAACACACACGGCCAAACCACTCGGTTGTCCAGGGAAGAAGCACAGAGGAACCAGCCCAAGGTTGCACCAGGGCCATACTCTCAGCTCCTACAGGAGCCACTTCCCAGCCCTCCAACACCTTCCTGAACAGACCTACAGCCTTTCTGCTCCTCCCTGTACTAGGGCATAACCAACAGAGGCTGAGGGAGATGGTGCCAACAGCTTGGGGTGGGGAAAGGAGGACACAGGTTGCTGGCGCTTTTAGGTGGTTGGTTGTTGTGTTTTTTCTTTTTTTTTTTTTTCTTCTTCTTTTTACGGAGCTGTAGTGTCATCTTGTTTTATTTTCTGGCACTGCAGGCTGCTGGCAGGATGACTTGGTTGCCAGGGAAACTGCTGGGAAAGAGCACAGGGCTGCTGCCCGCATCTGGGCACCAGAACCGCCAGCTGCCAGCAAGGATGCCCACTGCACCGTGCCGGGCCACGGGGAAAGGAGCAGAAACAGCAGCATCTGCTCCCACACTGCCCAGATTAGGGGCTGATCCAAGGCTCCTGAGCCAGAGAACAAGCCCTGCACAAGGGTCAGATGTACAGCCTGCCCTCGCCCGCCAGCAAGGACAGGGTTAGCCCAGTGCCTAAGGGAGGCTCTATTTTTATTATTTTTTATTTTTAAATCGCTGCCATTAGGAGAATTGTTATGGTTGGCAATTTGCAATAATCAATTTGAAATCACAGTTTGATTAGTTAATGCATTTTCTGCTGCTCTCTCTTCTTAATTTGATTGGGGAAAGAGCGGGAGGGGTTTATTTTCTGGTTTGTGGCTCTGCTACAGCTCCTGCAGTACATGCATGTGGTGGCACATCCCTGCTCCTCACCGGTGCCCTGGGGCTGTGCCCGGGGCCAGCAGCACTGTGTGCCCTGTGGAATGTCCCAGCCAGGTGCAGGTTGAGTATTCCCTGCCTTCTCCCGGTGGCCCAAAAGACCATCCTTCCCCACGCACCCTTTGGGGTCAGCCAGCGCCTTCTGCCTCTCCAGCTTGGCACCAAGGGCTGCAAGGCAGCTAGGTGGTCAAGTGAGCTCTGGAGCGCAGAAAGAAGCCCAACAGCAGCTTCAGAAGTATCTGTAATACACCATAATATCCAAAATAAGCTCAAGGCAGCCACTGATTGTCACACTTGCGTGTAATGTATGACTATCCTGAAGGTTCTCATTTCAGTGCCTACACATTATCCCCACCACCAGCAGATAGAGTAACAAAGCTGGAGGAGCACTTACAGGAAAGAAAAGAAGGAAACGCATTTTCCTTTCTCTTTCATGGTACATTCAGGCTACAAATACCTTGCTATAATCCATATTTTTCCATGCATGACATGTGTCACCTGCTAAAGCAGTGCAGGAATCACCCATCAGCTCTACCTGTGCAGGCTGGTAGTGCAGACACAGGTGTGCCTGTACTAACTCTCCTTTCCAGGGTGTCCCATGGAGGGGTGTCCTAGGTTGGCTTCATGGCTCAGGTCCCTCCACAAGCCCCAACAGGGTGATGCCAACACTGAATATCCAACAGCTGACACCCAGCCTGAGGGAAGGTCAAATCTGGAGCTGCAAAGCACCCAACAGCTATGACACCAAGAGGAAATTTGGAAGAGCTATGGCTCACAATGACCTGGACAGTCGCAAACCACACAGCTTCAGAAACAGCAATGATAGCCACTTTAAAAAGGCCTTTCCACCTTAAAAATTACACTATCCTGACACAATGAACCTTTCCCACCCTCTCCAAACCAAGTCACCTCCGAAAAAAGAGTGACTTCTGTTTTAGAAGGAAGAAATGAAGTGCAAACCAGCATCCTTTGGACTTGGCATGTCCCAAATTGTAGACATGGTGAACCTCAGAATGTGCAGGGGGACACTTCCAGTGCTATGGAAGTGTAAAAGATGCTGAGTAGAGTCTGTGTTTGGCAGAGTTATAAACTCCAGAGCAGGCAGATGGACAGAGTGGTTAGCAGAGAACCAGGGAGAGTATGTCCATCCCTTACACTTTACGATACCACCACCAGGGTGACTCAGGCAGTGCCAGAGCCCAGAGGATCTCAGATTGCTCCTCTCCATAGCAAACACGGTAACTTTGAAGAAGTCAGCTGGGGCCACCCAGCTTGGTGCTATTTTCTCTCCCCATCACTCACACTGTCTCTTGTAGCTCTTCATTGCTGCTCCTCCCTTTCCCTTCCTGCTCACACTATTCCTGTCATAGGCAGCTTCCTCCACCCACCTCTCCCTCATCCCCAAATCTCTGTATTTGATGCTCTGTTCCCATCTCCTAAGTTATTCTCAGCACCACATACCAAAGACACACCACGCAGAAAGGCTGGTGACACTCTCCTCTGCTGCCCTAAATGAGCAAGTTTATCTACGTGCCTATTAAAGGGGGGAGGAAAAAGCCAACAAATCCATCTTTTAAAAGACTTTATACATCCCACCTGCTCATAGAGCATCCTTGGGAGAAATTGGGATTGTTGCGACTGACATTACCTGGTGCAGTAATTAGAAGCTGTATTTACAGCCTTGCTACCATTTTAATGCTATTTTGCATCTGTTGTACTCTCACTTAGTGGATAAATGTGGTGGGGAACATCTGTTTTCAACTGCCAGCTCAGGCAACATTCCCTGGCCAGCGATTTCCCCTCTGCTGCAGTGGGCTGTAATTATTTCCATTACCATTGCAGGGACATCTCCCTGCAGCAACAGGTACCAGTCCTGGCCCCAGTTTTTGGGGCAGAGTGGAGGTTTGAGGTGACCTCACTTTCACAGCAGGGCTCTGCTCTTGCTTTCCCCCCAAGTCCCAACCACTGGTGCTTTGGTCACCCCATTGGATGAGGCTGGTCACCTCACAAAAAGGGATGCAGGTAAAGAAGAGACATTTAATTCCTTCACCTATACCTCCAATACCAGTGATGTACCCTGGGACATCTGGAAGTCCAGGCTGAAGGATCACGACTGGGAGAGTGATGTGGTTCCAGTTGCATTTGAACTGTGTGCACGTAACATGATGGGACCTGATGAGATGCACCCCAGGGTGTGGAAAGAGTTGGCCGATGTTATCTACCAATGGCCCTGGTCAACTGGAAGCTGGCAAATGTTATTCCAGGTTTCATAAAGAGCAAGAATGAAAACAGTGGTAATTAAAGGCCTGTCAGTCTCACATCAGTGCCTGGTGAAATGACAGAGAAGATCATTCCAGGAGCTACTGAAAAACGCTTGAAAGGCAATGGAGTCACTGGACAAAGCCAACCTCTGTTGATGAAAGGACAGTCATGCCAGGAACTAACTGGATATTCTTTTATACCAGGTTTACCCATCCAGTGGATTGGAGGGAGGACAGTGGGTGTGGGCTTTGGGATTTCAGCAAAGAGATACTGAGAGATACCTTCTCTCACAGTAACTTTCTCAAGAAAGTGTCCATCACACAGCTAGACGTGTAGAAAACAGCTGGCTGAAGGGTCAGGCTCAAAGAGTTCATCAAATGGGGACAACCACTGGCTGGTGACCAGCCAGTATTGCACTTCTCCAGAGCTCAGTCTTAGAGCTAATGTTTTTTAGTTTATCAGTGGGTTAAAACCTGGACAAAGGACTTGAACGGAAAACAAGTAAACCTGAGAACAACAGTAAATTAGAGGGAGCAGTTGATTCCCTCGAAGGTAGAGACGCCTTATGGAGAGATCTTGCATTAGAGCATGAAATTTAACAAGTTCCACATTATGCCCGTGGGGCTGGTTGTCCATATATATTGAGGGACACGAGGCTGGAGTGCAACCCTTGCAGAAGGGGACGTGGGGGTTTTGGTTGATGAGAAGCTCAATATGAGACAATAAAGTGCCCCAGCAGCCAAAGGGGCCAGACATGTGCCATCCCTGCACATCAGCACGGGGCACAAGTGCTTCCCACTGCAGGGCTTCTCCAGACAATTCTACACCACAAATAACTTAGTGAACAGCAGCAGCTTGAAAAACACACTGGGAAAACCACTCTGCTGCGTAGTAGGTCTAAGGAGAGCCAGGGTGATGCAGGTTTTCTGTACCATAAAGCCAACAGAAGGTTCTTAGCTTATTTAGGTCAATTAACTACAGCTTTCAAATTAAGTTCTCATCTCATTTTACAGACAAGCTGTAAGCAAAGCACGGGGGGGGAAAAAAAAAAAGGTCAGCTGAGGAGAGCACAGCACAGGGTTTCTAGGCTGTTAAGTAATTTAAACCCAAAGGGTACAAACAAAATTGAGATCAAAGAAGAGCCCAGAGACCACCTAAGAGCGTCTGCTGCTTCACCCACTTGTTTTCCTTTGCTCTGGGCACCAACCCTCAGCCCAGCAAAAGGCAGAAGGAGAGGCAGCATGAGGAGCTGTGCAGAGGAAGCCATTTGCGGCTGTACACGCCACATTTTATTGGTCTCGCAGAGCCGGGAATGACGGCCCATATTCTTGAGTGCCATCTACTGGCATTTTTACCTCTTTGCTGTAAATTAAAGCCAACTCCAGTGTTAACAGAGCAGTCAGGTTGCAGCCAAGCGCTTGAAAAATGCCAGGATCCACACTGCACAGACAGCCCAAGCCCAGTCCCCTTGTACAGGTGCATCACAACACACAGTGGAATAATATGATTGTGAACCACTTTTTTCTCTGCAGGAAAAGGCCCCTTTCATACACCAGATGGATAGTGCTCTCTTAATGAGCAGCTATTCAATATTTTTCTTTATCCTCATCATTCAATATGTAGTCCTGTGTCCTGGGCATGGCACGCTATTGAAGTCCTGGGCTAAATAACGAGCTATTAATTTTCTCCTGGGCTTTCACAGCATTTATTATCATAGTATCCAAGTGGTTTGCAAACATTAATTTGCCTTGGAGCAACCCTGTGAGGAAGAGTGGAATTACTCTCATACAGCTGGGGAACTGAGGCACAGCCAGTTTAAAATCAGAAGGTGCCCTCAAGTTGAGACATGAAAAGGACCCATTTCTCAGAACTGCACAAATCAAAACCTTCAGTGTTCAGGGCACCACATGAAGAGCCCTCACCTTCAGCTATGAGTCCCCAGCTTTCCCCTCCCCATCTGCCAGCTGGGAGCCCAGCAGTGCTGGGGTTCATTTGAGATAAAGCTTCTCCACATCTTATCTGAGACTGCTGCAGCCACCCTGGCTGCCTCACTAGTTCCAGAGAGACACAGACCCTCAGGAGCAACCCTTCCCTCTGAGATGGTCATCTCACACCATGGACCACAGAGACAGCTGCTTCAGCCTGGGGCAGCCAAACCTACATCCTTACTGTGGTTCATCCCAAAGATCATCTCTTTCCCATGACACAACCCAACACAAAGTGTTTCCTCACACACCTCTGGCAAGCGAAGGCTGGAGTTAAAGACCAGAATTCACAGCAAAACCACACCAAAGGAGAAGAGAGCAGGAGCATCACAGGCAGATTGGAATCCTACCACCCTGTTGATTTAGAATAACCCATAAATGCATCACTATTAAAGACCGCAGGAAGCTCATCCATATTCCCTGTCCAGTGGGTACAGAGAAAAAGATGTTCTCCCACCTCCAAACCCAGCGGGCAGCACGACCCAGCCCCTGTGGCAGTCACACCAACTCTAAACCAAGATGCCAGGACATGCAGTCAGACTGTCACTGCCAGTCTCTAAGCTTCAGAAGATGCAAACGACACCTCAAAACCAGTCAGCAAGTCATGGATGAGGGCAGGAGAAAGGATAAATCCCTTCTTGACTCCTATTGCTCCCCATGCAGCCCTGACATCCATCAGCTGTAGCCTCCACAGCCACTCAGGACAGGAAGATCTCAGTGTGGGGCTCAGGCCAAGCTGTTTCACATCCCCATGGCCTTTTCTGCAAAGGCAGGGCTTCAGTTCCCCTGCCCTGGGGTTGGTGCATCTCATCAACCCAGTGCTCAGCAGAACCAGCCATTCATTCTGCCCTGACAGGGGGGTTTCCAGCCCCTGATCACTATTTTCCTGCTGCTCTGCACACCCAGAAGAATCACAAGACCATTCTGGGGACAAGAAGTCAATATATTCTGTTGGTTTCAGAGAAGGAAGAACTACTCATTTACATCATGACAATATTATATTTTCTTTTTCCTTTCCATCCTTTCCTCCTCTTAAGATCTTATTTGCATTTTTGATCAGACCCATCCACCAAGATGATGCCCTCAGGGAGGTGGTTTTAACAGTGCCCAGGTCCTCTTCCTGGGCTGAATCAATTAATTTACACCCCTGGGAATAGAATGGATATTTTTTTTCTAGCAATGTCTTCAATTACTCCCAGTTTTCGGTGGTAAAGGAAGGGAAGAAGGAGGCTTTGAAATGCAAAGCCATACGTGCAAATCATCATCTCCAGCAGCACAAGCTTCACCCACATGATGCAACCCCCAGGTCAGGCAGCATCTGACATGGGAAGGAAGGACTTGTGTCTCTTCTGCACCAACCTGCCCACACTGAGCCATCCAGGCTCATCCTCGCCCTGGGTGCCTGGATGTCAGAGGCAGCTCTGTCAGAGGAAACACACTGGATGCTTCAATCAGGGGCCAAGTCACCCTGTGCCTTCCCAAAGCCCAGCACCATCCCATAAACCCAGTTGTGTGGCTCGTGTTCCCCTCGCAGGGCTCTCTCTGATCAACCCCCATTAGCCCCACTGCCCAGGTAATTTAGGTTTTTTTCAAACTTCCATCTCAGAGCTCGAGTCCACAAGGCTCTGACCACATCCCCAGCACAAAGCACAGCAGCAGGAAAACCTGGTGTGGGGACTGCCTGTGGGTTTTCAGTTCAATTTGCTGAATTGAAATTCTTCAGTCCAACCTTCTCCTCCATTGTTACATTTAAGCTTGTTTTCTTTTTTTTTTCTCCTTGAGTGTATGAATACAGAAAAAAATCCATCCTGAGCTGGTGGCTGGGAATACATTTACTGTCACCTAATACTGGAAATACTGTCTGTGGATAGGAGAAGAGAGGACGACAAGCCTGGTGTAACTTCTTAGTGACAACCAATGCTGAATCGACATCAAAGAGCAACTTGTAGGTACCTTAGAAAAAATGCTTCTCCAGGCCTTGCCTTGCACAAGAGCTGACCCACCTCCCCTCCCTACAGCCCACACAGACTAAAGGTAACAGTGCCCTTAGAAACGGCCAAATTAGTTAAGAGTATTACACTAGAGACTTGATAATCTCCAAATGTGAATGCTGCCGATTAACCACATATACTGTCCCTTTCCCCCCTTCACCCTGACTTTTCAGTTCCTCTCATTCCCTCCTCCCTGTGCTCTCTCTTCTCCCTCATTTTCCAGACACTTCCCCAGCAGTTCACGGAGTGTTTTGAGGGTTCCTTCCTATTTTCTGCCTGTGCTTCCCATCCCTCCCACCCGAACAGCTCCTCTCCCAATGTTGTCCTTTCTCACATGCACCAACCCCTTCCTCCTGGGCTTTCCTGTGCCACTGGAAGCTTTTCCCACCACCACAGCCAGGAGAACCACAGCAGCAGAGAAGAGCTACCAAAGGCAACAGCCATTAAGAAACTTTAATCTAGAACTCACCAAGCTGGGTACAGGAAACACCCACCAGTTTGGTTAACTTTATTTAGGATTACTGACTCGCTAGGCTTGGCCAGTGGCAAACAGACCTTGAGAAAGCATGACCTGCAAAAACATTGCCCAGGGAGCTCAGAGAACTCTGGCTGTGAAAATCTGGGTTTTCTGGTGCAGCCAACGCTGAGCGAATACCCCAGAGCTTCCCTTCCAGAGCATCCTTCTCCACACCAAGCTCCAACCTCAAGCAGAACAACTTCAAAAATCAAGTTCTCCTCCTCGGACAAACTCCCTGCACAACCCCTAGGTTGAACTCTGTAGAAAATAGTTAATTAATCTCTCTTGCTGTGGCCTAATTCTCTTTTCAACATGTGGCTGTCACTTCCCTGTCACCACAGCTGATTTACAATGGGGTTTAATTAAATCCTCTGTACATTATTCAGCATTCTCTGAAGACAACACCAAAGCAGCCAAGGGTATTTAAAATGTCACCTGCTGAGACGTATCATCTCCTCCTAAATAAATATGACAGTGATCAAACTTTGGCTAATTACAGTGACTTCGTTATTTGTTTGTATGTTTTAATATTTAATTGCTTTCGTGTTCATTCAATTACAAAGCAACAGCAAATAGAAATTAACTTTTTATCAGCGTGTTCCCAGCCCAGCTAATCAGCACTTCAAAGGCCAGACACAATAGGAGGCCATCCAACCTGAGAGCGCTTTACAATATATTCTCTGCTGAATGGACCGTTGTATTAAATTAAGGGAGAATTGTGTTTGTCAGGGTATTCCCAGCTCCCACCCGCATTCCCTTTATGTGGCCATTTATGGGTCTCCTTGCAGCATCCTCACAAGCAGGGCAGTAAATTGTTTGCATTGCTCCCGTTCTATTGCTGTTTGCTCTGCCACTGCCCGCGGTGATGGTGGGTGGCTCCACACCAGCCAAAAAATCCCTGGGAAATCTCTTCCCTGTGGAAGCTCGTGCCGTGGAGCAGAGGGAGGCACCCACGCCTGGCTGCCCTGCCCGCGGGCAGCAGAGACAGCGTCACACAGAGCGTCCTGTCTGAAGTGAAGGATGTTAAACTGGACTTTTCCCCCCAAATTTGAACTTCCCAGCACAGCCATGGCAGATGTTGGAGTGTTCACAAGCCGTGGACCTGCAATTTCCTTCTTTAAAGGAAAAAACTTCTAAACTTGAATTCTAACTTTATTTTCGTTCTCGTTCCCGTGTGCTTGTCCCACGTTGGCAACGGGAGCAGGTCCATGGACACCCATCCTGGCCCTCTGGGAGATCTACACCCATTTCGGTGCTGACCAGGGGAAACCAGCAAGAGAATCCCAAGGGTTCACAACTGATGCAAACAGGACTATTTCTGCCAGGGCGACAATCTTACCAGCCCCCAGCAAACTATTGATATCGTGAGAAATGCAATGAAGAAAACAAAAGGTTAAGTGTGGCCACTTTCCCCCCCACAAATGTCCCAGCAGAAGTGGAAGCTCACATCATGTTGAGATCCTCACATTGTTTTTCCTTTTTTTTTTTTAAAGTACTTTTACAAGATGGATTCATTTTTTCTTTAAAAGTCACAAAAACAATCTCTGTTTTCTCCCCAGAGAAACAACTCTATGTTTAATTTTAGGCTTCTCTCATAAAATATTAAGTTAACAAAGAAATAGGTTTGAAATTCTTTGATTCTATTGAAATTAAATATTTAATTTGACTAAAAATATTTTTTCTAGATTTTTTTTTTAAATCTCTGAGACTTGGTTTCCTTTGAGAAATCAAGACTTGCAGAGTTTTTTGTACAAGGAGGAGATCTGCTTTCTGTTGTCCCCAGTAAGGACTCAGTCACCACACTGACTTGTTACAGGCTTTCTTAATTTTTCTCCTCCAGAGTTATGTGGCTCATTAAAAAGATACAGAAATATTTGGCTTACACCAAGAATGAAGCTGAAATCTTTTTAATGAAGACCTTTGAAACAGCTGAGCAACAGAGAGGGAGAGATTTGGGGTCAAGAGGAAGAAAACTGAGAAGAAATGTGGAAATATGTATATGAAGGAAAACAGGAACTTCCTACTTTGATGAAAGAGCTGAACATTTTGAAGTCTATGCACAAAGACTTCAGCAGGCTTGGCTGCCAGTGACATGAGAGGAAGAAAATAAAAAAAAATTAAAAACCAAACAAACAAAAAAACCAACCAAACAAAAAAAAAAGACATCTGGTCTAGTGTGGGGCTTCACAGAAAAGTGACAAAAGCAAGAGAGTGTGAGGAAATGGTCAAAGGGCTTAAAATTGTTTAATTCCAGGCAAACTCTTGAGATATGGACCTTTCAATAAGAAAATTAAATAGAAAAAACCCCTTGATTTTCCTGGCCAGCACCAACAACACCCAAAGCACGGCTCTCACCCCACAAAAGTGATGGGGTAGAGGCTTCAGGGCTCCCAGTGGC
Organism: Grallaria varia; assembly: GCA_013396735.1. Lineage (NCBI taxonomy): Eukaryota > Metazoa > Chordata > Aves > Passeriformes > Formicariidae > Grallaria > Grallaria varia. The sequence goes on from VWZG01003565.1 coordinate 853,518, forward strand.
CCTACTGGCACCAGTGTGGGGTTTTATACTGAAAACACTACATCAGACCAAAACCCTGTTTTGAATCACTTCCATATCCTTTGACCTAAGGGGAAAAAAAGTTGGAGAAAGTCCTGAAGTCCTGATTCCACCACTTCCAACATGCAATTTATTTTCCTCCCTCTGCTCAGAGTGAATTTGTATCCTGAAGCTTCAGCCAACTGCATTTGTCCAACTCCAGCCAAAGCACAAACCCCAGGCTCGGCTACCAAAACCAGCCTGGACCAAATCAAAGGTTTCAGCTAGCACAGCCTGTTCTCTTTGTAACTTGCTGATTTTTTAGAATTATGATTTACCATCCTCATCTGGCCCAAGAACAATACAGATATTATTATTATGATTTCTGTGTCTAAATCTTGAATGTTTTCCAAGATAGCAAATATATCTCCTACTCAGTTTTACTGCTTAGTTTCTGCATTTTTCAGCTGTGATATATGGGGTGAGTGAGTCCAGGGCATATCTCCAGGCTTCTGAAGCTGTCATGTCATCAAAACTCAAGGAATAACTCCATGCTGGGGAGAGCACGAAGAATTCAGCCTCCTCACAGCTTCCCATTTCTCCGGTCCCAGGTTCTTATTACAGAGCTGGTACGTTTCAAATTGGTCATTTCATAATAAAATACCAGGTCCCAGAGACATAAATTTACAGGAGAACATGAACTTTCATTCCCTAAAGCCAGGTTGGACAAGGCTTGGACATCTGGTCTAGTGGAAGGTGCGTCTGCCCATGGTGGGTGAGTGGGGACTAAATGACCTTCAAGGTCCCTTTCAGCCCACCCCATTCTATGATTCCATGAAGAATCAAGTTTCTAACCCACGTGGCTGCTGAGGAGTATTTCAAAAGGCAACGCTGAAGACTGAAAATTCAAGAGGAAAAAACCCCAAACCTACAATGGTAGAAAAAACCGATCCAATGGGACACTCTGCAAATTAAATGCCAGGAGCTGTTTTGGTCACTACCATTGAAGTGTTTAATAGGGGAGTTCCTGAGGGATTATTCCAGGACATTTGGGAGGGGCACTGGGGCTTGATAAGTCTTGGAGACAGTGGGCAGGAGCAGCCCAAGGCAGGGTGGCCTTGGACATGTTGAAAACAAGGCTGTGGAGCAAAACTGCCCAAGAGTGTCCTTCCATCTCACACCGAGTGGGACAAATGTATAAACTAACTCTGACCTGCTACTACTGTCTGTCCATTCCCCTTTTAATCTTGTTCATGTTTCTTAGTCAAGCCAACAGAGTAAGGTGGGAAAACTGGCTTTGTCCTGTTGCAAAAGCCCAGGGAAGTGTCCCAGGTCCTTTCAGCCTTACATGTGTGGGCATCTTTCTGCCCTCACACCTTCAGCTGCCCCAGCCTATCCTTCATCCATCAGCTGCTTCAGAAAAGGGGGTCTTTGCCTCCCTCTGCCTCTTGGCAGACTCGGAGCTGCCCAAGCATCTCCATAGGGATCCATTCTAGGACAAGCCAGGAGGCTTCTGGATAAAGACAAGGGTATGTTGGATCACCGGAAAAAACTAACAAACATGTTGTGTGCAAGACACGCCACAAGGGCCAGATCCTGGGAGATGGAAAGGACCACCAGAGACATTCCAGAACCATCTGGACACAATCCTGTGCGAAGCAGGGAGGTTGGATCAGCTGACCCCACCTGGACCATTCCATGACTCATCTCAGCAGCAGCTGCTCACGAGGTAAAGCCCAAAGGAGATCAAGACCATTGGGCACTTCCAGGCAGCACCCAGCCCCTGCAGCATCAGGCTCTAACAGTGCCCTGTGCCAGCCAGAGCTTTTACAGAAGCAAATGCTCCTGCAAAACCACAGACAGGAACAGATTGAGCTCCGACACACGCAAAATTATATATATATATAAAAAAAAAAATCAAAGTGAGCAGCTTGCACACAAGCATTGCATTTGCAATTCTGATTCTCTAATAGGAAACAGCTCCCAACTGGGGGAGGGGGAGACAGGAAATATTACAGCAACGTTATTTTGTTACACTAATTACCAATAATGGCACATACTAGGCTACCAACCACAGTCAATTCATTTTGAAAGCTATATAATAATGTTTAGGATAAGGAATTAATTTTTATAGCCACTGAAGCAGATTTACTTGTACTGTAATGTAGATTTATTACAAATTAAATTCCCTAACTCCAGAAGTTGTCTTGGAGAGGCTCAGCAAGACCTGAGGGGAGACACATCCTGCTACATGGAGGGAATTTTGGCAGCATTAAGGCTCACAATTTCAGGTCGAAGAGTGCCCAGATCATGGCCTTTAGTGTGCACACGTCTGGATACACCCACCTTCACGGGCAAATACAGACCCACAGTGTGCACACAAGGAGGACCCAGTGGATGATTTTCATTGAGTTAACTGATTGTGAAAGGGTGGGGTTTAGGGGTTTTTTTAGTCTATAGTTTAAAAAGGTAACATTTCAGTACTACAGATTTTTTTTTCCAGCCTGGAGAACTCCATAAAAGATTCATAAAGTGAAAACTTTGAAGTGTAGTCAAGAAGAAGCACGCGTTAATTTACAGAAACATCTGTGGTGCCAATTATTGACTATGAAGTGGTTCAGATTGTCTCTTCCACTTCCAAGCAGGAGCAGAGCTGCTGGACTCAGACTATGCATACAGAGCCCAGAGCAAGGCTGGGCCTGGACAGGAGACCAGAACAAGAAGAGGCCTTAGCAGGGCTTTAAATAGTCCAGAACAGGGACTGAACTTGATAATTTCTAACTGAAATGCTGTTTATTAAACGATCAGGATAATTTCAATTTCTTCACTCTTACAAGCATCACCATCTGACTGGGAAATCTCCAAGACCTTTTCCTTCAGGTGCATAATTTGGGCTGATCTTGAAAGAGTTTCCCCCAGAACCTCAGGCTCTGGAGGTCTGGTTGGCTGGAGGATGAGGACAGGAACCAGAGGGACAGCTGGGCCGAGCTCTGCATCCTCTCCGGGGATGTACCCAGGGGAGGAGCAACCCGTGTTCATCTGAGCACTTGGGACCCTCAGAGTAAACACAGAGGGTGGGAGCAGAGGTTTGGCTTTGGGGATTCACCTCTTTTGGGTGTGCAAGGAATTGTTTTTGGTTTCCCACCAGGAGGCCAGGCTGGGGCAGAGCAAACACACGTCGGCAAGATAAGGAGCTCCACACGTACATGCCCCACACCAAAGGGCTTCTGATGGGACCCAGCAATGGGACCTTCATCCTTAACAAAACCCAACAGAAAATGCTTCTGACATGGAGCCAGCCCTGAAAAACATTCAGAAAAACACCCCCAGATGGACACCCACCAGGATGCCTTTCAGGGCAGCGGACAAGGACGAGGCTGTGTGCAGCTCCTCATCTGCATCTTGGAACAGGGGCCCCAGCCTGCCAATCCAGCACTTGACATTGCTACTCCCTTACAAAAAAAAAAAAAGCCACTTATTCAGCCTAAGTCTTGCAACTGCTTCAGTGACAACTGGCAGTTCAGCACAGCAGTCAAGGCAGCAGGAGGGGCTTGCAGTGGGTTTTAAACATCATCTCTGCACCATCTGATCTATGCAGGCACCAAACAAAAACCTACTCGAATTCCTCAGGAGAAAGAACAGCCAAGCTGGAGTTGCTCCAATTCCCCTCCTGGCTCGAAGCAGCTCCTGGCCACGTCTCCAGGGGCCTCAGGCACAGACACGCACACCAAACATCACAAAGACAATTTGTCTGATGCTGTTTCCATGTTGTTGTTTTGGGGGATTTTTTAATGACACTTCTAGAGATCCCACTGCATTAAGTCTCATCCTGGGAGGGAGATGCAGAGGGAGGAGACTCATTAGCTTATTAGGAGGAGGGAGGAGGGGTTTCCTATGCTAATTCTGCCCAGGCTGATCTCCTACCGATGCTTTCCTGTGCTCCAGGATAAATGAGACTTTCCTAATTCTTTCCCCGCTGCAAATAAACAGACGGGGAGCCTGCACCATGCGGCTTGCACTGCCCTATTCATCACCGTGTCCCAACTGTAGGTAGCAGTGATTACAGCTCATTATTGGCAATTACCACCGCTGAGCTGGTTGGTGTTTTTCCCCCCCCAATAACTTTCCACAGCTCCAAAGCTCTTTGAGAATTTCTCTGTGAGGAATGGCTGGAGGAAATCCCTCCCTCCCTGCTCGGTCAGATCTTCCTTCCAAAAGCTGTAGCCATCAGGTATCCCAGTGCCATCACAAAAGATAACCGGGAAAAGTATCGCCAACCCTACAAGCTGGTAGGACCAGGGATGTGCTAACTGGGAAAAATATCACCAACCCTATGAGCTGGTAGGACCAGGGATGTGCTAACTGGGAAAAGTATCACCAACCCTATGAGCTGGTAGGACCAGGGATGTGCTAACTGGGAAAAGTATCACCAACCCTACGAGCTGGTAGGACCAGTGATGTGCTAACTGGGAAAAATAAGACCAACCCTACGAGCTGGTAGGACCAGGGATGTGCCAGGTCTGCCCTCTCAGCACGGATGGTTGTCAGGGAATGTCTCTGCTTGGAATCACTCTTCTTTTCTCCCTCTTGCTCCTCGAAAAGCTTCTCCTGTGAGCAAGCGTTCATCCCCCCAGCCCCTCCTCCAAACACATCGTTCTATTCATACAAAAGCCCCCACACAACAGAAAAGCACACGTACAGACGTACAGGGGGCGCTTTTCCCGCACATAAAGTAACACGGCAGCAGACTGAGGGATGGACCCTTGGAGAAATTCATATGCCAGCCTTCCCACTATAGCAATTTCATTCTGTCTTTGTAATTGTCTGATATTACATTGTTCCCTGCCAGAAGATTAATTAGCTAGTCTTACCCTCCAACATACCATCCCTCCGCAACCCTCAAGGAAGCTGGAGTGGTGCCAAGTCGCAGGGATTTGCTATTCTGGCTGGCAGCTGCTCCTGTCGCTGCGAAAAGGGGGGGAAAAACCCCTCCTTTTGTCCCCGAACAGCAGTCGCTGTGCCAACTGACCCCCACGTCCCCCGTCCTCCCAAAGCCACCACCAAGGACGTGGCCAAGTTTCAACATCATGGGTTGGGCAGAGGGGGTAATAAGAATGGAGGGAAAGAGGAATTTAAAAAAGAAAAAACCAAGCAAAAACCACTGCCCGCCCAACGCCGAGCGCCCCCCACACCCCAACCCTCCCTCTGGCTGGCATAATTACTCACGCTCGTTAAGCATGGCTGCATTGCGTATGCGAGTCACGCGGGACACGCGTGTCGGGCTGCGGGAGCGCCGCTGCCGTGGGCCCGTCTAGCGGCGGCAAGGGCGCGGGTGAGACAATATCCCATGTGCCATCCCAGTGCCACCGTCCCACCCCGGCCCCGAGGAGAGGGCACGAGCTGGGGGGCACCCACCACCCTGAGCGGGGCGAGGAGCCCGGCCCGGCCCCACCGTGGGTCTGCTGCTTTTGTTCCCTCTCCGTCTTCCCCCCTCACACACACACATGCTCTGGATCTCTCCATCTTCCCTCCTCACACACACTCCAGATCTCCACCTCACACACACACACACGCTCTGGATCTCTCCATCACACACACACACACTCCGGATCTCTCCATCTTCCCCCCTCACACACACTCCAGGCCTCTCCATCTTCCCTCCTCACACACACTCCAGATCTCCACCTCACACACACACACACGCTCTGGATCTCTCCATCACACACACACACACTCCGGATCTCTCCATCTTCCCCCCTCACACACACTCCAGGCCTCTCCATCTTCCCTCCTCACACACACACGCTCTGGATCTCTCCATCTCACCTCCAACGCGGTGCCCGCAGATCTGTGACCTGTACAGGTATGAACACACGTGCCCACGGTCACCCACCCCATCGAGGAACGGGTCGTGAGGGCCCGTGGGGCTTCTGTCTCCTGGGGGTTTTTGTAGAGGGGAGAAGAGTTCAAAGATGGGGAGGTAAAACCCTTAAAATAACAGTCACCCGTCTGAACTCCCACGCACAACACCCGTGCTGGCAGGCACAGCATCTTTCCTTCCAGGCAGTGCCCGAGTCACCTCAGCAGCTCATGAGTGTTGGTTCATCTGCTGTTTGGCCCCTCTGGAGCAGCAACGCTGCCCTGCCTGGCTCTCCTGCCGTGTCCCCACCAGGCCTGTGGCACAGGGGACCTTCAGCAGGAGGCACCCCAAGGGCCAACAGGGCCTGTTTAGGGTGGAAAACTGAAAGAAAAGGAGCCCGGCAGCCCCACAACACCCAGAGCCAGGGGCAGCGAGGGGTGCACTGCACCCTGCACAGCCCACTGTGGCTCAGCCTCAGAACCGAGAGCCCGGGACAGACCCAACCTGGCTGCTTTGCCTCCTGTCCCTCACCAAGCTCCAAAAAAACCCCCAATTTGTGATTTTTTGGTGAATTTTAGTTTGGGCAGCTGTTGCAGCAGATCCCCTTTCCTCACAAGCACACCCTGCCAGCTGCCCGGGGGCTGGCAGGGGCACACGGGGCTGCCTTGGCTGGGCACGGGTGTGAGAGCGCCCGTCACACGCTGTGGGAAACGAGCCCATACTGACACAGGGGCTAATTAAGCTCCCCCATTAAGGCAGCGGCTCTAGACTGTCTCGGCACCCGCCTTTGCCGGCAGCCCCCCTCTCCGGGTGCTACGGAAACGGGAATTAAGCGGTGATGAATGCAGTATTAATTAATTAAGAGAAGATGCTCGCGAAGGGGGTGGGAGGCAGGGGGTCTTTGCACCGTGGAAATTACCCAAGGAGGGGCCTGCTGTAAATTTGGGTTTTTTTATTGTTTTCGCTCAAGAGAAGGCGCCGGGAGGGACCTGCGTGCTCAGGTGGTGGGAGTGACCCACTGGCACGAGACCCACCCGCCCTCCATCGCCGAGACACAGGCAGAAAAGAGGGTATCTCAAAAATAAATGAGTGGAAGAGGCGGCCGTGGCTCCGCCATCTTCTGCCACTGCGGAGGCCGGATACCAGATCAATTTTGCACACCCCGAAATGGCTGTGCGGGAAGGTTTGCCTGCTCTGGAGAGGTTAATGGGGAAGCTCAACGCAGCTGACGCCGGGGGGATGCTACTTTTCAGTTTGCATATCAAGATTGTTTACACACATGATTAGCTAATATATTAAGCTTCTTACACACACACAAAAAAAATAAAAAATAAGAAGACGGCAAAGCACATTGTTTGGCTTTGATTTGCATTCCTCATCCACTGTCTCCTTCACAATGTACCACCCAGAGAAGAGGAATGACTTGGCCATCGCTACCAACCCCGCAAATGACTGCAGTGCCCAGTGTGGTTTGGCACATCCAACCTCCCCATCACAGGTAAATGCAAGTCCCCACCATGCAAACCCCTGGGGCAACTCAGCCTGCTCAGAGATGAATTTTGGGTGGGCATTCAGCAGCCCAGGCTGGCCAGCCCCTGACCCCCATGAGAGGCCCACTTTGCCAAGCCTGCCTTGACCAGTGGCACTGGGGGCAGGAGAGCTGTGGGCAGCAGAACCCACACGCAATGGGAAGTTTTCCAGCACTGCAGCATTTCCCCTCTACACAACTCCCTGCTCCTGTGGGCTGGCTGTGATTTCCAGAGTCTCTTCTCCATCTCAAGGTCCGACACAATCACCCTTGAGACAACAGTCTTTGTTTCACCGCCCACAGGGACAGAGAAATTCAACTGCAGAACCCCTTGGGACTTCCTGGGCTAACAGGACAGGCACCATCATTCTCTGCTCCAGAGGTGTTCTGGGCATCTCCAGGACACCCTTGTCAGATATCTCAAATCTGGACCTGACTTTTCTAACTCCTCATATCCCACACGCTGCTGGGAACACAAACAAAGGGAATGCTGCACTTGAGGCAGCTCTGGAGATTCATCCCTGGCTTAGTCCTTGGGCTCTGAACATCCCTGCCTCCCAGGTTATGCCAGTGTTTAACTAAGCCCCAAAACAGGCTTCACTCACAACTTCTCCTCCATACCAACTTCCTCCTGAGTGATGGGCTCGGAAGTGTTTTAAGGGATCCCTTTTAAACATCAGGCTGCACATTCCAGGACCTTGCACTATTTCTCCAACCCACAGTCTACACTGCAGACTCTAGACCTACATCCCTACCTCTTGGACCAGCTTTTTGGGAATCCTCCAAATACAATTTCCTTATGTATTTCCAAATTCATTGGCAAAGCTCTCCCAACTCAACATCATTCTTCTCTGACATTATTTTACAACCACGCTTCTCCTTTGCTCCCTTTTTTTTCCCCAGCTAGAGGGATAATCCCTCCATAGCCAGGCATCACAGCAGCCACCGCACCAGCAAACCAGCTGCTATTCTTGCCCTCAACTTCCTCCCCAACTTCAGGGCGTGTTAATTATAAAAATCTCTTAATACCAACTTTTTCAACACAACTCTTTCTTTAATTACTTGCATTTAAAATAAAAATGCCAACCTATGCGAGTGACTGCCCTCATTACAGTATCAGTCCTCCAACTAATTAATATCTGTTAGCTTTGGCTTATACACCAGGATGCCTAAATCCAAAATACACAAGGCTGCCAAGTCACTTTGCAAACAGAAGCGCTTGCCTGGAAGAAAATCACGTTATCCAACTTGTTCCCATACAATCTTACCACAACCCTTTCTTTCAAGGTCTTCAAGAGAAGGAGAGCTCATCCAACTCAAGAAATTGCAATGAAACCAAAGAGGAAACCCAGAGACAAGCAAAGAGAAAAGAGACCTCCAAAAGAAAGAGAAACATCATTTTTCTACCCATTTTCTTGTACTCACAGAGGTCACATGGGAAAGATTGAGTGTGTTTAAGTGAAAAACTCCCAGCAGCTCCCCCAAGCAGGCTCTTGCAGAGCACACACAGCTCCTCCAGCCCGGGGAGGAGGAAAGGGAGCTGATTACAACCGGTCTGAATCACACCAGCAATCACCTGCCTTTGTGGAGTTACTTCATTGCAGAGAACCCTGTACAGGTGACAACAAAGCTGGAGGTCTCAGGAGCGCTGGTGTAGTGTGGTGACAGATAAAGGAGCCACCTCAGGGGGTACACAAGGACTGGCAGGGTGGAAAGGTGGGCACAGCACCCCTGTGAGCCCCACCAGGAGCACCCGAGCGTCAGCGCATCCAGCACATCCCAAGGCAGCAGGTTCCCAACTGATTAAAAACAGAAAAGCCTTATGTAAACTTAATGCATAATTAACCTGAGCAACGCACTAGCAGAAGACATTATTGAGGTCATGAAAGCATTAGAGCCACAAAAACAACTCCAGCAGCATATGAAGGATGAGAACATCCACTGTTAAATTATTTGAATGCTCATCTAATGCAAGGGATAAAACGTGCTGTATCCTAACCAGGACAAGCCTCCCCTCCAGGCAGATCACGGCAGGTTTCTCGTATTCTTCTTCAAAAATTTGATGCTGAAGGCCAGGAAGGAGGGCATGGGCTGGACAAGCCCCTGTCTGAGATTTTCTGCCTGTGTCAGGTCTCCAGCAGGGACTACAGGAGGGATTCCTGCCCTAGTCTGTGCCTCCATGAGTGGGACACAGAGGTCTGCACAGGTCACCCTTGGCTGTCTCTGCCCTTGAGACAACCAGCCAGTAAAGGAATGATTCATCTCACCCCAAAAGCCATCAGGTGGATTGTCCCTGTGAGGTGCCTGTCCCATGGTGACCCAGCCCCACAGATGTCCTGGGCAGCACATGCAAATGGGAGATGCCTCAGGAGGCCACCAAGCTGTGCTTGTGACACACCCCTGAAACCAGTGGGTTGTTGGGCTTTTAAGCCCTTACAAGTCTGAGCAAGGACAGACAGAAGTGTCCCCTCTCCATTTCCCTTTGTCCCTTCTCTGCCTCAACATCACTGTCACAGTTCCACAGTGCAGAGGAACCTTTTGGACCCACCCAGTCCTCCTGAATGGTGTTTGGGGCTCCAAGGTCCCAAGGAGCTTCCCGATGCCAATTAAAATGAAAGGAAAGCCTCCCATTTGCCAAAGTCTATGAGCAAACAGCCACAGGCATTGCCTTCCCTGGCTCGTTTACAGCCATAGCAGCTGTTCCACATTTCCCACTTCTAAAATCCCACGTTGAATCAAGGTCTCTCTTGCCAAAATCCAGCAAAACAGACTCCACAGAATATTTCATAGGGACTAGGAACTGCCTTTCCCCAGGCTGTCCCTCTCTCAGAAGATCATGATGTAATTTCTTGAGGCTCCTTTTGGTGAAAGCCGGTGGCTGTACTGGCAGCTCTGCTCCCAAAATATCCCATGTGCATAGCACCTGCTTGGATCTCTGCAGTGCCCCAGGGGGGTTTGCAGCAATGGACTCGCATGGGATGAACCCTCGTGTTCTCACCTGCCCTTGGGTAATAGCTCTGATGCTTCCAGCACACACAAACCAGGGGCACTGCCCAGGTTCAGTCTTCCTTTTCCAAACTATCCAAAATAATAAACCAGAATGTCCAAATAATTATTTTTTCAGCTAATTTAATGATATTTTGATATAATAAGCTTGGACTCCTTGTATTTGCAGAAAACAAATATTTTAAGGATATCAGGCTTCACTTGCTGAAGTGCCTCTCTGCCTCTTCCAGGGCTAGAAAGGCTCCTTTGGGAAGGAGGGCTGCTCTCAGAGCACCAGACTCCAGGAGAAATGCAAACACCACCTGTCATGACTCCTGAGAAGTATAACAGCAGCAATGACAACACAGGACATGTTTGGAGCCAGGTAAAAATCTGGCCTGATCCAACCTCAGCTCATCCCACCTCATGACACAGAGTCCTGTCTGCTCCAACAGGACAAGGCAGGTGGAACTCTGGAGCCCTCTGCTTTCCCCAAAGGGCTCCAAGGAGTGGGTTATTGCAGCTACTCAGGGTAATGAAACCCTCAGCTCTATAAGGAGGGCAGGCATCCCAACACGGTGGAGGATCACACTTGGGAAAGAGGCATCACAGGGGGATTTGACCAGTGAAAGTCCAGGGAGCCTGTCAGTCCAGGCTCACAGACCTGCAGGGTCATATCCTTAAAAACTTCCAGAAAAGCCAGGTTTTTATCTGTTGCTCTTAATGCTCGGAGTCTGCACTTTCACTGCAGGAAATAAGAGCCTGGAGCAACCTGGTCCTTCAACCTGACAGGTGGGCAGAGTCCTGCAAAAGCAGGGCACTCATCACATATTTCTGCCTTGTTTTCTTCATCCTCTTGCACGAGGCCTCCCATCACATTTAAAGATAGTCTGTGGCATAGCCATTGTCCAGTTATCCTTTGCAAACACCACGGAAGAGCCTTGACAAGCACAACATCCAGTACTGTATTGAAAGGGAAAACTGACTGCTGGTGGCCGTGCAGGACCTCTGACATGGAGTTCCCTCATCTTATCAAGTAACAAGATAGAGCCACCCTTCCTCAGCTCACAGAGGTGCTATAACTCTTACCAGGCATTGCAACATTCACTGGCAAGCCCTGGTAAAGCTGTTAGCACCAGAAGGGACTCGAGGCCACACTGCCACCTCTCTGTCCATGCACAGCAGGTTACTGCCACCAGCCCTCAACATAAGAGACTGAAAGCGAAACTTAACTTTCATTATCTTCATGTTGCTTTTGAAATGACATCTTACACACTCACTAGACAGGGGAGGTGATGCTGTCACCAGGTCACCGTGATTATCTGATTCCCTGGAGGGACATGGCTTCAATTTTTTTTTTTAAATAAAATTGCAAAGACACTTGGAAACATTTTTCCTTGTTCACATGGAGTAAAACTTGCAATCTCAGGTCTATTAAATGACATGTAAGTGTCATTCATTTTTAGAACTCTGAAACAAGCAAGACAAAAGAGAAGAAGTAGTATTTCACATTTCAAATATGTCCTCATACAGAAGCACCCTTTTCCCAGATCCCAGGGCATTCCAGACCTGGGAAACAGCCTCAGTAACTCCCCATGCAATGGCACATCATGCAGCCCCTGCCAGATTCTCCTAGCTCCAGGATGGTTTCAGCAGGTTAAACCCTTATAGCTGTAAACCTCTTTAGATCTCCAGTAATTTCTCTGGTTTCCACTCTGCTGGTGTATTCCTTTGGTCAGGGTCTGTATCCACCTCTCACAGACCTTTTGATCCACCTGGCACAACTGCTGAACCCCCTAAAGAGCCCACTGGGAAAAACCCATCCCTCCCTCTGCAGGGCTTTGGTCCTGTGTGGTTGTCCAGCTCACCTCCACAGGGATGCACCGTTGCCAAAGCAAACTGACATCTCATCTCTGTACAGCTTCCAGAAACCAACTGCTCCCGACCTGAGTAAACACGGGGAGCACAGGAAGCTCATCCAAATAACAAGCACTCATTTTCCTGTCTCAGCATCAGCAGCCCAGGCTGCTCCTCAGGTTCAGACCAGCTCCCTCTCAACACCACTTCTCACCTTCTTTCTTTCCGAGCATATGGAGCTCATCCCTATTTTACAGGTAATTTCCCTTGGACCTGTTGATTCCTCATCCATCAAATTTGAATTTTCCTTGTCCAGGCTGCAGCCAAGGCTTGGTGACAGTGACTGCCCATGCTGATGGTGGGGCATTTGTTTCAGTGACCCCATGCTGCCAGCCCTCCATTAAATTCCCTTCCAGATCAGCACAGAGGAAAAAAGCCAACATCCTGCATCGCAAACACATTTTGGGGAGTAACCCATGCACCTGAGAAGTCTCACAGGATGTCAGAGATTGGATGCACCTGGATTTAGGGCTCAGCTAAGATGGCACTGCTCAGGGGATGAAGATGTTTCATGCTCACCTGTGCCTTTCTTATTTGCACCTCTAAACACAGCACTTGCTCAGCTGAGCATGCTACAGCCTTTGCACATGAAGGACCAGCTTATTCCAGCTCCCAGCTATGCTGCTTTTAATCTTACACCCAAATTTGACACCCAAATCTTTGGCTGCTGGATCCATGTGCTCTGGGCTGTGCCTGTTGGCCACCACCCAGCAGAGCATCCATGAGCGAGGACCTGGGCCAGGATCTTTCCTCCATGTAAAAGAGGACCACTGCTCAAGCAACCTCCCATGAAATGGGAACCTGCTGTTCCACTGGGTCCTTGTTCCCCCATCAGAGGGTCTTAAACTCACCAAGATGAAGGGCTCTTTCAAGGCTCATCCCTGAAAGTCAGGAGGAGCTGCAGATATACTATGAGCACTTAGGAGGAAAAACATTACAGCATCTAAAGGTACTTTAAATGATTTAGATACAAACTTGCCTGTAATAAGACATCTATTTTGGTTAATCTCTTAGTTGCAAATCTTGAAACTCTTGAACCTGCCTCAGGCTACTGTCAGCAGCACTTCATTTAACACTGCTTATTGGGAATAACTGCTATTTCCCACTGTAACCTCCAAACCTCTTAAGTCTCTCTTATTGCTCTGCCCAAATATACTTGCCTTCAGGATACAGAGGGTTTTTTCTTGCTGAGAAATGTTAAGATGATTTGAACAAGCTGAATCAGAGGAAACTGTTTCCCAGGCGAAGTGGCCAAGGCTCAAAATACCATCCCTGCTGTATTTTGGGGGTGATTCTTTCTTCAAGCATTTGCCTGGGTTATGAAATCGAGCAGCTGTGCCTTGATCACTGCTGGCCAGCAAAGGGATAGGGGTGTTCATCCTCCAGGAAAGCCACTTGGGGCCAACTGCTCCTGCCTTCACCTGGAGGGTGAGACCACCTTCCCTCTAACATCCACGGCTGTGGAGTCCATTGCCACCCCACCATACCCACATTCAAAGCTCTCTGAGGAGATTTGGCATCACCAACGCAGCTCTTATGGTTTAAATATTACCACATTTTTCCTTTAAGGGGTTGCAGAGTCATGGTGGGCACCGAGTTATGTGGTACCCAGGCACTATTCCAGCCCATCAGCCCTAGAGCTCACCCAGCCCAGCAGGCTTTGATTTGAAACAGCCATTTGGACTGAGGAGAGTTGGCCCCTGGACATGACAATGACCATATCGATGGGCTGTCACAGCCCCACTAACAGGGGAATACAGCAGCCCTGAAGCAGAGGGGGTGACCTCCCTGCCCTGCTGCCACAGGGAGCACACGAAGCAACTGCCCATTTTGTTCTGAACCAAGAGCAAACAGAGGTACCAGAGCCCTCCAAGCCCTTCTTTTAGACATGGCACTTAACTATAACACAGGATTTTCCAGTCCTGTGCCTGGGGCAACCCAGTCCTCACTGCAGGCTTGCAGAACCTGTGAATAGCACAACTTCAGTTACCACCTTCTTTCAGCTCACTAGGAAAAGTTTTGGTCACTAAGTAGTTTTGTCTCACATGGTACAGGACAGAGAAATAAGAGACCAGGGCCCCAAAGCAAAGGAACAGGGCTCATGCCATGCTGGCTCAGAGCACACACAGAGCTCATTCGGAATCAGTTTCTATTCCTACCAATATCCTTGAGAAAGTACACTGGCATTAAGGGATCACAACTCACAGAGGCTTAGACACACACTCTCATATCCTTCTGCACCAAGTTTTACACAGATATTTTAATAGGAAAAAAAACCCCAAAGCAGTCTGAAGTATGTGTACATAAGCTGTGCTTAAATAACCCTGTATCTGTATAGGCTCTGGCTGCTAAAGGGCCCTGCCATATACATCCGGTCTGGTTTAGTAGGAATGGAACCTGCAATTAATCCAGTCTCTGCCAAACCGTAACTGGCACAGCCAAAATCACCCTACTGACTGCAAAGCCACATTGGTATCAAACTCAGAGCCCGCAGCTTTGGCACACCACAGTCCCTGGAAAGCTGCAGAGGTAAAATTGTGTCCTTCCAGCCACTGCTCAAAGCCTGTGCTTTCCTGGGCCTCCCTGTCCTCTACTGCTCTGGTGCTAACCCTTAATCTGAGCTCAGGTTGCAGATAACAAATGTTCCACCAGACAGAAAACAAACAGTTTTCCCCCCTGGCCCTTAAATATCCCACTGTGCATAATCAAAACCAAACACTCAAACCCCACTTCATCCCTGCTCCAGGCCAAGCACACACAGGGATGTACCTGCACATTTTTGGGCTTTTGGAGAGAGCCAGCCCATAGCACACAAAGTCACATTTACATTTAAAGCAGGATAAAACCTCATTGAACTAACCTCTTCCCTCCTGGCAGCTCCAGCTCTCACAGAAGTCACCAGCAGGGCAGAACCATCTCAGGAGCTTTGAGTCAGAGCAGTCCCACACATCCTGGCCACAGGCAACGCTTCCTCTCCCATTCCAATCATTCCTAAGAGCAAACAGCTGCTGCTTTTAAGCCCTCCGGAGGCTTCAGGAGTGGAGCACCTGCACCAGCAGCTGATGGCACTTACTGCTCTTCAATTAAGCTAATTTTGCAGCAAAGGGGAAACAACTGTGCGACTGCTCATCAGGCCACCCCTGTGTCCCTGGTCCTTGCTCTGTGACAGCAACAGGCAGCAGGTACAGCAGGAGCAGGGGGGCATCGGGGTGTCTCTGCTGGCACAGGAGGGTTGCAGGAGGAGTGCCAGGGCCCCTTAGCAGGGCACAGCCCCTCTTGCTGTGCTCTGTCTCCAGCAAACACCACCCAACCCACTGCGCCCACGTTACTCCCAACGCTGACGTTTGGGGTCTAGGACACTGGCCTGGCTGACAATAGCAAAATAAACTGTTTAAAGCAGCTTTTTCCTGTTGCAAGAAGCATTAAGAGTGTGGTGTGCTCTGATAAATATAACAGAGATGATGGATTGAGGTGGGATAGGACCTAGACCAGAGCTTCCAAACCAGTGGGAGATGTCCCAGCTACGGCTGCTGGCACAACCTTGAATGTGCCTGCTCCTCCTCCGTGCCAGACTGCAGAAGGGCTCGGGAAGGGAACCATCAGGCATCCTTGCCATCTCCTCCCCTCCATGGGGCTGAAATTGGGGTTTGGGCCTCCCTCTGCACGTGCCACTGGAGAAAGTCTCTTGCAGCCAGAGCTGTGCCAAAGCACAGACACACGCAGAGGGTGCCAGCAGGACAGGGGTTTCTTTTAGGGTGCAGAAGGTGCCTCCAAGATGCCACCCCATGTCTGACCTTCACCCAGAAATGGGTCCCTCAGAGGCACCTATGATCAACATCCATGAATCTTTATAGTGGGGCAGATGGTCATTAGATATGTTCCTTCTGAATCCTTTGTATCTTCATCCCTCAGTCAGCTTTCTCTGCCGGATAAGATCCCTTCCATTCCGGACACTTTCAGAGGCCATTTGCAGACATCTCAGCTTGCTTGATAATTTATTTCCTTATTAAATATTGCTAATGATAAGGTTTTCGACTCTCAGCCATACATCCACTTTTTGTTCTAGTATAAATTTCAATCTGTCTTCCTTCTTCCTTCTACACCAGTCTTCAAAGAAATTACTGGAACTAAAAGGAAAGCACCAAATAATTGAAAGGAGCTGCTAAAAACAGAAAGGAAGGAAATCTAAAGAAAGTTACGATGACTGAAAAGTTCAATCAAAGTGGAGGAAAGGAGGAAAAATTCCAATTTTTAATGAAATGGATGGTGAGGTGTCACCAGTACGTGGCAGCAGAACCCTTTGGCAAGGGCTGCTTTCCCACCCCAGGTCAGGCTCCCACCTTCATGGGCCAACACCCCACTTCCCCTGTTTTAACTAGAGCTGCATTTTGTCTTCTCTATTCATCCTCATGTTAAATCTTTTTGGCTGGTGCTTTCAAAGCCTAACCAATAAAATGTTGAAAACAATAAAACTGTTCATGGAAAAAAAAGCTTTGCAAAGAGAGAAGCCATAAAAATGTTGTTTTACCAAAAGCTGCAAGCAGAAATCGGGAGGTTGGAGTTGAAAAGCTCGTGCAGATGAAGCTTGAATGGTCTATTCTCACCGTCATAATGAGCATATACATGATTAATGAAAATATTTATCCTCGTAACCCACTGCAGTGAGTTAATATTTAATCCAAGGTCCATGTGACAGCCCAACCTTTCTTGGTTCCTCACCCACCTCCTTGTTTCCTTGGAAATCTCTGAACTCTGCAAACTGACCTGAGATTTGGCTCTTTGGGGCTGATCTAAGAACCACGCTGGCTTTTTCTGACTTTCTGCATAAGCACCACACCTTTTGATCCCGAAGCCGCCGTCACTTGGGACTGACAAGGTTTCTCAGATAATCCCAGAGAGTCGGTGCTTTGTAACACATCTCACTTTGATATTCAAGGCAAAGCCGGACAGCCCACACATGAAAAGACATCCTTCCCTTTCTTCCCAGGCTTAATTTCATCTGCAAATTAAACATATCGAGATAGATATTGATAGAGGAATGCCCTGACCCTCCCGGGAGGGCCGGGAAGTCTCCAATGTGTAATTTTGCTTTAGGAATATGATTTTAATCTTGGCTTTCTTCTGAGGCTGGTGGCAGAGAGGAGAAGGGCAGGGAAGGGTGGCAGGGCTCACTGAGCACTCCTCTGCTCTCACACAATTTAAGCCTTGGGCTAATGCAGTATAGGATGGTGTGGATGTACAGAAGGGACTCAGGTTCTTTCTGCTTCCCTGTCGTTGTCCTCTGCTAAGCTATTTCAGGACACGGTCCTTCAGAGGTGAAAATCTTTACTTTTTAAAAAAATGAGGCCTGTAAACTTGGCCAGCAAACACATTCAGCTGTGACTTGCCTAAAAAAAAAAAGACAACAAAAAAAGCACCAACAGGCCTGCTGTAAAAATATTGCATACATTAAAACAACTGCTAAGCCCTGCATTCTGATGGTCCTTTGTGACAAGGAGCTCACACAGAGTTATCCATCTCCCTGTATCCCAGCCCTCCATCCCATATTCTCACTGTGGGTAATCCCCAACACTAAATAAAACTACAAAACCTGAACTGCTTTGGTTTATGTCTTTTCCAGATATGCCCTGGAGCAGAGGATAAAGGAATTTTGTTTTCTAGCTAAATATTTTCTTATTTTTATCTTCTTGTTAAAGAATGACTCAATGCAATTCTTCTGCCCAGCATCACTCACTTAAACCTCCATTGTGCTGCACACACATGTCCACAACAGATTTCTGTGCTGGGAACCCCACCAAGAGGGCCTGGCTTGGGTTTGTGCAGGTTGTAATGATGATGTTGTGTTGTACTGCTGATTGTAAGAGCTTGGTCGGATGCCCAGGCCCATCAATGCCAATCCCCAGGCGTGTGGTGCCACCACTGCAAGGTTATTCCTGATGGGAAGAGTTCAGGAGAGGGAAAGCTCCAGGAAAGATGGTTTCAGTAGTGAGAAGAAGAGGGGCTTTGGTATATTACTGCATGCTATGAGGGATGT
Source organism: Grallaria varia (assembly GCA_013396735.1). NCBI lineage: Eukaryota > Metazoa > Chordata > Aves > Passeriformes > Formicariidae > Grallaria > Grallaria varia. The sequence goes on from VWZG01003565.1 coordinate 871,839, forward strand.
CTTAAAGCTTCAGTAAACTTTTGGAGTCCCTGGGAAGCTGGTAATGTGCCTTTGAAGGAAGCATGACTTATAAAATTGCAGTTTTTAGCTTAGCTGGGTAATGTTAATGAGAAAATATCGTGGGCTGCACGTGGAAGTCTCCTGAATCCCATAAGTTAGGAATAAATTATTCTGTTTTCCTAAATGAAGCAGCGCAGTGCAATGCTGCTCCTAAATCAGCCTGATGGTGGGAGTTATTTATTAATTTGTACAGGACCAGACACAAGCGCAGGCAAATAAATACAAACTAAACTGCAGCAATGAGTTACAAACTTGGACTTGCTGTGGGCACGGAAGGAAAGATTTCGCTGGGGTTTTGAGAAGGAGCAGGTGGCTTTGGACCAGCACCTTGTGGGACAGAGGTGGCGTGAGGAGCTGGAACAGGGGTGGAGGTGCAGGGACAAACCCTCCTTTCTGCTGGAGCTGCAGCAAAGATGATCAAAAATTCCCAGGCTTTCAACTGCAGTGCAGCAGCTTCTCCGCAATCAAAGCTGGAGCTCACGGGCGCTGCCTGTGCCTGCTGCAGCCCGGCTCACTCATCAGAGTCAGGTTTTGGTTCATGCTCTGGGCTGGCGTGGGACAGTGATAGCCCCTTGGAGAAGCTCCTGCTGAGCTCAGGCACACCTCCCTCGGGTACCCCGGGCTCGCAGTGCCTTGGTGGTGCCCTTTGGACGGTGCAGGCTCATCCCAAGGGACCATCCCTGGAGCAGGAGGTGGCCCTTTGGGGCAGAAGGGGCTCCCAGCTCAGAAGGCTCTGCAGGTACCACACAGCCACAGCTTCCCTCCTGGCTGCCTACCCAGAGAGGATTTATTCCTCCCTGAACCGGTCTCCAATGACATTATTAATCAGGGAGATGGACGAGTACAACCGAGTTTATTGTGCACTGTGGATGAGTGATAAGTCTGGGCGCCGATGCCTGGGATAGCAATCAGGAGCGGGTGAGTGAAAGGAAGAGGAGGAAAGAGCAGCATTGTGGGTAAATATGTGCACTTCTGGTGGTGATTACCCTCCAAGTAATTAGTTTTTAAATCAGGCAGACATTTCGGGAACTGCTCGCTATGAGCTGCTTTAATTATTTATGCTCCCTTTTATTCTTATTATTTATAGTCATCCTCTTTGGATGGGGATGCCCTTTGGAATCTGACCCTTCTCCAGCCCACCCTGGCCAAGCAGCCATCTCCAGTGGTGCCAGGCACCCCAAGAGCCTGGAGGGTCCCCCTCTCCCTCCCACAGCCAGCCAAAGGGGAGCAAGAGCCCATTGCTGCTGTGGAAAAGCCCTGCTCGGATCGGTAATTAAACTCTCACTCATCTTCATTTCCCTCATTTGTTAAAGTGAGGCCACTCAATAAGCCATTAGTGCAAGGTCCTTTCTGTCAGCTCCAGCATCCTTAGGCACATTCCCCTTGGAGACAGCTGGGGAGGGGGCGGGCAGGGGGAGCAGCCCCTTGCCTGCCTCCGCTTCTGCCCAAACCCTGACCCCCTCCCGGGTCACTCCTGCCCTGTGGCCAAGGCTCTGGGGAGTGAGAGGGAATTTTGCAATGGCAAACCCTTCCCCTAGCTGGGATTTTTCCCATAGCGCCACACAAACCCCTGTTCCACCAGAACATCTGCTGTTGCTCTCCCTTCATCGACCCCACCTCTCCAGAGCTTCCCAACATCTGGAAACCATTCCCTGCACCATTCCCATGAAGGGCCCTCTGACCCACTGAGCTCCTTCCTCTGGGCTAAACAAAAGTTGCCCTTATTGCTGAGCTGGGGAATTTTGCCTGCCTTCCCCTCTCTCCAGCCACAAACTGCTTCTCCATTTGTCATCAGGAGAGCATCTGCCTGGAGAGCCCCAGAGCATCCTCTGCTTCCTCCTCTTCTTCCATGGACACAGACATTTCCAAACAAACCTCCTTCTATTTGCATTCGAAACATTTATTTTGGGAAATACATATTAAACACTATTATTTATACAAAAATGGACTAAATTTTCATAATGCTTATAACCCCCAAAAGGCCATTTTAATAGATCTGGATGAAGAGTTTTTTTACTGTATTATTTTTTTTCTNTACAAAGGAGAAAGCGGCGTGTCTTGCTTGGCCCAGCTTCAACTAGAGAAAAAAAAAAGTTTAAGATGACACTTGCAGAAATGCCTCACACAAGAGATTTTTCTCCCCTTTCAGTCTTTTTTAACACTTGAAATATATTTTTTTTTCAGTTAATACACCTTTCGTTGTTGTTTTTGCTAAAATATAGCAAGTCAGCAAGTAGAGTTGTTCCCCAACAGCTCTGTGGTGCTGTTGTGGAGGTGGGGGGGAATAGGAGTGAAGGGGAGAATGGATCCTCACAATGCACCCCCCTCACCCCATCCCTTTGGGGGGACACGTGGGGAGCCCCTGCAAACCCTGTCCAACGTCATCTGGGCATCCCCACCGAGGTGAGAGCAGCCTCCTCTTTCCTCCTGGTCACCTGTGCTGAGGAAGGCTCTGTCCCCCACGGAGACCATGGGGCTCTGCAGGATCCTTCCAGTGCCACGGGATGGGACACGCTGCCATTTTAGAGTGTGCTCCCCAAAAATGGGTGATTTGCAGAAAGTTGTATCCCTTAAGGGAGGACATGGAGACTGGTGGAGTGGACAACAGAAAGGGACGCAGTGCTGGGGTGGGGGGCAGGACTGCAGAGCTCTGCCCCAGGACCCCCCTCTCCTGTGTCTCTGTGCTACCTGACCCTTGCAGGGTCTTATTTACTGGAGATACACTGAAAGAGGAGGTGCTGGGGGGCAGAGCAGGGGGGGCTGTGGGACACAGCACCCACAAACACGACCCACAGCCCACCCTGGGGCTGCAGGGCTTGGTCTGCACATGCACACACCCCCTACACAAGGACCAGCAAACCACAGGAGTGTGTTACATGGACACACGTCACACCGGGGACCCAGAAAATAAAAACTAATTAAAAAATACCTCCTCTGACATAAGGAAAAACCCAAGAATCACAAGGGTCAGACAGGGGAACCCTGTGCTTCACACCACCGCTTTGCAGAGATGTTTCATTCTCAACCCCCTTTGGACAAACACACTCCCAGACTTCAGCAGACAAGAAAACCACCCAACTGAATGAAAAATAAATACACAAGTGTTCCCAGGACATCAGCCACATCCAAGGGAGAGGGAACAGGAGTCCCTATAAAGGTTCACAGCCTCTTGCAGGCTGCACTGACAAGGCAGACCCTCCCTCTCCTCTCCCCTCCCACACTATTGCAAGGTCACTGTCTGAAAAGGCACTTCTCCCAAAGCGGGTCACTCTGCCTGGCCATGGGTTGGTGACAGGCAAGGTGACAACCTAAACACTCCCAGTTTATTGCATGTAGATGGGGTACAGGGGTTGGTTTGGGGGCTGGTGGGTTCTGGAGGGCTGCAGAGGGCTTGGAGGAGGCAGCAGGAGACAAGGATGGCACTGTCTTGCTCTCTTCATCCCACTGTACCTTGCTTCCAAAGGCTACATTCACCTGGAGAAACCCTTGCCTTCAATGGACGGAGAAGAGCCTCTGTATGGAGGGGCAGGCAGGGCTCCCAACCCTGCTGGCCCCAGGGCTCAGATCCTCTGGGCTTGCCTGTGGGGCCAGAGGTGGGGACAAGCAAGAGCTCGACCTCCACGGAGGGACAGTCCCCAGCCCAGGAATGCTGGACCCAGGGCCGAGAAGAAAATTCATGCCACAAAGCGGGGGGTGAGGGGTCACCCCGCTCCACGTCTGGTTATTTGGTCAGTTAACATGGCAGGGGGTCGGGGACTGGGGGAAGAGGGACAGTGGCAGGGG
>VWZG01003565.1:876094-900604 GCA_013396735.1 Grallaria varia
CCTGCACACCCCAACCCCTGCACAACCCAACCCCTGCACACCCCAACCCCTGCACACCCCAACCACTGCACACCCCAACCACTGCACACCCCCTCAGCCCCAGTGTCTCCTCCTGCTTTACTGGTCAATGCTGTCTTTAGGGCACAGGAAGGAAGTAAAGGCAATAATGGGCAGCCAGGACCAGAAGCCTCCACTGGTGCCTGGGGACACGGGAGCTCTGGCTACAGAACACCCATGTGGGGAGACCCTGGTCCTGCAAGTCCTGGAATCAGATTTTGTAGCTTCACAAAACTACATGCCAGCAACTCTGCTCATGTGGGCAGAGTGTAAGAGCCATGTTTAGGAGGAGCCAAATAACCCCTCTGGCAAGTGAAGGGAGCTCAGGCTCCCCCTCCCTTGCAGCAGGGACATCTCTTTCAAGAGGGACCAGCCATCCTGCAAGACCCTGCCACGGCACCCCAATGGAGGGTGATGTCTCTGGACTGGTGAGGGATCACCAAGGCCCAAAGCCGCTTGCAGGTGAGCTGGAGACACACTACACACTGCCAGCAGTCCTGGAGTGTTCCAACCCATCCAGTGCTCCTCTCTGCCCTTAATTCAGCATGGTATCTGAGAGAACCCCTTGGAGCGAAGTCCCACTGAGTGGGAGCACCCCTTGCAGAGGGGCTGCAGGGTGGCAGCGGGCTGGGAGGGGATGGAGGAAGGGATGGATGCAGCAGCAGAGCAAAGCAGCTGCTTCAAGCTGAGCTGGGCTCTCCCCTTTCTTTGGATGCCACCTGGTGACTGAAGACTACGGGGAGAAGGCAGAGTCCTACCAACCTGATGAGGAGGTCCCGCAGGTAGGCGAACTCACAGTGTGTTGTGTTCTCCACTGGTAAGAGAGAGAAACCCATCAGTGCACACCCATGGCAATCCCTTGGGGTAAGCAGGACCCTGGGGGGCTTCACCAGCATCTGGAGGGCTCAGACAGGGTCTCACCACCCAGGGCTACAGGGTGCAGGACTCAGGAGTCCTCTTTGCTGCTGTAGAGCTGGTACCAGGCACCTGCCCTGGCTCAGCATGACCAACCAGCTGGTGAGGTCTGACTGAGCATCCACAGTCCCTTCCCACTGTGTTCCAACAACAAGGGAGCTCCCAGCAGCATCCCCCAGTGCAACACTGGGACTCCCTTGGGCTGAAGTTATAGCAGGGGAAGGTGCAGGGTGAGCTTTGCAGTGAGCACCAGGCCTGTCTCCACAGAAGTTTCATCTGTAGCTGGGCCATGAGCATCCAGCAGCACCCCAGGCACGCTGGTGATGGCTGCCCAGGCTGCTGGTGCTGTGGAAGGACACAATCTCTTGCTGACAAAGGCTACTACAATCAGAACAGGGAGCAAGGAGGAGTGTTTGCAAGAGGTAAAAATCAAGGGGTGCTGCTCCACCACAATTAGTCTGACAGCTCATATTTTACATCTAAATTTACTCAGTTTAGAGGCTCAGCTCTTTTATTCTTTTTTTTTTCCCAAACAGGCTTGTATGTAGAATTGCAGAATTCTTTAGGTTGGAAAGGACCTCTAGGATCATAAAGTCCAACCATTAAACATCATCAGGAATGGCAAAACAACAAATGACACTGGTCTGTAAGGCTTCCCATGGCCATGGCCATGTCCTTGAGGTCTCCCCTTGCTAAAGGCAGATGCCACAAGCAGAAGGTGAGGGGTTTAATGAATCCCATTAAACTCAGAACTTCCAGGGATGCAGCACGAGAGGGCAGCAGAGCTTTAAAATACACTGATTTTCCTGGCAGCTTTGTTAAACCATCCCACAACACAGCATTCCTATTAAAAAGACTCACAAAGGAGAGGAACCTGTGAAACGAAGGGGAGGAAGATGAGAGGGGTGGTACTGGAAATGTGCCAACTGGCTGCCAGAAACCAAGGACAGGGAAGTGTGTGGATATGCTGGAGCCCGGAGTTCTCATCTAGCCTTTAAACCATGACTGTTAAATGGGGGAGAAAAAAAAATATGCCAGTGGGAAATGGAAGAGGCAAGAGATCCCACAAGGGCACCAACCAAATACATGGTTGAGGGTACAGATGCCAGGGGAAGGCTCTAACAGGGGCTTGAGACACAGAGATGTCACTTGTGTGCCCTCAAACAAGCACGGATCAGGCCACAAGACCCCCAGAAGTGTCCCCTCTGGCACTTAGCAGCCCCCTGAGCAACACAAAGGCCCAGGAACTCAGCACAGGACCACTGGTCAAGGCATTTCCAGTCCTCAAATACCAGGAAATGATCTTCTTTGGAGGGGTAGGGAAGAACTAAATACACCTCAACTTCTACTGCTGGTTTCAAACCTCATTGCCTCCTGTCAGGGTGGGGAGATGGGCTCTGGAGTTAGGGAACCAAGGATAAGGTACCTTCAATGGTGCCCCACTTGGTCTTCCTTCCAAGGATTCTTCTTCCATTAACCTGGTATTCCTGGTCACTGCCCACCACTGCAAATGGGATCATTTCCTGAGGAAATTGAGAAACAAGGTTATGTTTTCCTCCTTAGAACCAGTCAGGAAACCAAACTTTGGTGAGCAAAGTCCCACATCAAGGTGTTTTCACGAGAGTTTCACAGGATGATCTGGTCTGTCCCTGATGTTCCTGAACAGTGTTGCCTGCCAAGGTCTGCAGGCAGCACAGGACTTGGGCAGCAGCATCTCTCACACATGTACCCAGTCCAAAATCAGCCTAAACCCAGTCCAAAATCAGTCTAGCCCAGTTCCTCACTGGCAGGGACTGGCAGGTACAGCTGGAGCAAAGCTATCATGATGCTACCCTGGGAACTGTCCCCAGCATCTGGCAACCTGTAGCCCAGACACTTCTTGATCCAACGTGGTATCTTGAACTTAACCCCTGGATGACTTTTTTTTAATCTTGAATTTGTCCAATGCACTTTCTTGAGCCAAAAAATTGTTAGCTACTTCCTGTAGCAAGGAACTGACAGCCATGAAAGCAGGGCAGCCTACAGGGATATTCCCTCCTGGTGCCAGGAAAGCTGCTGCCCTAGCCAGGAACAGGCAGGCACTGGTGTTCCCTGTGCCTGGGGCAGGGCAAAGGGCCATGGAACCCTCTGCTCAGAGTGCTGAGGGCACCTTGGAGCACTGGAGATGGAAGAAGGAGTATGGAGAGAACAGGACAACTTCCCCAGGAGCCTTCCTCAGCCTCTTTCTGTCCCTGCTATGAGCTCTGGCAGGATCCTTGGTCCTGGGCAGACCCTGTGAACAGGGCACAGCAGCTTTGGAATGAGAAAAGAGGCCCTTTGGAAGGGACTCCCCCAGGACATCACCAGCCTTTGGAGCTGCAGTGCCCATCCAAGCCCCAACCCCTGACACTAACCCGGAATTTCTCATTCACTAGCCGATCTTCAGAGTCTTCATCAAACTCCTTCTGAGGATACACGTCGATCCCGTTGGCCAGAAGATCAGCCATTATCTAGGAGGGGAGAGCAGAGGAACACGTGAAGGAGATGCAGGCAGAGGAGCTGCACTCCCAGCACGGCATCTGCTCACAGGCCACCCAAGAGGCTCTCTGAGCAATGCCTACTAGCCACAGTGACGTCCAGTAGCAACATCTTCCCTCTCCATCCTAAACACTGCCCACCTGGGGGAGAGACACTGTGATTACTTCCCACCAAGTGCTTGCACTGGAATCTCTGCAAGACCCTGGTGCCAAGACACACCTGAGGCTGAGAGAGAGATGAAGTTATATGAGCAGGGTTTTGTTTCAGGATTAAAAAGCTGCCCAAGCAACGAGGAATGCAGCTGCCAGGCTTGTAACCCAAAGTTAAGAAGCTGATTTCTGGTGTTTGTTTATGCTCCTTGGAAAAGGAGCTTGATCTGAGGGGACAAGGACACAGAAGAGCAGCCTCTAAGGATTCTGACTCTGTGGAAAGCAAAGAAATGTTGAAATCTGACTCCTGGGTGGAGGCTGAGCTCACAGGAAGCTGGGAGAATCAGCCTTCTCCTACAACACTGCAAACCCCAACCCAGCCTGTGCACCCGCTCCCATTGCTTCCTGTAGCAATCAGTCACATCCACATCAGTCCTACATTGCAGGTTGGCAAAGGAAGCAGATCACAGAATCACAGAATCAGCCAGGTTGGGAGAGACCTGAGATCCTCAAGATCCAGCCCAGGGAATCCCCCCCCTCAGCCTCCCACCCCCCAGCCAACCCGATCCAAGCCAACTCCACAAGGCACCAGAGCTCATTCCACTTGCTCAGTGCAGCACTGGCATCAACCTGCAGCCAGACTGGTGCTTCACCACCCCCTGCAGACCCCAAACTAAACCAAAACAGGTCTCCAAATCAGCTACAGCCCCAGATGCAGACAGGGCTCTGCCTTTTTGGAAGCACACAGGCACACTGGAGCGAAGGGAAAAGGTCCCAGCCTGTGCCCACCCAGCCTGATTTCTTGCCCTCTGGTCTGCACCACTGAATGTTGCAGCCAGGAGCATGAGGAGAGCGAGCAAACACACCACGTGGCTACGTGTTCTCCCTTCATCTGGAAGGATTTAGGGGGTCTGGCTATAATCAGGAATGTAATCAGAGACAGGGCAAGCTCATCCTGTGCAGAGCCAGTGCAGAGCAGGCGAGCCAAATGCTCTCCCACCATGGTCTTCCACTACACAAGGATGGCATCAGCAGCCCAGTGTGCCCAGGTGATATTTTAAGTCCCAGACTGACTTTGTAGTCCCAGAGTCAGCCAGTCACCTACAGACACATGGATATTTGCCTGGTAACCTCTGAATGGAGCCATCAGTCTGCAAAAGCCACTGCAGGGAGCAGATGTGGCACTGTGGACTCACCCCTCCCTGTTCCCACACCAGTCCCTAGCAGATCCCATGCTAACAGGCTGACACGCCAATTGAGCCCAGCCTGGACTACCTCTCCCCTCCATTTCCAGCTATCCTCTAGCCAAGGAAACTGCCTGCAGCCTTTGGAGTTTGGATTCAGTCCCCCAAACCAGTCTGGATATTTCAGTGCCTGATCCTGCTCATCAAGAACTGGGAAGACACAGGTGTGGGAAGGAGTGGCTCACCCATTCTGCACAGAGGCATGGAACAACCCCTGGCTAAGGTGTTGTCCTCTCCATAGCCAGGGGAGGTGGCTCCTAAAACTGCCCGTTTGGCAAGACCCCTTCCCATTCCCTTCCCTGCAGTTCAGACTCGTAGACCAAGGAGCTTGGTGGTTTGCTTATTTCTGCAGGGAATGCTAAGGCCATCACGCCTGCATCCACAACCACCAGCTAAACAAACGGATTTACAGTCCCTTACCAAGCCCCAAAATGGGGCATTTCCACCTCTTGGAAGCCACAGAGGTACACGGAGCAAAGCCCATGCCTTGCTGTGGATTGGAACAGCCTCTTCTTGGCTCCCACCACCAGCTCCTGACCAAAGGCATTTCATACCTTGCTTCCCTCTTAAATCTTGCCCAGCTGAGCTCAGCAAACCCACACTTTTTTTTTTGCCTGGTTCCTGTACCAGCACACGGTGCCGAACGGGGAGGGTTTTACAGCCTCTGCGTGCGGCACCATCAGCCTCCCAAAATAACAGCCAACAGCCTGAAAATAACAACAACAACAACAACAAAGGAGAAGCAGGCCAGGAGACGTAGAGCTCCAAACTTATCCTGCACTGACAAAGATCCAAGAGAAACACAAGGAACTGCTTTGGAGCGCGAGCCTTTCCTGCGGCCACGTGGGATCACTCGGAGCTGCAGCTGGAGGAATGCGCTGGGATCCCGGCCAGCAGCTCGCCTGCCCAGCCCTGCCGGGGGAGCCAGGAGGGGGAAAAGGGGCAGGAGAGGATGGGGGGACAAGAGGTGGGAGCCTGGAGAGGGGTCGCCCATCCCTCACCCGCTGCTTGAAGTAGTTCCTCTCATCCAGCGTTAACGTGTCGGCTTTTGCGATCACCGGGACGATGTTGACCACTTTGCTCAGGCGTTTCATGAACTCGATGTCCAGCGGTCGGAGCCTGGAAAACACAACAGGGAAAAGGGAGGTGAACACAGCAGAAAAAAGGGGGTTGGAAACAGCAGAAAAAAGGGGTTGGAAAACAGCAGAAAAAAGGGGTTTGGAAACAGTAGAAAAAAGGGGTTTGGAAACAGCAGAAAAAAGGGGGTTGAAAACAGCAGAAAAAAGGGGGTTGAACGAGGTGGGAGCTGCTGCAATCCCATGGCAGATAGGGGGATTCGAAGACCAGACACGGGGGAATCACTTCCTTTCAGATAGGACAAATAAAGACATTTTCTTTAAAGCACTGAGCCGGTTTGCAAGCACTTAAAACATTTCCCTTTCAAAGCACCTGGTATCGCCTGCGGACCCTCACAAAGGGCCGTGAAGTGGCAGAGGGCTTTTATCTCTGCAGGGCTGCTCTGCCACCGAGGACTGCGGGAACTTGCCCAAAGCCACACGTGTCCTTGGTGAAGCCAAGGGATGAGAGCAGGGACAATGCTGGCTGCAGGGCCAGCCCACTGCCATGTGCAAATCAGAACCTCGTCCAGCTCCATCCAGGCTGTCACCAGCCATGCAGGGACATCACAACGTGGAAATGTTCACACTCTCCCCTGTGCTGAGCACCAGTCCACTGCTATGCATGAGCCAGGACTGCATCTCAAATCCATCCGTTGGGTTTAAAAAAAGCTCTGTGACTACTCCAGGGGCTCACGGAGCAAAGAAGAGATGCTGCTTGTTCCAGAGGGCAAAAATGTCAGCAAGTCACTACAACAAAAGTCTCTGCAGAGGCAAACTGCAGAGATTGCATAACCCCAGTGATCAGTGCCTTGGGAAATCCCTCCCTGCTGAACACTCCTGCTGACAACACTACTCCACATCCAGGTGTTTTTACTGCTGGGGGTTCCCAAACCAGCTAGAGGAAAGCCCTCCTTAGGACACCTCCAGTAGCTGCAGGAGGCTCTGCAGGTGATGGGACATGCACACGCAGGACAGTTGAGCAGATACACCCTCGCAAAAGGAAACCTGGAGGTGCCAGGGTCCAGGAGCGCCTTTGGGATAGAGCCTTCTTGAAATGAGCCCTCACTGAAAGCACACTGAACGGGCAGGCAGGCCAACGCCAGAGCCTCAGAGGTAAAGGGACACTTCTGTCACTTGTACAGCCCCATGACCTCCAGAGGTGGCATGCACCAACATGACATGACCCAACTCATCTTTGGTGAAACTGAGGCCAAGAATGAGACATCTCCACAGGCCAGTGAGCTCTGTGACACAACCCATGGCAACAGTAAAGAAACCAAAATCAATGGGATGGCGATTTAAACTGCCCACGTGCAAGCAGGCACCCAGCAGGAGCTCTGTGGGGGAAACAGAGAGCAGAGCGGAGCACTCACAGAGAACATGGCCAAGAGAACATCTACTGCCAACATACTCAAGCCAAACCCCACCATGGTCTTCTCAATCCCTACAAAGGGCTCAGAGACCTCTGCAAACCCAGCAAGATCCACAGGAGTGCAGAAGGGAAGAGACTGATCCTTCTCCTCAGGGGACACCAGGCAGCATTCCCATCCCACGGGGTCACCCTTGCCTGGCCTGTCCACGAGAGACCAGCTCAGTGCATGTTGATCTGAAAATGGCAGCTCGAGGCTGCTCTGACACAGCCAGTGCTGGTGACCCAACGAACCCTTCCCTGGTCAAACCCACTCCTCTCCCAGGGATCAGGCTGGACTGTGCCAGGTGGACCATGTCCCCACACACTAACAACACGCACAGGACAGGGCACATCATTAGCACATGGACAAACGAGGTCCTAGCATAAACTCATGAGTCACAGATCACACTGGGCCCCAGGAAAGAAAGATTTTGGCTATTAAAAGAAAAAAAAGAATATAAAAAAACCCCCACAAGGAACCCCCCATGGACACATCTAAGCTGACTTGCTGCTGGCAAACATTGTTTGGGGCTCTGCATAATGTATTTCCCAGACCTCCAAGGAAGTAATGCAGTTATGCTCCTTTCCCAGCAGAATTCTTTCCCCTCCTCTCTCTTTGCTATTCTCCAAACAATTTTTCTCCTCTAAAAGCTTCCTCCCTACTGAGTCTCTGTTCCTGCCTCTTTCATCAGCTTTTCCTTTAAAGACCAGGATGCATATGAAGGGAATGCAGATGCATTCACAATCAGGCAATCAATTGAGTTTCAGCTCAATCTACATGTTAGAAGCTCAGTTATCCTCAGATCCCTCACAGACAGAGGATGAGGATGCCTGCACCACAGGTACAGGGGGCAGAGCCACCCCACAGCCCTGCCTGTGTCCACACAGGCACAGTGACCACATCATCTGCCCACAAAGCCAGAAGAGACCAAGGCACTTTTGACCAACTTCCTGCTCGGATGGGCTCCTGCAAGTGCCTCATCCATGGGAGGTCACCTCCCTGCACCATCCTGGAGAGCACCAAGGGAACCAAAGGGCTCTCCAGAGTAGCAGACTATGTGTTATTAGGGTATTTTATGAGTTTCTAGATATTTACCAATTTCTGACGGGTAACCCCCAAAAACCTTAATAATTTAAAAGAAAGTGAATCTTTTCACGAACAACAAGACCTCTCACTAGATGTCACGTTCATGTGAAGACATCAAAGGAGAATAAACGGCTTGAGGTGATGACAAGTGTTACCTGCTCCAAGCAGACCACAGAAGGGAGGGCAGAGCTCAAGAAAAAAACCCAATCTGTTTCCTTCCCCTTCCCCAAATGGTCCTCGATATTATTAACTTGCAAGTAGACGTGGACACGTTTTGGGCTTTGCTGGGAGGGGTGGAGGACCTCTAAGGGGAGTGGTTGGGCTGGAGCAGGAGGTGCAGGATGGGCTCCAGCCCCACCCCAGCCAGGGCTGGTTGTTCCCTCGTCCCTTCTTGCTATGGGGATAGGAATTGCTGTGCAGTTGGGCCCACACTGTCATGGCTGGGCACACTTTATGGTGGCTGAACAAACATTTCTGCCTCGTCCTCAGCCACTGCACACGGACTGGGTCTGCTGGTTCCCCTGAAATGCTATTAGAGGAATCAAAATTCACAGCGAGCTGCAAAGTTATTTCCTTTTGGTCGTGCCCCAGATCAAACTCACAGCAAGAATCTGAGCCACGTGTTAAGCAAACACCAGTGAGAAACCAGTGGCCGCCCAACTCCATCACCTGCTCGAGGGACCTGGCGGGCACCTGAGAGGGGCAGCCAAGGGGGAAAGCAGCAGTGGGAGACAGTACAAGCAGGAGAGGGGCTGCTGAGGCCACACAGAGCTCCAGAGCCCTGTTTAAAAAAAGGAGGAAAACACAGGGGTCAGAGCAGAGATATTTATTGGGTGGCAGAGCCAGCCTTGTGCAGCTGCAGCTGAAAGCTCCTGCCAGCACCATCTTCAGCCTTCACAGGAATGGTTATATGGGAGTATTACAAGAAAGATAGGCTGTGTGGAAACTAGATGGGCTACAAAGCCTGGCCTGAACTCCCTTGCAAACTTCCTTGCACAGCAGAAACTTCTCCATTGATTAACCCTTGAGCTGGCCAGATGGGAGGGCCAGACTGAAACAGATCTGAACAATCCTCTGCTATGGCCTCTGAATCTCTACACCTGGTTAACTCTGCTTTTTCCCACCCCTCTCTCCTTTTTATTCAAGAAAAAGATAAGCTTTCATCCAGTGACAGGCTTAACCCAGGTGCCTGCAGCATCCACGTGCCAGGGAAGGGATGGTGAATTCTGTGCCATGCCCACCCACATCAGCAGGGAAGGGCAGATGGAAAGAGTCACTGCTGCTTTGGCTTCCACACAATGACGGCACCAGCTTTCCTAAGAACTGCCCCAGGAGGAATGGCACCAAACCCCCCAGGATGGCAAGTGGAGCATGCAGATGGTGCCATGTGGGCATGGTGGGGTTCCCTGGAGCTGGGCAACAATGTCCCCAGGGCAGGTCCCTGCAGCTCTACCAGCCACTGCCCTGGCCAGCCATCCTCCCCAGCATCTCCCAGAGAAGCTGGAGGCCTTGCTGCAACAATTTTGATGCCCTTCCCATACCCTCCTGCAAGAGACCAAGGATCATCTGCCTTGGCCAGGGCACAAACCTGTACTCAGCCTTGTATGACAAGCCCAGGACGTGGGCTCCCAAGCAGGACCATCTGCTGCTGGCACTGCCACAGCAGCTCCATCCCACAGCAGAGGTGGCCACGTCATCTTTTTTTGGGACACCACTGGGGAAAGCCCATCCACGGTGACGAGAAACATAACTTGGCCTCTACAAGAGAGCAGAAGGGAAACCCAACTCCTGCTCAAGCTCTCTGAGAGCCAAAATTTCCCCCCGGTGGGGTTTGCCCTCTTCACTCATTTCCTCTGGCTCCCCCCATCCCGTGGCAGGAGGGGACGCATGAGCCGGTGACAGAGGGGCAGGACAGAGTGGCCCCCGAGCCAGGGCAAGCGCCGGCCCCAGCCGGGCTATCAGGCTACAGGGAAAGAGGATCAGCAACAATAACCCCCGACTGCCGGGCCCGCTCGGATATTGGAAACACATGTTTGCTGGAGAGAAAGAAAAAAAGCAGCCGAATGAATATCCACCCAATTGCCGCGAGCCGGCGGGTGAGAGAAACCAGAGCGCGCGGCTGGAGAGGCTCCGGCGGGGGACACGGGGATGGGGCTCCACATCCTGCAGTGCACGGGCACCCAACATTCCCAGCCTCCACACAGGTCAAACATCTGCAGGGTCTAAGCCTTGGGGGTGGTTTTTTTTTAAGAGTTAAACAGCCAGAGCAATGAGGAAAAGCTGGAGTGCAGCTCATGCTGCAACAGCCAGGCCTGGCAAGGCAGGGTCTGTAGATCTGGGCTGAGATAAGCAGGACCAACACGGTAGACTGACCTAAAAATGTCATCCTCCTTTGAAACCTTTTCTGTTTTATTGCATTAAACCATAAATGTTTCGTCAGCCCCTCTGCTCCCGATCAGTTACACAAGAGGAGCATAACTGGCCCATGCAGTCATTTTATTCCAGTGAAGGATGCATTTTTGGTCTAGCCACTGACAGAAGCAAAACAAAGTCTTTTCTACTGGAATAAATCTCCACATGGGGAAGTGGAAAAGGCTGACATGAATACAGTGCTTGAGGCTTAAGTTTACTTCTGAAAACAGACCCAAAAACATCCCCATGCAGGCAGAGCCAGAAGTAGAAGGAATTGACACAAATCAAAAGGAAACTTGGGTCTTGTTTTATGTTGTGATATTTTAAGCCACATTTTTCAAGACACTTTAAGCGCCCTAGATTTTCACGGTGGGCTGTGTGCCTAGGAGAAAAAAAAAAAAAAAAAAAAAAGGAGGAAAAAAAAAAAAAGGAGAGAAGAGATCTGGGCCTTTGATGCTGTTGCTTGAGAAGTGCCAGAGCCAGGAGAGCTCTGGGCTGAATAAACAGCATCCCACTTGCAGACTAGTCAAACAACCTACAAAATACCCTTACAGGGCTTCCCTTGGAAGCACAAGGAAACCTGGCTTCTCCCCTTACAATGTCAGGAGCACAGCAAGAAAAAAATTAATGTTCTGCCTGCAAGGGCAGCCAGTTTGAGAGCTGGTGTCCATCCTGAGGCGAGCAAGCCAGGTGACCACAGCAAACCAAGCAGATCCCTGGAGCTCAGAGGGGCTTTGATGGCCCTTTGGAAGAGGAGACACCACATTTCTCTGGGTGTTATTGCAATGGCTCCAGATGCTACAGCCCTAAGAAGGACAACTTCAGGCTGTCCTCAAGCTCCTCAAGTCCCCAGGAAACACGTGAGGATCCCAGGTAGAACTGCCCTGATGGCTGAGGTGCTCGAGACTCAAGAGAGGGGGTGACAGGGACAGTGGGGTACGTACGAGTGGCCCGTGGCTGGGATGAAATATATACAGCAGTGAACCCGCGTGTCGGGGATCCGCTTCTTGCGGTTGATGTTGGTCTCCTCCTGCAGGTACTTCTCGTACTGGTCGTTGATGAACTTCATGATGGGCTGCCAGCTGCAGAGAGTGAGAGGAACATGGAATCACAGGGTTGCATATTGATCTGGACCACCCTGACCCTCCCACGTGGGCCTGTGTGAAGCAGAGCCCTCCAAGCCAGGGACATTCAGCATCTTACAGAATCCCATAAACCACAAACCTCCTGTGCTCACTGCTTAAGAACTCCATGCACTGCTAAAGGGGATTTACTGGCTGATATACACAAGCAAGTACCTAAAAAGTGCTCCCTTCTCTCCTGCTGGACCTGGCTGAGGGGCAGGGCAGGGCTGGGAGCATGCCTTGTCCCCTTGCATGGTGTCATGACACAGGAGCATGAGCAGAATCAAACCCCACAAGCCCAGCTCAGTTTGTGGTGAGGAGAAGGCACCTGCCATTGGCCAGCCCTACCCAGCCCCGGGGGATTCCAGGGACAGTCCAGCCCTCAGAGCCACATGAGCGAGGTCCGGGGACTGGCCCTGCTGGCACACAGCTGCTCCCAGCCACAAACAAAGGTTGTCTCATGCCTGGAACAGCAGGATGTTTGTGGGCTCTCACGGGGCCCAGGGTCAGCCCTGGGGCACATGGCACCGCGCTGCCACCACAACAACCCTCCTCCCTGCTCCCCACGGAGCATGGGTGGCACAGGACCAGGCTACAGCCCCCAGCACGAGGTCAGGATGTGCCAGGGCTAGCCTGCATTCCCTCTGCACTGGTCCCCATGGCAGCTCACCAGTTCTCATTGTTGATGTGGTCTCCAAATCCTGGGGTGTCGATGACCGTCAGCTTCATGCGAACCCCCTTCTCTTCAATCTCTGAAACAGAGGGGAAAGCTGGCACATGAAGCAAGCCCACCCTCCAAAAATCAGCTGGAGGGCTGGAGCTTGCCCCCAGAGGAGAAAAGCACCTTCACAGCTTCTCACAGGCACAAATCAGCACTCCAAAGGAGCCCCACATCCACCCTGAAATGCCACCCCAACGGCCACCTCATTTGTTCCCTTTCAACACCATTAACTCAATGATGAACAAAGAAAAAATAGATGTTGGTGAACAAAGAAAAAAATAGATGTAAATGCTGATAAACAAACTAAAAATAGATGTTTTCTAAGCCCTGAAAACATCTCTGGATGATAAAATCCCCTTCAGAGAGATGAGAGTGGAGGTCCACAACCACAGCCAGTCCCCAGAGATAGGAGGCAGAACGAGACAAGGCAAAGCCCCAGGTGGGACCTGCAGAGCCTCACCGTGAGTGATGGATTTGATTTCAATGGTCTTGGGGATCCGCTCTTCAGAAGTCGGCTGTACAGATTTCCGGCTGATTTTGGATTTGAAGAGGGTGTTGATTAACGTGGATTTCCCCAAGCCACTCTGACCTGGAACAGAGCAGGGTAAGCCACGGTCAGCACTCACTTGTTTCCGGGCTGTTTTCCGAGGGGCCAGGGGATGGGGATGCTGACAGACTCAGCCTGCACCACATCTGCCAGAGGGAGGCAAGAGGTGCAGCTGCTCCCCTGCAGCTCCCCCAGCCCAAGGCACTCATGTCCATCCCGGGTAGGGGAATGCTGGGCGTGACAAACATCTTCCCTGGCTCCAAAGCAGCCAGCTCGCTGGCAGTGAGCAGGTCAGGGGCTGCTTCCCTGCAGCCAGGCAAAATCACAGCAAACCCGAGGACAGGCAGAAATTACTGGGGATGTTTTGAGCCCTGCAGTGACACTTGGCAGCCCTGAAGAAGGACACGGGAACCAGGGAATCCCAGGAAGGAGCATCCTGACACATCTGTGCCTTTACTCTCCTACAGTCTCCTCTGTCCAGCTCCACAGCTTGTGGAGCAGCTTGGCAAGCCCTCAGCTGGACAAGACTAGCAACAAGAGCAATCTTACAAACCTCAGCCCTGCTGCATCTGCTGCTGCTTCCCTGGAGGACTTGCTGCTGCCATCAGACCAGCTGGCTGCACAGATCCCCTCCAGCAGGTCTAGGCCAAGAGCTTCTCTGAATCCCACAAACATCATCCCAGGAAGCACATGAGATTCCACAACTTTAGAAAAAACAGCTTTTAGAGAGAAGCATTTTCCTGCTTTATATCCCAGAGCTGAGGCCAATCTGTGGAGAAAGGACACCAGCAGCTCTCAACTCTCCAGACCAACTGTCCCATGAGCTTGGAGAACAATTTTTCCACAGCAAAGGAAACAGAGCAGCTCCTCAAAACCAAAGGAGCAGACACTTGGCTTCAGAGAAGATATTCTGTGCCCTCTGCAAACACTGCAGAGTTCCTGCACACACCATGGGGACCCCTCCAGCCCTGTTCTGCCAAGACATTGTAGCCAGATGTCCTGGCATTGCCACCAGCTTGTCCCTTGTTCTAGAGTGTCCCTAAGCAGAGTCAGCGAGGGTCTTGCCCATGTCCTTTAGATCCCTGACCCATCCACACTGCCAAAGCCAACTGTAGGGCCAACCAACACATCAGCACTGGGCATCACCTCCTGGCGTCACCCCCCTCTCTGATCAAACAGCCATTGAGAGCTGAGTTTACAACATTACCAATGGCACGCTGCAATCCAGAGCAGGAAAACTCTGTCATTGCTGGGTTGGAAGACAAACACATGGACCAGGCTGGGGACAGGTGTTCCCACTCCTCTGCTGCCTAAAATCAAGCAGGTCTGGAGCTGGGCATGCAGAGCCAGAGCAAAGCTCCTGTTGCACCACTGCACATCATTGCTCATTAAATGGAGCACCTGGGAGAGGTGAAATCAGGGTGACACTGCCAGAGCTCTGGGCAGCAGGTCTCTGCATCCCTGCCTGTCCAAACTGCTGGAGCTGCCCTGCCTGGAATGGGATTAGAGGTGAGAGCTGCTGGCTGCCATGGATGCAATGTCCCCATCTGAACCATGGTCACAGGCTGACCTTGCTGGGTGGTGATGTGGCTGCCTCCGGGGACCCGGCAGCCGTGGTGCAGGTGGCTGAGCGCAGGGCAGACCCCTTTCCAACACCCCTGGTTTGCAGCCCACTGTCTTTCCCAGAGCTGAAATCCATCAGGGGAAGCACAGCTGAGCCTGGCCACCTCTCCCCTCCTTCCAGCTGCTTTGCACCAAAAACTGAACACAGAAGATCTGCTTTGGGTTTCTTTTTGGTTCTTTTTTTTTTTAAACTTAGACATTTTTCCCCATCTCTGCAGCCTTAGAGGACGAGGGGCTAATTGGCCCTCAGACCACATCCCCCTCTCAGACACCCAGTTGGGCTGGTGAAACCCTTTTGAACAAAGACCTTGGTACACTGGGCAGAGGATTTCTGCAAAGACCCATCACAAAGACACAGTCTGCAGTGACCCCCGCTAAGGCAGCAATGCTCAGTTCCTCCCTCCCCTCATCTCCTGCCTGTAAAACAGGGATTGTGACCATTTCAACACAAGGACTTGTAGCTTAAACTGGATGGGAATAGCGCAGCTAAACTCATCCCTAGCAGCCTGACCATCCCTAGAGAAGCACAGCAGGGTGAGGGCTGGCTGCTGCCTCCCAGCCCAGCATCACCTTCCCAAGGGGCACCCTGCGAGGTGCTGCTCCTCCCGCATCCCTCCCCGCTCCTCCCGCATCCCTCCTGTGTCTTCTGGGAAGGCCAGAGCTCAACTTGTTTATGCTGCCACGGATTCCCCAGCCTGTAAACAGTCAGCCCAGCGCCTGCCAAGGGGAGAACAATGTTTTCCAGCACTGCAGCACGGGCGTTCATACCACACACAGAGCTGCCAAAGCAAAGCCAGGCCCATTCCTGAACATCCCTCCACATCTGCACAGCAGAAAGCTGAGGTGCTGAAGCAGTACAGCCTGCTGCTGGAAGGATGGGAGCCTGCTCCTGGGAGGATGGGAGCCTCCTCTGGCAGGGGAATGGGGGCTCAGCTCAGGCAATCTCAATTGTGGACTCTCAGGACTAGGAATGCTGCTCTGTTAACAGTGAAGAGCTGGATTTCTTAAAACACCCCACAATAATTGGTTCTGCACTGACCAGGAAGCCTGGGGAGCCCTCTATACAGAGGGAATGAAAATATAAAAATGGGAAAGGCAGAGCATCAGCAGAGCTTCCTAGGAGGCCACAGCACACTGATATCTTTAATAGAATTAGCAAACTCTGGATCAGGCCCTCTGTAACCCCAGGATACCCCATGGGACACTCCACAGGCATCCCTGCATGAACAGGAGCCTTACACAGCTCCTCCCAGGAGGATGAGGGATGGTGAGACCCCATTGCCACTGATCATGGCCTGGGCTTTACTCTCCTCATCCCCCTGCAGCACGCATGAGAGACCCTGACAGGGACAACTGCTGCCTGCCCAGCCTAATGGCAGGCAAGACTCTAACAGCTGAAGTAAAGCAGAAAAGACTCATTTCTTTTCCCTTTTCTTCCTTGCCTGCTGTCTCACAGTGCCTGCCCAGCTCTCCAGTACAGCCAGCATTTTGCTGGTGAGTGGCTGGTCCCATCCCTGGCTCCAGGAGCCCAGAGGCTGCTGGAGTGCAGATCCCACAGCCAAAGGCACAGCAGCAGCTGCAATGCAGCCAGTGGCCTCTGGCTGAAATAAAGCTCCTTGATCCCATTTGCCCTGCAGCCTGGGAAAGCTAATGAAGAGGAGCTTGCAGGCAGCAGGATTTGGACACATGAGTTCCCAGTACTCCCTTTCTGTGTGTGGGCACCCTCTGGGACTCTCATCCCCCTTGTGCCACCCTGCAGGTCCACAGAGGAGCCACCAGCAGCAAAAGCCTCAAGCCAAATGACCCAGTTATGCAAATCCCTCCTGCTGGTCTTTATTCCCACTAGGGAATCATTGGGTTTGGTATTTCTTCCCTGGTATTTGTAGCGTGGCTGCCTGACTACAAGAAAACTCACAGGCAGGAATTTCATCCAGATTGCTGGAAATACCAGCAAAGATGAGGGTTCTGGTATACCAGCAGCAATGCAGACCCCTTGAGCCCTTTACATGCCTTGTGACTGCTCAAACCAGCGCAGGGCTCCCAGGAGAGCGGGCGAGGGAGCTCTTGTGAGTCCCAACAGCCCTCCAGGTGCTCCCCTCTGGGATGTGACTATGGTTAATGAACCCCAAGATGCGGAAAGTCCCACAGGACCATGGACCACATCACACTGACAGCTTTAACGACAGCTGAACTCCAGCCAGCTCCTTGGGGAGCAGAGTTTGCTGACTCCGAAGGCAGAGACCCCAATGCTGAGCCCGAGGAGACTCCGAAGAGGACAAACATTGTCGAGGAACAATGAAAACAAACCGGCCGAGCACGTTGCGGGCAGCTGGCGCCGGGGGACAACTCACCCACGACCATGATGTTGAACTCAAAGCCCTGCTTCATGGCTTTCCGCCTCAGCTGCTCCAGGATGGCGTCTATCCCCACGTAGCCGAAATCCGCAGCCGGTTTCTCCGGCCGCGTCGGCGCCGCCGGCTTGGGGCCGGCATCCCGCGGAGCGTCCGTCATGCCGGGTGCGTGGCTGGGAACTGCCTCTGGACCTGCGGGTGGAGGCAAAGGGAGCCTGGTCAGAGGTTGATGGCAGTGCCAAACGTGCCGGGTGCTGCTCCAGGCAGGGAACCGGAGGAGCTGCATGTGAAGCGGGAATGGAGCACCATGCGGAGAGCGGAGACTCAGGGCACCAGAAGGCTGGGAGGGAGGAGGCGTGTGGGGAACTTCCTTAAGCTGTAATTACATCCAGTTTGGGATTTCCCTTCTTAACTTGCTGGATTCACCTTGATTCCTGCCCACTTCACCAAATGCTGCTGTAGGGGGTGTAAGCACACCAGGTCCCACAGCAGCTGATCCACTGCCACGGAGCAGGACCCAGCACCCAGAAAGTCCTCTGCCCACACCTGGGAGTTTGTTTAGTGAGTGGCAAAGGCTTTTAGACCCACACAGCCTGCCAGCTCCTCCATACCACTGGAACTGCAGCACTGTGCAGACTGCTGGTGTGAATGACCCATGGCCATGTTTTGGGGAACTGGATAGCTTTGCAGACACAGAGAAGTCTTTGGCATCTACTGACACATGCCCTACTGATATGTGCCCTCCTCGAGCTCCAGCTGAGGCAGATCAGAGGCTGCTGGCTGGGCTTGGGCTTGCAGGAAACCCAACACATTTGCATCAAAACGTTTTGCTAGACAACACCCACACAGCCACAGTTTTTGTGATCTTGCTCTGATTCTGCTGATATTCACCCCAGAAACCCAAACCATTTGGTGTCACACAGAGACAGGGTTTTTGTCTCCCCTGCAAGACGCTCCAGGTTATCAAGGCAGCTCAGAAGAAGTGAATGTACAACTACTGCCCCTATCAACAGCTTTGTAACAAAAAGCAGGGAACCATCCACTCCCCCAGGACCAGCTGCCAGGAAGAACAAACTGCCCCGATGTGCTACAGGGGGATGATGCTCCCACCAAGCCACAGCTGCACCACTGGATACATCAAATATCCCAAAGGCAGCACATGCAC
The DNA here is from genome assembly GCA_013396735.1 of Grallaria varia. NCBI lineage: Eukaryota > Metazoa > Chordata > Aves > Passeriformes > Formicariidae > Grallaria > Grallaria varia. The sequence continues at coordinate 894,536 of VWZG01003565.1, forward strand.
AAGGTCAGCCTGCTCCTTGCAAGCTCCCAGAGGCATCAGCCACATGCAACACACTCCTCTGATCCAGGCATGGAGAGGGAGGTTACAGGAAAACACACTTCTAAGAGCCCTTCCCACCCTGCTCAGTGCCTTGGTCCCTGCAACCACCAGCCTGAGCAAGCATTTTATTGTTGTTCAGCTGCTTGTAATGCTTATTTTTATGAATAATTTATTATTTTTAACAAAAACATTAATCTTTGCAAAGGACTTATTGCAAAGTCCTCATCCCTCCAGACAGCAATACAGCTCTCAGCTCATCTCACCCCAGTTATTTCTGGTCTCAGACAATGTGCTGCCTGGTTTTCTCTCCCTCCTTCTCCCTGTAGGAGTGAGTTTGGGCCAAAGGGGCTCCTTCAAACACAAGCCCAGCATTCCTTCTCCTCTGATGACAGGCTGGAGCCACGTCAGACCGGAGCCTGTTGGGGTCTCTGAGGCAGAACCACTCTCTTCCTGTGAGCACAGTGCATTTCCTCATGCTCAATACAGACCAAGCAGAAAAAAAAATACAGAAAAATAAGAAAAGACTGTTGGGGCACTTTGAACACTTTTATGCAACCCTCAATCCCGGGCTGTGCAGCCCAACATTACTCACACTGTTGCTGGCACATATTGGGAGCATCTCACTCCTCCCAGGGACACTGCACAGCTGGAAACGTGCTGCCACGCTGCCCCTTGCAATGCCAACCAGCCCAGCGTGCCAGAGCTCTCACCACAAATCCCAAATTAGCTCCGTTCCAAAATGGCAAGGCCAAAAGTAGGAAAAAAAAATAAATCCCTACATGACACTAGAAAAAACAAAATGACAGCTAAATCATGTGGAAAATATGCTACCACCAGCAACAGCGCTGGGTTATGCAATGGTTTTAACTTCTTCAGGCACCGCTTGTGTGCACAAAGTGTCCCAGCCCTGCAGGATGGGACAGCAAACTGGGACACTGCTGCAGGTAGGGTCAGCAGCATGCACAGAGAAATTAAGAAATTAAACAGAGCAAAGGCCAGGGGCATCTCCAGCACCTCCAGGCTGCTCAAGCTCTACTAAGGAGCCAGCAGCATGCAGAGGGGCTGACTCCTCATTGGGCAGGGGACAAGCAGGCAAAGCTGTCCCTGGCATGGGGAGCAGACACTACGTGCTACCTCTCCACAGTGCCTGCAGTGGGAGAAAGAGGGCTCGGGGCTTCCCAGCCAGACCAAAGCCACAGGAAGCACAGGGCACTGGCATGCAGTGGTTTGTCACATGAACACGCAGGTGCAGCTGCCCTGGATGTGCTCAAGCAGCACCACCAGCAGTGCAGCCCACGCTGCTTCGGTTCATCTGCTGGGGAAAGCACCCAGCACCTGACTCCTGATGGGGAAAAAAACACAATGAAAGTCAATATATTGCAACTGGGAGTGTCTGCAGGACAGCAGGGATCCAAAGGCACCAGCGCACCAGCAGACAGACTCCCAAGGACGATGCCATGACCCAAACCTGCAAATCTTTTTTCAGCTTTCCAGCACTGAGCTGATCTTTTCTTCTTAGCAAGGACTCCAGTACCCCACTTGGCTCCAAAGGGTTTGTGCCAGCAGAGGCAGCACGCAGCCAAACTGCAGGCCCACCCTGCAGCACAGGCACACCTGTGCCAGGTGGCAGCAAGCACTCCTGGGAATCACTTGTCTCAAATAGAAAGATCCTAGAAATAAATTGGAGCGGAGTGGTGGATGTCTGGGACGCATCACGGGCAGATTCTGGATTTGCCTGACCCACTGTGCTCTCCATGGGGACAGCATCAAACCTGTGCTGCTGTCAGAGTCAGTATCACTGAGTTGACCCTTCAGGACCACTACAAAGAGAGATGGGTTAATAAACACCTAATTATCTGAAATTCCCCATGGCCATAGAGTTCCTGAGGATCAGACCTCCCATGCCATTGCTTCCACCGGTGTCACCATAACCTGGCTGATGTCCCTCCCACGAGGGGACATTGCTTTGCTGATGGGGCAGACAGCCCAGAGCCTGCAGCTTTCTCCTGCTCAAGTGTTCCTGGATAAACGTGAAGATGTGCTTGTGCCATATTTAGACCTCCTCTGTCAGGAAAACTCTCTCCACGTGGGCACCGAGACAGTCAGGGCAGTGCTGCACTGAGCAGAGACAGGGCCAGAGCTCCAGCTCAGGCACGGGCTAACTCAGGACAGCTGCTCCAAAGTTGATTTTGCCAAAGACTCCAGGCTGTTGCACTGTAATTGATGCGTGTCAGACACGAGCCAAACCCAACATCTGTGAAGCAGCAGATGAAAGGCACCCCATGGGGAGGGAAGCCTCCAGGAAACCCCCCGGGGACCCTCCTGCTCCTTCAGCCAGCTGGACACCATGCTCGGGTGGCCATGGGGTGGGCTTGGCAAGGGGCAGCAGCAAACTGAGGGCTCAGAGATGCTGCACTGATGCCACACGGCTGCCACAGCCCAGAGGATGGAAAGACGCTCACCTGAAACCTGAACCTGGGGGCTGGCAATCCTCATTGAGGACCTGGGATAGGGATATGTAGGAGACTGGTGTTTTCACTGCAGACACACAAAGGTCAAAGAACCCTCAGAGAGGCTGAACTGGGACCCCAAGTACCGGTTAGACCCAGCAGCTCCATGCTCTGCTCCAGTGATGCACAGGGAGTGGTGTGTGGGAGAGCAGAGCTGATCCTCGAGTGGGGCTGGCCACAGATCTGGTGCTCAGCACAGAGCTACTGGAGAGAGGCCAGGAGGCTGCACCTCTGCTGTGGCCACCTGTCAACAAATCCAAACCACTGGTAAACTACACAGATGCACATGCAATCAATGGCAAAATGCTAATGCTTGCAGGCTAAACACAAGAAACAACACTCACCTGTCGTAGCAGCAAGAATTGGCCACCTTTTGGTAACCAGTTTTGCAGAGCTACAAGCACCCAGAAGACCAGGACATTGGTGGGGATAACTCCCTTTCCCTCCACACAGCAGGCACTGGAAACACCGTGGGCTTCCAGATCTATTGGATGTGTTTATGCAAACACAGAGAGAAGGTTCAGAGCAGAGGACAGTGGTGTAACAGGGTGTGAAAGCAGAACTGCCTCCTGGGCAGCTGAGCATCCACAGAAGTTTCCAAGGGAGCAGTGTGGACCAACTAACCTTTTGATTTTTGGGAGCAGCTATCTTAGAAAATTGTGCCTGTAGGGAGTAGGAGAGACATTTTTAGATCTAAAGAGTGAATTTATAGCTCCTGGTTAAGTACAGATGGCCGACAGGACTGCAGCACGCGCAGCCTCTGGGGCCTCTCCCCTTGGCACACAGAGCCAGTGACCACAAGCTATGGAAACCGATCCAACCTGCGGAGGAGGTGGCAAAGCCACAGCTCTCCCTTCTGAGGGGACAGGGAGAGTCAGGAGGGAGTCAGCAAAGCCAGGACTGGATGTAAACACGGCACAAGCCAGGCACAGCTGCTTTTTTCAGCTGCCCAGTCACTGCTGCCATGGGATCCCCCAGTGCTGAACACGGCAGGTCCATGTGGTCCCACAGGGATGTGTGGGTACCAGGGAATGTGAGGCACAGCTCGGTCTGAAACCTGGGGGGCATCCAGCACCCTGGAGGAAGGCTCAGCCACTGCTGCAGACCCTGCAGCACCAAACTGTAACTAAGGGACATTCCTATTATTCAATTGCAATCATCTGCACCTGGCTGGCACTGCCAGGCCTGAGCTGGAGTCTGTCCCTCGCATCCCTGGGCATCGGGCTATGGTTTCAAGCTGGCCACCAGCCCAGGCCCACCTACCAACCAGTTATGTTTCCTTCTCAGCTTGCACTTCCACCTATGCGCCAACAAACACAGTCTAGAAATAGCAGAGTATGCTTAACTACGCCTCATTAGACCAAATCCACCCAAGAGCCATCAGAGAGGTGGCCAGGTGCCTCCTGAGCACACCAGATGCTCCAGGCATGAAGCCTTTTACTTAGGTGGGGAACGAGCCCATTTTCAGAGAGAAAGAAGACCGTGATTCCTGCCCTGGAGCGAGCACCAAACCACAGGCATAAGTCATGGGCACACATCACGCGCAGGTCGAGCTGTCCCCACTTGCCACGTGCGCTTCCGCCCGCACTCACTCACTGTGTGCTTCCCCTCCCCGCTCCGGAAGCTCGGCCGCTCACCCCTCCTGCCAATTTTATTCACAGGACACGGATGCTTCAGGGCTCCCCATCCCTGCCTCCTGTCCCATCTCAATTTCCCCGGATGCCACAGGCTCTGCTTGTGGGCATTTCTGGGCTGGGATGCAGTAAGTCCATCCCAGAGGTCAAACTGTGGTGCCAGCTCCACAATCTCAGACTGTTGCCCATGATCTCCTGTGCCCCCCCAGATGTGGCACGAGGCTGACCCAGAACCCTGCCCCAGCTCGGACATGTGTGGCCCTGGTGGCCTGACTGGCACTGCTGCATCCTCAGTTCTCCACCCACGTGAGACAGCAGCTCTAAACCCCTCACAGAAATCTGCAAAGAGGTGTAGTGCTGTCCTCCACGTTTCAAAAGGAGATGATCCTGAATGACCTCAAATCTTGGCTCAGGCATGCAGAGGTCTCTGGCCACACAGCTCTAGCGATCTCCCTTTGTAAGCAGCTTCCCCTGGAGCTGGAGCAAGAGCTGACCCCAGAGCAGCCCACCATCACTGGGGCCAGTGCCACTGCAGAGGGGATGCCAGCAAAGCTGCTCCATCAACCAGCCCCACACAACCAGTGCCAGTGGGTAGCACAGTCCTTGCCCCTGCAGACAGGCTCAGGGTGCCCGTGCCCAGGGGGGATCCAAGAACAACCTCAAAACTGATTCCATGGGAGGTCTGAGGACGGGACCCCCTCCCCATCCCTGTCCGCCCACCCTGGATGATGGTGCTCAGCCATGGACACCCTTCCCAGTCCCTGTCCAAGAGAAAGCCCCCTTCACCCCATCACCACGGCCCTGCAGAGCTCTGTGCTGTGAAAACAAAGAGGCGGGTATAGCGCTCCCCAAACCCAGCTTGGCCAGAAAACCCTGCAGGAGGAATGCTTTTTTTCTTTCTTGTTGTTTTCTTTCTTCACTAAAGGCAGCTGCGCCCCAGACGCCCCGCGAGCCCGTTCGCGGGGGGCAACGGCCGGAGCGGGGCGGGACCCTCGGTGGGCAGGGCGGGGCAGGGCAGGGNAGGTCTCTGGCCACACAGCTCTAGCGATCTCCCTTTGTAAGCAGCTTCCCCTGGAGCTGGAGCAAGAGCTGACCCCAGAGCAGCCCACCATCACTGGGGCCAGTGCCACTGCAGAGGGGATGCCAGCAAAGCTGCTCCATCAACCAGCCCCACACAACCAGTGCCAGTGGGTAGCACAGTCCTTGCCCCTGCAGACAGGCTCAGGGTGCCCGTGCCCAGGGGGGATCCAAGAACAACCTCAAAACTGATTCCATGGGAGGTCTGAGGACGGGACCCCCTCCCCATCCCTGTCCGCCCACCCTGGATGATGGTGCTCAGCCATGGACACCCTTCCCAGTCCCTGTCCAAGAGAAAGCCCCCTTCACCCCATCACCACGGCCCTGCAGAGCTCTGTGCTGTGAAAACAAAGAGGCGGGTATAGCGCTCCCCAAACCCAGCTTGGCCAGAAAACCCTGCAGGAGGAATGATGAGCCCGGCCAAGCCCCGCACGGGCCCAGGACTGTGCCCCGGGCACGGCTGTGCGCGCCCAGCGCTGCCGAACCCACCGCGGGGCTGACGCTGCGACCCGCGAGGCACCGGCGGCAGCCCCGGCAGACACGGAGCGCGCCGGGGGCATTCCCATCCCGGGGGCTGCGCTTCAGCTTTCCCTCCTTTCCCCACCCCCCTCCCTCCCCTCCTTTTTGCTTTTTACCCCGCCTTTCTTTAATTTTTTCTTGGTTTCGTTCTTTGAAGGGTAGGGTGGTGTTTTGTTTTGTTTTGTTTTTTAATTTCCTTTTCTTTTTTTCTTTCTTGTTGTTTTCTTTCTTCACTAAAGGCAGCTGCGCCCCAGACGCCCCGCGAGCCCGTTCGCGGGGGGCAACGGCCG
>VWZG01003565.1:900826-912044 GCA_013396735.1 Grallaria varia
GAAGGGGTGTCCCCCCGGGATGGGCAGAGGGTGAAGGAGCGTCTCCCCGGGATGGTCAGGGATTGAGCCCCCCCGGGATGGGCAGGGATGGTCGCCCCCCGGGATGGGCAGGGGTTGTTGCCCCCGGGATGGGCAGGGGGTGAAGGGGTTGCCCCCCGGGATGGGCAGAGGGTGAAGGAGCGTCTCCCCGGGATGGGCAGGGATGGTTGCCCCCCGGGATGGGCTGGAGGTGAAGGGGTTGCCCCCCGGGATGGGCAGAGGGTGAAGGAGCGTCTCCCCGGGATGGTCAGGGGTTGTATCCCCCCCGGCCACAGCCTCTATTCATCCCGGACAATGCCGGCAGCGCGGCCGGGCGGTGCCGAGCGACGGCCCCTGTTGTGGGGCACGGGGAGTGAGAGGGGCAGGAGGGGGCTGAGCGACGACCCCCCCGCAGCACCCGGGTACCCCCGCCCGTGGGGCAGCCCCTGCCCCGGGGGATCCTCCGCACCGCGCTCCGGAGCTCCCCGTGCGAACGGCGGCACCCTCCCCACGCCGCGCTCTCAGGAGCTTCCTCAGGGTCAGTCACCCCCAAAAAGCGCTTCCCCCCACCACAATCCCCCTCTCCGCTGCCCGCCCGGCTCCGCAGAGCCCCCGCCCCCGGCTACCGGCGACTCACCCGCGGCGGCGGCGGCTCCGGCAACCGGCGGCTCCCGCCTCCTCCCGCGCTGCCCTCCGCCTCCTCCCACATCGCCCTTCCTCCTCCTCCTCCTCCTCCTTCTCCTCCTCCTCCTCCCCCATCACTCTGCCTCCTCCCCCTCCAGCCCGGCCCGGGGCGGGGATGGAGCCTCTTCCCGGGAAGTTGCTTCGCCCCCGGGGCTGTTTCCATCGCCCTCGCCGCTCCCAGCGCAGGGGGGCCCGTACAGGGTGAGAGGAAGCGGAGTTTGGGGGCACGTCCCGCCCCACGGGGAGCCGCGGTCGCTCGTGGGGTCACGCAGGAGGTGCGGGGATAATTCCACGGGGAAAGAGAGAGGCTGGGACATCCCGAGAACAGCCCGGCCCACGTGCTACTCCAGGGACAAGGAGCGAGGTCCCTGAGCACAGGGAAACCTGCCTTTTCCTTCCGAGCATCCCGGAACTCTCCCAGCAGAGCCCCAGAGCAGTCTCGGGTGGGTGTGAGCACTGGGAGCGTGGGCTCGCTTTGCTCCGCAGCTGGTTGAAGATCCCTGGGCTGCACCTCACATCTGCCAGGGACCGGACGGCAACTTACACCCAGGGCATGGCTGCTCTCCGCACCGATGTCAATTAAGCTAAATAAAGCTATCAGTTCTCTCGATGAGCCCTTTCTGCCTCGTTCCCCACCTCTCTCTCTCCCACCGGCGAAGGGAAGGGCCTGGCCACAGGGAGGAAGGCACGATGTACACGGGGTCGGGCAGGCTGGGCTGCACCCCCTGGCCCTGCTCCCTGTGACACCAGAGGTCCCAGCCACCCGCGGGTGGGGCAAAGCCCCCTCGGTGATGGTCAGCAGGGATGGCAACGCACCCCGGGGCAGCAGGCAGGGAGAGCCCTGGAATGCCCCACTGTCCTGCCTGCAGGGCCAGGAGCTGAAGGGGCTTTCTTTCTGTCCCAGCCAAGATGGAGCCAACCTGCCTCTTTTGGACTCCTGGTTCTGACACGTTACTTTTACCCACCCTGTAATCGCATTTTCCCCTCTCAGCTCCCTGCAGTTCTCAGATCTGCATTGCCAGAAGAAGGTCTGCTGGTGACGAAAGGGTTAAGACAGGCTTGCACATTTGCAGTCTTCAACACCCAAAGGACACCATTTCCCACGAACAGAGGAGCATGGACTGGACTAGTATTTATACTTCCTTATTGACCTATTATCAACATCACCAGCCCCTGCCAGACTCCTGCTCTTGATGCAAACCCTGCCACCAGTGGCACCACAGCCCAGGCTGCCCTGTCTCTTGCCTGTGGCTCTAGTGTGGCTGTCACCTTCTTCTCCACTTCCAGACCACCGGCGGTGGTGGATCTTCCTCCACACAGTGCAGCTGCCACACTCCAGGCTGGCACCATCCCCTCCCCACCATGCTGGGCTGGCAGCATCCCTCCCTGTGATGCCCAGCAAGGCTGGCATGGGCTGCCCTGCAAATGGTTTGTGTTACTCAAGGGAGCAAGGCTCACATGCCCCCCCTTCAGCAAGTGCCACAAATACCAGTTTCTGAGAAACCTCCACTCAGCACCCAAGGCAGGAAACCCAGCCTAAATCTGCTTATGCTGCAGCTGCACACAGCTTTCTGCTGGATTACACCACTTTTTATGACTTATTAAACCTTTAACCCCTATCAGTGGGCATTAGTGTTTTAATCTCCCTAATCTTCAGGAAAATCCAAAGCTAGATGCCAAACTAGGCTTGCCCAAAGAGCAGCTGGGCCTGTTTGCAACTCACTCCAGCCTTGCTTCAGCTGGAAAAAGGTAGGAAAAGGCAGCACCGTGCTTGCTCAGGTGCTTGCAAGAAGAGTTAGGGAAGGATCTCAGGTGTATGTGGGCTTTGCAGATATGATCTACCCTACGTGTCCCTGCCATTAAGCAAACCACATCTGTGAGGCTGTGCAGGTATGAAACATCCAGCACAGGGTTCACTTGCCCAAACCACGATCAGCAGAGGCAGGTTGAACACGGCGTGCTCAGCCACGTGAACCAACCCCTCACCCCTCAGTGTTTTTTTCCACATTGAAACCACGGCCATGTTTTAGTCTTGCCCGTGAAGGGGAAAAAAAACAACCATAGAAAAGTTGCCCTGCAAAGCCAATTCATAGAATCACAGAAGGGTTGGGGTTGGAAGGGACATTAAAGCTCATCTCACCTTCCACTATCCCAGGTTGCTCCGAACCTCATCCAACCTGTCCTTGGATACTTTCACGGATGGGGCAGCCACAGCTTGTCTGGGCAACCTGTGCCAGAGCCTGCCCACCCTCACAGGGAAGAAATTGGGAAGGATGGAAACTCACCATTGTGTCTAAGTTGTTTCTCATGTTAATTAAGAGAAAATATTTTGTTTCAACTCCTACCTCATCCTTCCCAGCAGAGACAGGAGGTGGAGGAGTGAGCAGCTCAGAAGAACAACAAAGTGGCATTCTTGACCTCACAGCAAGCACATAGGGCTTTGGGAGCTCTGCCGCTCCCCATGACGGCTCTGGGGTGAAATGGGGTGTTTGCAGAGGATGGCACTCGCAGGGTGACAAACAGCCACCTCTGGGATTCGCTCTTAGAGGAGCATCTCTCTATTCCTGCAGGGACAGCAGGGCCCTGCTGTGCTTCTTCCAGTGCTTGTTTCTGGCTCTGCTCACAGGCAGGACCCACTGGCAGAGGAAGGAAGCAGCCGTACCCCTCCAGTGCAGATGAGCAGCAGAGGGATTAAGTGACTTCCCCAGGGTCACACAGAAATCTTACAACAGAGCCAAGGACTGGAGCCAAATCCCCTAATCAAGAGTTTTACAATCACAAAGTCATTGTTCTTCTCTTTAAAACAGTAATAATCAGAGTTAGGAGCAACTCTAGAGAGGCCCCTTGCTGTTGTGTAAACCAAGGGATTTGAACTAGAGATCCAGCTCTTAGTCTTGCAACTAATGTGAAATATTAAGGAAGACTCCTGCCAGCCTTATGCAGTCCAATGTCTACTACTTTACGGGAAATCCTTGTGGGAGAAAGCAGATCCCATGTCACAGCCACGCTGCACAGGGCAGCAGGGCCAAGCCCCTGGTAGGGACAAGGTGGTCCAGCACTGAAGCTCAGGAAAGATTGGGAGACAGTGGGAGAAGCAGCAAGGATTTCAATAGTACCTGACTTTTGGGGGAAATCTTGACCACAGCCCTTTGCACCAGGAAACCACATGGCAGTGGGGCTGTTCCCCAGGTACACCAGCCCTGCTTTGCCCCAGCAGCATCACAGCTCTCCCCTGTGCCAGGCAATGCTCTGCCCTTGGCCAGCACATACTCCAGCTCCATAAATCCCCAGCTCTGAGGAATAACCAAGATCTGCAAATGAAGGCAATTTCACCAGATCTAACCAGCCTGTGGGCAGACCTGCCAACAGACACATTTCACCCCAAGCTGCCCAGCTCTAAGAAAACATCAAATCCCTTGATCACAGGCAGCACAAGCAGGATACACTCTCTTGCAGGAATGCTGAAGGGACATTTCCAATTTTACTGCACCGCAGTGATCCCCAGTTAAAAGTGCACTGTTAGGGCTTAGTAAATAATTTTTATTGTTTTAATATTGCAGCAATGCTGACTACATGCAAGTCCTCAATGACTTCAGTGGACAGCTAGAAATCCTGCCAGCTATATTTATAATCTCAGATCAATAGCAGAATGAAAAGCACATCCAGAGACCTTGGTAGAACACCAGGGAGCTCACTGGAAGGCAGCATGACCGAGAAAAGGGCATGGGCTTGCAGATCACAAGACTAAAATTTGATTTTTTATCACTGAAAGAGACACCATCACACAGCACGAGCAGAAAGGTTACTCCATTACCAGGAACATCTAAAATCAACCCTAATGTTCTTCTAAGAGCCTGCATACAGGTCTGGAGGCGTTGCCACCTAGGAAGGGCTCTGGCAGGCAGCCACGATGGTCCCTTCAGCATGTGGAGGGTAACTCTCTGGAAGAGCTCTAACACCTACAGATCAATGACGTTTCCTCCCCTCTGTCTGTATTGAACTCTCAAGTCTATAGAAGATGCTGGGTTTTTTCTTTCAAGCTACCTGGCTTTTGGCATTGAGCAGCTTCTCTGAGCAGCCCCATGTCAGAGACACATCCCCGCAGGTATCCCACGGGTTCCTTCATAGAAGAAGCTCTTTGGTGGCTTAAATCTCCTTAGACAGAGATGGCAGTGGAGCAGGAGGTAACAGTGGGTACAGGTGCTGCTGGGAGCATCTCAGGGCCCTCCAGAGCAGGGACATCCTGAGCCAGCACAGGGAGCAACCACCATCAACCCCTCCATGCCTTGGCCAGGAGCTGCCAAACCCACCAGCATCACTGCACCATGGCTGTTCTGTTGGACCCACGTTACATCCAGCACCAGGACCGTCCCAGCTTCCATTGCTCCAAACACCAGAGGCTCCTCCAGCCGGACACCTCTGAGACCGCTCCCATTCTCCAGGAAGGAAGGAAGGGATTATTTCACACGCTGTCATCAGCCATCACGCGCAGCTGGCACAGTGTCCTTGGAGTGAGTCACTTGCTCCCCAGGGAGGCCGTGCCTCAATTCCCGGTGTCACATCCCAGCAGTGTCCCCACAGCAGCCTCCCTTCCTCTGGCACATTCCTTCTGCAGAGGATTTTAAACGTCTGCTCACTTGAGCAGGGAGGGCAGGAGACTCCTTGCCCTGCCTGAGGAATCCACCGTTTTTCAAAAGGGAACAGGCTTTGCCAGGGAGCCTCTCTAGAGCGACAAATATTTAGAAAAAGTAAGAAAGAAACCCATTCCTCCCAACATGCTTTTCCCTTGCAGTGGGCACTGGTTTGGATACTGACATGCCAGTTTGGACAGATGTAAAGCACACTCAGCATTTTCCAGGCACTCCCCTGGCCTCAGCTCTGAGCACAGGTTTTGCTCAGCAGGGACTGGTCTGCCTTGGCACTGAAATGCTGCTGCTTGAGTCCCCAGGACAGCTCTGCAGATGGCACAGCTCAGCCATGCCCAAGGAAATGCACTTGGCTCCTTCAGCTATTGCCTCTTCCCTGGGAGCAATCCCCCCCCCTTCTCCTCAAGGGAACTCCCCAGACACCTTCACACACTATCACAAAGGACAAATTACCCCCCAAAATGGTAAAGGGAACTTCTCTTATCTCACCCTGCCAGCAACCCAGAGCCCCTCTCCACAAACCCCCACATCCTGCCCTGCAGAGAGAGGGGGAGCAGATGGAGCCTCCACGTGTCTCACCCCAAGGGGCACCTCACAGAGCCCCAGCATCCTCCACTGCTGCCTCTGCTCCTCTCACCACCAGCAGGACAGTCAAAGTGGGCCCAGCAGCAGGGGCAGAGGATGAGTTTGGTGAAAATAAATCACCTTTGCAAGGGGGGAATGACAGGGAGTGAAAAACTCAACTGCAACACTCAAGTAGTTTAAACTCTATTTCACCCCAAAGCAGCATCTCCTCTCCAGATGGGGAAGATGCCCAGGCAGTGACACTCCTGGGGGTCACATCATCCACCTGGTACCAACCAGGTGCAAAGTGTCCTAAGGACTGGGGTGTCCTAAGGGTTCCTGCAGGTCTTCTGAACATATGTGCTCATTGGCAGCAGTGTGACGGGTACATGTCTGTGCAAGCTGCACACAACAGGCCTTTCTCCATCCTTTGTCTGCTGCCCCTTTTAAATCCATACATTCCTTTTGGAGGTAAAGAAGAAAGAATTTAGGGCATCCTAACCTTGAAAAGAAGGAAAACTCCGTTCAAGCTGCCAAGCTGCCAGGCTGTCTCCTGCAGCTTAATTAATAGCAACCCATCCCCAGCAAGCTGCTGCAGCGCCAGCTGCCTCCTCGGATAGAGGTGCCTTGCTACGAATAATAGTGCTTTGTATTGTGATGGGAAAAGGTCAGGAGGATAGCGGGGAGGAGGAGGACGAGTGGGAGGGAAATGTGTTGCCTCCCTGCAGTTCCCGACGCTGTGAGCGAGTCCCACTCAGTCTCCATCTGCTCCTGGGGTCAGATCTGGGAAATGGCAACAGCCCTCCAACAACCTTGGGATGATCACATCCTGGCACTCAGTGCAGAGAGGGGCACAGGGAGGATTCAACCCTGTGGTCTGCACTCCCACCGCTGCTGGGAGGCCTGGGGGAGCTTCTCCTGATGCCACTTTGACATGGTCCAGGACCCCCTGTGTGGAAATCCCTGCTTGGCTCTTATCAGGAGCCTCCCTGATAAGAGCACAGGATCTGCACTGCAGGGAGCCGGCACTGTGTGCCACTGCCAGCTCTTCCAGGCCACCAGAAAGAGACGTTCCCTGATGCAGTTTGGCTTTTGCATAAATAAGTAAACCAAGCCAAGGCTCAGAGCTAAGTGGGTGAACCCAAGGTGATGCACTAGTGAGGCACAGTGGGGAAAAAGAGGCAAAATGGACCCGAGCCCTGGGTGTGAGGCATGAGATGCCACAGCCACCAGCTGTGAAATCACCTTCATTTCTGCTTGGCCACAGCAGATCAGAGCTCAGCACCAAGCACCAAACTAAAACTCCTTCTTGGATCCTGTGCGTGGGAGCCAAAGGCTCCCAGGAGACATCCAGGCACTCTCTGCCTGCCACCACCCTGCTGCCGGCTGGTTACTGCTCTCCTGGCAAAAGGAAGGACCTGCCCCAGCCCTGTGCCAGCACCGGGCTGGGCACTGGTGTCCTGGGGAGCACCACTGACACAGTCACTGCTCTCCAAGGAGCACACAGGCAGCTCCCTCGCCCTGCCAGCTGGCCCTGCCCCTGCGTTTGCTGCCGCTTTTGCCCCCTCCTTGTCCCACCCCTGTCTGTCTGTGCCATTCAGGCAGCCTGGGGCTGCCCCAGCATGGAGAGGGCTCTGGTCCCAGTGCAGCACTGGGGGCGCATCTCCCCTTCCACTCATTTCAGAGAGATAAAATTGTCAAAGAAACACAACAGAAAGCAGCATTAGGGCAGGTCCCTGTCCCACACACATGTCCCCTGCCCAGGCACCAAGGCTTTGCACTCCAGCCTCCAGCTGTGAGGGGGAGGACACAGCCCGCAGTGGCCCCACTTCCACCCAAAACCACCCCAGGAAAAGATCCCTGTTGCTTAGCAAAGGGCCATTCATCACCAGGACTGTGTGGGCTGACAAAGGGTTAACCCACTGCAGCTGGGCCAGAAATACATCCAGGACAAAGAGAGACTTCATGTCACCCGCATCCGCCCAGCACGAAGAAAAAGGGGCCTTAATCTGATTCCCAAAGAAAATGTGGCATTTACAAGCCCGCCTGACCAGGGCCCTCCAGCAAGTTTTGCATCCACAGCAAGAGTTAACCCAGTTTGAGAAGAGGCCAGAAAATGAGAAGAGGAATCACTTTTTCACAAGTTTGTGAGAAGGGAGAGCTGGGTGGAGGCAGCTGGACCGAGGAAGCTTTCCTGCCACAGGATCAGAGGGACAAGGATGTCTTAGCTTGGCAAACTCTGATGGCACTCCCAGAGCAGCCAGACCCCAGCAATGGTATTCATAGGATTTATCGGGGACTGGAGAAAGCACCACTGCTCAATTCCTGCTGAGCATTCTCCACCATAACAATCACCAGTGGCATTTTGAGGGACCTGTGAGCACCCCTGCACTGCCTGGCATTTTGGGGACCACATCCCAGGATGACCAAGGTGAGCCAGCATGAGCCAGAGATCTTCGGGGTGTTAATGGCAGAACTCTGCCTCTCCCCCGCCAGGATGGGGACCCCAGGGAACAAAGGCAGGGATGCTGCTGGGAAGCAGACAGTGCTCACATCCACTATAGAGGCAGCTGAACTGTCCTTGCCTTCGTCTCCCAGCTGACACCTGGGCACACATCCCACAGTGCCATGTCCCTCCCCGTGTTACAGCACAGCCCCAACAGCTACATCCCTGCGGCAAATGGGGTTTGTCAGGCTGGCCCCTCTGCCCCTGCTCCTGTTACCTCGAAGTGCCCAATTCCCTCGTGCCCACTCCCCTAGGGAGTTTTGGACAGACACTCCTAGGATGCCACAGAGCTGTAGTTGCAAGATTAACTCTTTCCCTCCAGTTCTGGTGATTATTTTTTAACAAACGAGGTAGCTTTACCTTATTCTTCTCCTCAAAGCACCTCCCAAATTTTAGGGATAAATTAAATAAGGTACAATTGTATTTGGCCATAAGGTCACGGCACCCAGCAGGCATAACCCCAGGAGAGCTGCTTTTCCCTTTCCCAGCCCAGCTTTTCCCACGTATTGGAGTAAAGCTCAGACACATTATTCAAGGATCAGCAGCTCCAGTGCAGGTTTCACCCAGCCCCAGCACAGCTTCGACAGGGCTGGATGCGGCATCAGGGCCATACGGAAATCACAGCATTTAAAACCACAGACTATAAAAATTCCACCGTGCTCAGAGAGGGGAAGTCTGGATTCCCTACGGAGAGGCGTCCAGGAACCACCACTGCCGTGTTATTAGCTACCAAGCCATTAGACCCTGCCACATCTGCATACCTTGAGCTCTGGCCAGCACATACCAGTGAGAGTGTTGAATGGCTGCGAGGTCAAACACACTCAAACATCGAGCTACCCATGAACCCCACAGGTATTTTGATCCCAACATGGATAGCAATTGCAATAGCATGGAAGGGGTCACAGCTCCCATGGCTATCACAGTCTTCTGTGTGCTCCAAACCTATTTTATCTATCTCGACATGTACTTAGGTGCACTCAGAATGCCCTTAGAGCAGGGCACATATGCTGGACAGCGGTACTCCTCCTGGATGCTGTATCCTATACAATCTGGAATCACACCTGGATAGGGTGATGGCAATCCTTGCTTTTATTGAATTTTACAGGGGGTCTCAAAACCAAAGCTCAACCCAGCCCTGCCTGCACATTCAGATCTCCCATCCACCAGCCCAAGCCCACCCATCTCCCAGGAAAATTCAGCCAAACCAACCAACTGCCATGAGCACCAGGGAACCCAGAACTCTCAGCCAGCCCATCTCCAACACCAGTGTAAAATCCCTTCCCACTCTAGAGCTGCACCACCAGTCTGCTGCAACTGCCGCACCCACCATGCAGGAATTCAATAAAATTAGGCAGCTTTAACCCAAAACTTGCCTGGCACTACGGTAGATTGCCCTTGCACTGCTCTGGTCTGTGTGTTCCTGCAAACTGACCCTTTAAGGCAGTGGGAACAAGCCCAATGTGCCGTGCAGGGCACGCAGCAGCTCAGCTCTTGGAGGGCTGAATATCCATGGTTCCAAAGAGGGGTTTGTGGGAGCGACCTGAGATACATAGAAATCTCCAAGAAATCCTATATAAACAGCTTGTGCACGCTGCAAAGCGTGACATGGGGCAGCAATATTGGCCCCATTGGAGCCCAGCTGCTTCCCCAGTCCCGATGTGCTCTGGCAGAGTTGAGATTGTCTGAGCCCTGAATACGTCAGCCCAGATCCATCCCGGATGCTCCTTCCCTAAATGAAGTGTGGTCACACCAGGATGGATATAAAAAGCTTGGCCTGAAATCCTCTGGCATGGAGCCTTTCCTGCCTGGAAAAGCAGGCAGGAGCAGCACGGGAAGGAGTGGGACACCTGGCTGCTTCCAAGGAGTGCAAAGGTGCCCAGTGACAATAAGGCATTGGGATACAGGGGACAGAGTGATTCCTGGGGGCACACACTGACACGGCCCATGCTGTTGTGCACAGCACGCCCAGACTCTGCCGGACTAAGGCAAGTGGGAAAACTCCTGTGCTTGGCAAGTCCGAGGGTTCCCCCTGTGTCCCCTCCACATAACGTGTTACAGTCACTGGGCAAACAGCGCTGTGAGCAGCGAAGGAAGAAGGAAGCAGGGCCACTCAAAGGATAAAGAATAAAAAGAAAAAAGAAAGGGAGCCCAAACCCAGTGTGAGTTTCCCAGCTGGGCTGGTTTGCAGAGCTCCAGTGCAGTGACACAGCGTGGGACAAAGTGTGGGCGGGGAGCGCGGGGACCGCACATCCCCACCGGGCATCATCTCCCCCCGCACATCATCCCCACCGCACATCATCCCCACGGCACACTGCACATCCCCACCGCGCATCATCTCCCCCCGCACATCATCCCCACCGCACATCATCCCCACGGCACACTGCACATCCCCACCGCGCATCATCTCCCCCCGCACATCATCCCCACCGCACATCATCCCCACGGCACACTGCACATCCCCACCGCGCATCATCTCCCCCCGCACATCATCCCCACCGCACATCANCACATCCCCATCGGGCATCATCTCCCCCCGCACATCTTCCCCCCCGCGCATCCCCGCGGCACCGAGCGCGGTGTGACCCGGCGGGCACCCCCCGAGCCCGTCCCCAGCCCGGCCCGCCGCTTCCCCTCCTGCCGCCGCAGCGCAGGGAGCGCCCCGTTGTGTCCCTCCCGGATCCCCCATCCCCGGGCCCCCCGTGTGCCAGCGCCGTCCCCCCGCACTCACCGGCGGCAGCGGCTCCGGCGCGGGGCCGGCCCGGGGGGCGGGAGGGGCTTGGCCGGGGCTGGTTCAAAAGAG
>VWZG01003565.1:912404-945722 GCA_013396735.1 Grallaria varia
CGCTCCGGTGGGCTGCGCCACGCGTGGGGACAGCGAGCAGCTGGCACCCCCGCACCCCCTTCGCGCCCGGGGCTCCCGCGGGCAGGAGCAGGAACATTCTCCCCCCGGGAAGGGGTCGGGTCTCCCCTGGCAGGCAGACACCATCCTCATGTGCCCTGTCCTCGTCCCCACGGTGTCCCCAACGCCGGGGAGCCTCTGTCGCCATTCCAATGACATCACCACGTGCCCCCTCCCCATGCTGTCCCCATCCCTGTAGTGTCCTCATCCCTTTGATGTCCACATCCTTGTGGCATTCCCACAGCGTCCCCACCCCCCCGGCATCCTCACACCCCTGCCCTTTTTGGGGCCCTGGGATGTCCCCAGGGCTGTGGGTGACATCAGCACACGCCGCAGTCCTTCCCCTGCACAGGGCACTGGGCACACACAGTTTGCAGCTCAGGTTTTGGGGCTCCTGCGAGTGCAGGGGCAGGATGAGTGAGAGGAGGGGAGAGCAGGAGGCTGCTTTTGGGAAGCACTTCCCACATGTGCACTGAGAGCTACAGAACAGGGCTGGAGAGGAGCCCTGCACCCACCAGAGGCCCAAGGATGCTCAGAAGATGGGCTTTCCCCAGGGCTCATCAGGACGAGGGGCCATCAAAGGAAAGGTTCCTTTTCCACATCAGCTCACAACCAACCTCCAGAGAGAAAACCAAGGAGGCAAACACGGGCTGCCAGATCTCCCTTACGTCACCAGACACGCTCCCCATAACGCCACAGAAATGCAATTGCCAAAACTAATGTAAGAGCATCTCCAGTGCAGCCAGCATAGCCCGCACAGCCACACATCTGCCAGGCTGGCGAGGCTGCAGCAGCCCCTTCCCACCACCTGGCATTTGCACACCACAGCTGGCCCCTCCGGCTGGGGCAGGGCTCCCAAAATCCGCACACACCCCACAGCAGGCAACACTCTCACCCTTGCCTGGCATCACCAGCAACCAGGGTCACCACAGGGCTGCAGGAGCTGGGCGAGGACACTGTTGTCACCAGGGACCCAGCCTGCCGGGAGCTGACACCCCAGGCAGCCCCCATTGCCAGGATCATGTCAGGGTTGCAGCCACCCTGTTTCACCCCCAGGTTCTGTCACCAGCTGCTGTGACTCCCCTTGCCCGCTCCAACACTAGTGCCAAGGCTCAGCCCCACACATCCCATTCCACGGTGAGCCCGAGGGGTGGCAGAGCCAGCTCTGCCTCCTCCCTCAGCACAGGCCCTGACAAATCATTCTGCTGTGACTGTGCCTGTCCCTGGTATTTTCCCCCTGCTAAGCCACTGCTCTGTTTTTCCCCTTCGTACCCTTCAAACCCCCAGGTACTCATCACATGGCCACACTCCAGCTTGCCCACTGCACAGCTCCCCACTGGCATGGCTGTGGAGACCCAAGCACAGCCCTTGCCACAGCTTTTTATTCCCCGAGGCTGGGGAGAGCTCCAGCAGAGAGAGACTTACTCAGCCAAGGATGATGAGGAGGACAATGCCCGCTGCCTGGGAGAGCCAAGGATGCTTCAGCACCTATTTCAGCTGCCACCCCAGCCAGTCTCCCCCCCCAGCTTCTGAAAAGTTTTGTTCAATTCCCTTGGAAAAGGTCTCACAAAGCAGATCCCTCCTGGCTCTCTGCCTCCCTCGCTCACCACCAGACATGAAAAGCACTCCAGTTTCTCCCCGGGTAACGCGGGTAAAAAGCCTCCAACATCAAAGGCACCACACAAGAGTTCTCGCCCCCCACCTCCCATCCCTCCCAGGCAGCAGTGCTGGGGCTGCCTCCCTTGAAAGCACAACAGCCTCGGTGGTTGAGGCACCAACTGTGCTCAAAACACAGTTCTGATTTTTTTTTCTGGTGTTTCTTTTTAAAAACTCAGCCACAAGCTGGGGAACTTGGGGGCGAATCTAAGCCAGGCTCTCCTCTGGGGGCGATGCAAACAGCGTGGTGCCAGTGGGGGTTTGCTCTCTGTCTGGTGTGTGGTCACCCGAGAAAAAGGGGAGCAAAAATCTTCCCTGTGCCAGTCCTGTCTGCTCGTTGCCCAACTCTAAAGGAAGCCACTGAGAGTCAAAACCACAAGCACCCTCCAAGTGAGCAGATTCCCATGGACTCCTCAGCAGCCTCTGCAACTCCTTTCCTCCGTCTGCAAAACAGAAACAACATCTCCCCTCCTTTGCGAAGCACTTTGATATCTGCACAGCAAAGCAGGGAGAGGGAGGGGGTGTTTACCTTCCTGGAAACAGGCAGCAGCATTTACACCCAAACCAACAGGGCCTCAGCACAAAATTCCGGGGGAGAGGGAGCATTTGCAGATGCAGCAGGAACAGCCCTGGATTCAGAAAACGAGGAGGACTAGAAAATAGCTTCAAACACCGCAGGGATTTCAAGAAGTCCTAGGACCACATGGTTTCTTGGCCCATGCAAGAGTGTTCCTCATCCCTTCATCCCACACAGACATTGTTCCTGCCAGATCACCTCCTGCCCGGGAATGTGAGGTTCATTTTATTGCTGGAACATGGAAACAACCTTCGTTTGCACGGGGGAGGTGGGAGGGCTCTGCCGTTTAACACTTGGCCACGCTCACGCTGTGATTAATATCACCCGATGCACAGATACCAGATGTTCTCAGGGCAGGCTGGAGCATATCCTAAATTGCACCAAGATGGAATTTTTGGGCAATTTTCAGGGAGTGCTGAGGGCAGGCACTAATGGGAGAGCAGAGATTTACACAGATATGCAAGAAAAGAGAAGCCTGTGGGGTTATGGCACTGGTCATAACCCCTGGGCCAGTTGTAATGCCATGGACTGCACTTAAAATCAACACCTTGTCATTTTGGGGGCAATTATTCCAATTCCTGTTGTTTAGTGGGCCACAAACCCACTTAATCTGATTTCCACATGCTCCATACCCCTGCCTCTGTTGATCCCCTGGAGCTTTAGTTCCAGGAAGGAATCGCTGGCACAGGAACAGCAAACAGTGGTAATGTTGGACCTCTCCATGCTGCTTCCCCAGGATCCCACTGCAAGTCCACTCCAAAGCAACCTCCCTAAGGAAATGCCTCACTCCATCAGCAGCTTCTCCCCCCTGCTATGGGAAGGAGTGCTTGGAGTCAACTACATGGGTGTCCATTTAATTAGAACCAAACCTTATTGTGCTGGAGGTGGAGTCATTCCAGCTTTTTGGAGGTCACGCACTGCCCTGCCATCCAGCTGACCTCGATCAGGGTGACTTCTGGCTCATTGCTGGGTGCAGAGTGACGGGGGCATTGGCTCGCAGAAAGTGGAGCCGCGACCAAAGGCCTCACCCTCTCCAGTGTGACACAACTTGCTCTAGGATGGGGACCACCTCATTGTGCCAAGCAGCCACGGAGCAGTAAAATCTCAGGAGCTCACTGCAGTTCTGCAACCACAGAGAGACTCAGCCAGCAAAAAATGAGGTCCAAGTAAGGAGAGAATCTGCCGGAGTACCTTCACCATGACAGAACTGTGTGATGCCCAAAACCCTCACCATGGGATTTCAGAGACTTCTTTGTGCACAGTTCCTTCCTGCTAATCCCACACTTAGGCCATGGCTGATTCCTTGAAAAATGAATTTAGGCAGTACTTGGACCTGCTGGTTTTCTCTTTTCTTTGCCCAGGTTTGGGAGCTTTCCCAAACCAGGTCATCCCCACGTAGAGGTGGCCAGGCTGTGGTTCATACACCACTTCAACAGCCCCGGGTGCTGCTGGTTATATGACCAGTGGCAATCACTAGCACTGGTGTCACCAGGGCTTGTATGAAAGTACACCAACTGGAGAACAGAAAGAGTGTTCAGTGCAGAAAAAAACAGTGCTAGCGGTGTCTTCTGCTGTAGGCATGAAATGAAGCAACAAAAAGAGCATTTCCCCTCCCTGAAACTCCACACACATGCATGCTGCTGACAAGGAAAACCTGGGAGCATGTCCGTCTGTCCAGGCAGGACCTGCAGCAACTCAGGGTATGAGAAATCCCACATTCCACATTCCACATCCCACGGGGCTGCTTTTGTGCTTCTTCTGAAATGACAAGGTCTGGTTGGCACTTAAAGCCTGATTGGGGGGTTCATCAGGGCAGGAAGGAATGGTAATTTCCCTGCAGGCTCCCAGCTCCAGCTATAAAGGACTTCGCCCAAGCAAAGTCTCCCTCTGACTCTCCTCCGGTTTTTCCCACCACTGGATTGTTTTGTGCACACAAAGCCATCGCTGAGTTGTGAATTTACACCCAGAAACCAAAAGTAAAAGGTCTCTATTATTCACTTCTTTGAGCAAAGGTTAAATCCTACCAAATGCATCAGCTTTTGTGGACAGGACAAGCGTTTGGCAGCCAGCAGGAAGGAACAGGAACGTGGGAATTCCTCCTACGACTTGGCAACAGGCTCTTCCCCCGGCACGGGAGCCTTCTGGGGTCTGCTCAGCCTCTGCCAAGCTAAGAAAGCCCCTCATTCAAGAGCTCAGTAATCTCACAGGACATCCTGTAGCTCAAGGAGGAGCTTAAATGAGGGGCTGGATGGATTCAAAGTGCATAATTCTCAGAGAGAAATAAGAAAGGCAGGGTAGCAGACCCAGGCCTGCAATTTGCTGGGGAAGGGGAGAGATCCAAATAAGTATCTGCTAAGCATCAGGAACCATCACAGGAGCTACTGGGGGAGACAGTCACCTTTAAGAAATCAGAGCCTGACTTTCGGTGTGAATAAAAGGAACATTTATTCCAGACCTGCATGCTTGGTGCATGTTTTGATTTTGGGGTCCATTTGGACCTGTTTGGCTCTATTACACCTAATCCTTTACAGCACTCACAGACCCAACACTGTAACAGCAGGTCACAGTTTGTAATCCAGGGGAAGGAGATCCTTCCATGGGATGTATTCAGAGCAACTCTCCTGGACCCAAATGTGCAGGACACCAAGGGTCCTCTCAGCCTTGTTTCCATGTCCTAAAAGGAGCGGAGAACGTGCCTAGGAGATGCTCCAGACTGCAAATTCCATTGGGTGTCCCTACGAGCACCCAAGGAGGGGAGACAGTCCCCACTGACCCACAGCAATGTGTGTCCCTGGCTCCAGTGCATTGGGTGTTGTGCCCCCACCAGCTTGCCCAACCCTCATCTCAACGTGACCAGCACAGAGCGGCGGCCAAGCTGAGCCCCATCACCCCCTGAACACAGAACAGCCTCATTTCCTCCCAAACACCAACTCAGAGAAACCAGAAGAGCCCCATCAAGCCACCACTCAAGCGCTGCTCAGAGCCTCCTCCTCAGGCTGTGATCTGGAGATAAGGGCAGAGGCTTTGCTCTGTGACACTCTGTGCCTCCTAAAGGTCAGGGGCCCCAGTGAGGTTTGGGGTTTTCAGTTCTGCAGGATACAGTTCTCATGTCTGACACCCTTTTGAAGCTGAGAGCAGAGAGTGCTGCTGACTTCAGGATACACTCAGGAGCCCAGGTCCCCCCACAACTCTGGAAGTACCCTTGGGAGTCTATCAACCACCAGTCATGGTTTTGGTCCTGGAGGAAAAGCATTACTGAGGACTCCAAGACCCCAGATCCTGAGACCATTCAAGCAAAGGCTGTGGTGCAAATTTATTTTAAAGATTAAAAGCAATGAGGAAACCAGCTGTGCCTTTTAGAGGCAAAGGCTGGGTGTTGGATTCATCCCGTGGGGGATGGAGGCAGGTCCAGTGCAAAACCACTCCACCTGATGGGAATAGATGTCCCTGCCCTTCCCATTCCAATCCCTCCCCTTCCAGAGCACCACACACCACAACAGGACAAGGCAGGACCTCAGAGTCTCACAGAGATTGCTAAAATTCACTCCCCAGGCCCCAACTTGCCAATGCATTTCAGACTTAAGACAAGCTTTAAGAAAGATCTAAGGCAAACTTTGCTCCCCACAACAGACCTGTGGTCCAGCAAGAAAAGCCCTGAGCCCTTTCCAAACCTCTTACCAAACCTTTCTGTGTTCCTCCCACTGCTGCAGCCCCAGGGCTCTGCATCCCTCCGTGGGGAGAAGGGCATGGCCTGTGCAGGGATGCACTGGCCCACAGTCACATGGAGGGAAGGGCTGGGGGGTCGAGGGTCAGCCAGCAAGAAGAATAAAAATCAGTCAACCATGCAGTGACTATGCAGCAGCATCGCTCCTTCCTGCAGACCCACATATTCACCACCAGCTGCTCAGCACGAGTTGAGGTTGCTGAACCGTCTGAAGGGCTCCAGGACCCTTCTGGGGAAAGAGGTTTCCTTTTCCAATTAATTCTCCCCATTCCCTCACCAGTAGCCCTGTGGACCTGAGGCTACTGTGTGGGTATCTGCTTCACCAGCTGATGGGGTGAACAGCCTTCAACCCAGCACCATTGGGGACAGCAAAGCCTCTTTAGATATACTCCCTGCCCCACATTCTGCGTGACCACCCTCCTGGACCCTGCACAGTGTGACAGCCACGTAGGCAAATGGGGATGACTCCAAGGCAAACAATGGTAATTCTGTCCCCAAACAGCCCCAGCATCTGTCCCTTCAGCCCTGCAGCCCCCAGGCAGCCTGCCCATCCTCTGCTGCCCCCCATACCCTGCAGTGGCAGCCCCAGGGCTGGCTCACACTGCCCCAGCATCACCAGCCCCAGCCTGTCGTCTGAGGGCACTGAGCACCACTGATGTATTAAGGGGCTGCAGACACAGCTTTCAGCCAGCTGTTACTACTTCTGGGATTTAAATCAGCCTCAGCTTCCCCTCCCCCAAGTATGCCGGTCAAAGCCTTCCCAGGAAAAGCACCCCATGGAAAAACCTGGGAAAACAAACAGAGTGTGCTCAGCCAAATCCTGAGCTCCAAGAGCTGCGTCGCTCAGGGTTTAGGGGGGTTTTGTGCCATGGGGAAAGGTGGGCATCAGCAATCTGTGGTACTGACCCCCCCAGTGCCCAGACCCGCCTGCTGAACATGGAACTTACCCCTCTGCATCCAGGCTCCAACAGAGCTGCCAGGGCTCCCACCATCCCACATGGAACAGCGCAGGAAAGGAAGGGGTCAAGGCGGAAAGCCTGGGAGGAGGGTGTTTGGAGCACAGCATAATGCTCCATTCATGGTGCACCCGCCCAAAGAGCACCCACATGCACTGCTGCTGCTCCTGGAGCTGGAACACGCCTCCCAAAGGGACCCAGGGTCCGACACTGGTGCAATTTTATGATTCTCAGTGGCTGCTGGAGAAAGTCAGGAGCGAGCTCTGGACTGTGCCCTGCTTGTTCTGCCTGCAGCCCTGCACCCCCACCTCATTCCTCCACTGCCCCTGCAGACCCCCAGCCACACGGCTCTGGTATTTTTTACTCAAGATTCTGAGTAAAATTGCCTAAATCTCCATGCTCCAGCCAACAAACGGGGGATTGGGAAAGTTTTCCATAACAGGGCAGTAACCTCCAGGCAGTTGGATTATATCTGAAGATGCGACAGCCATCTGAGAGCTCCAGTGAGGACCACCCTGCCCGCAGGTCCACTGCCCTCCCCGCTCACTGCCAGCCCTTCCCCACGCTCCTGCACACACATATTCCCATTTCTCTCCCACCCGTGTCCATCCATCCTGGACGCACACCCAGCTGCTATTCCCTGCCTGGCCAGGTAGATGGTGCTCAGCCAGCACCAAGTGGGAATTCATCAGAGCTGCAAGAATTAAATCGCCTGATTAAGTCACTAACTTGACGTGCTTTTTGCTGACAGATGCAGAAAGTCCTGCTCCAGCTCCAAAACAAACGGGACCAACTCAGAGACCCATCCACCCATCCACCCATCCATCCATCCATCCATCCATCCATCCTCGACTTCCGCCTTTCACTTCAGGCTGGAGGGTGGTGGGTAAACCAACACAAACCTTTCATCAGAACCAGCGCTTTCCCAACTCCCATTTTCTGCCAAAAGCTCACATTGCTGACACTTTCCCCCACGCCTTCGACCAGTTCTCCCCACACACACGTTTCCCACAAAACTAAAACACAGCAAAGCCCCGAGGAGCAGGAAACAATTTGCCCATTTTCCCCCCCTATAAAGTCAGGGGGATGGGGGTCTTGGGGGCCCCTCATCCTGCTGGAAGCTGCTGGACACAGGCAGCAGGGGGGTCTGGGCTTTGCATCCCATCACCCCAGGGTCACCCCGCTCTGCAGGGCCGGATGTAGGATGTCTAATATTTCTCCAGTTCTGTTTTAACACTCACACCATCTTGGGAGCAGGAAGCTTAAGCCATTTCCTGCAAGGCATTGCTCTGCCCTTCAAATATTTTCAGCTGCGGTGCGAGCTGGTTTAAAACCCAACCTGGCAGCTGGAAGTGCGAAATCAGAGGAGGGGCTTGCCCAGGGAAAACTCAGCTTGTGAAACCTATCCAGTCCCCACTGCGGCAGGGCAGCAAAATAAATATTGCTGCAGACAATGAAAGAGAGCAATTAATTCTGCATGTCTAAAAAATGAGAAGGAAAAGCAGAAACTCAAAACAATGTTCTCTGTGTCCCTCCCAAGGGACACAAACACTGCTCCACAGCAGAAAGCCACAGCCATGTCCCCCCTTGTCTCTGCGGCCACAATTTGAAGCTTTCCCAGCTTTGCTCTTTCAGTGGAGCCCAAATCATGGTTTTGGTGTGCTCGCTCTTCAAACAACTGTCCTATACACAATCTGTCCCACACATGGGCTGAAATAGCCCCAAAGGGACCCTTTCCGCTCATCCAAGTGGCAGAGAACCCAAATGCTCATTCCCTGAAGCTCTACAGAGCAATTCTGGGCAGTGCCAGGGCAGAGCTGGAAACCTCGCAGACCCTGGTCAGTGGAGCTCAGCCCCATCCCCACGTCACCCTCAGCCAAGGGGGGGACAGATGGATGGAGCCACCCCCTGCCGCTGCCCCTGTCTGCTCCAGCCCACGGGTCACACGTGACCACTGGTTACCTCCTGCCAGCTCTTCTCCAGGTGACACAGCCACATGTGACCTCACTACAGGGAAACAAAGCCTTGCCCCACTGCCCACGCAAAGGGCTCTGCTTCTCCAAGCTCCCACCCACAGAGCTGCTCCTTCCCAAGACTTCTCTGCTCAGGAACCGAAGCCACAAAGCAGAGAGGAAACCCCAGAGCTGCTCCAGGGCCCTGCAGGAACCCTTCACCTCCCAACCTCAGGGCGTGCACTCCTGGGCTGTAAATAAACTTTTATTTACTACATGAAGTAGGGCAAGGAGGACCAATTCCCTGAGGGATGGTGGGAGGAACATCAGCCTTACGCGGATCTCAGATTTTATCTGACTCCACAAAGCAACTCCTGGAGAGCCCAGTAGGAGCCACAAAGGGCATGGAAACACCTCCCCAGTGGCCACATCCCACCCAAATTCTGATTGTCTCATCACTTCTAGGTCAAACAGGAATCTCTCATGGGCATGGCTTTACCCAGCCACCCTATGCCCAGGACTGCCAGGTTTGAAGAGAACAGGGATGGAGCAAATTCACCTCCTGCATCCCACACAGCAACATGCAACAGAGGTCCAGCCTCTGCAGATGCACCCTGATGGATTTACTGCTGCCCACCAGGACCACCCACACCTCTGATGTGCTGCATTATTAAGGTCTCTGCCACATCTCAGAGCACTGAACTACCTAAAGCCAGGGCATCATCCTCAGCACTCAGCTGTGCCCTCTCATCTTCTCCAAGGCCACCAAACCGGGTGGACAGGGGATCTCAGGGGCAGTATGACCCCAGGGAGGGCCTCAGCAGTCTGTGAACTCAGCCTCCCATTTCCACCCCATTTATCTGCCTGCTGGGATGCAGGAGGAAGCAAGTTCAGCCAGAGTTTGTCTAAACAATTATATTTTATCAGAAAAGCTGCTCAGATCTCCTCCTTTTTCCCAGGACACATCTGGACAACTCCAAGGTAATCTCCATTCTCCATCCTATCTGCACAAGATGGAAGCAGGGGAAGAGGACATGAGACAAAGAGCATCCAAAGCCCCTGCTCCACCTCTGTCAGCGCCAGCAGCCTCCAAAACTCATCAGTCAGGAGGCAACATCCATCCCATATCTGCTCCCCACACATCCAAAGTTTGCCTTCCAAATCCTTTTTTCCTCTCCAAACTATGGGGTTTTCAAATTTAGGGGAAAGCAGGATAGAGTAGAGAAGGTTTTGATAGAGAAACCATCTGATACCCTCCCTCTTCTCTTGGACAGATGAGGACCTCTGTCTGTAGAGCCACTCCAGTGACCTGGGCTGAGCAGTTTCTCCCATCCTGCATCATCCCACTGCCCCGTGACCAAGTCCAGCAATTTCCTTATCACCAACCGAACTGAGAAGAAGAAAGGATCCAATGCAAGGACTGAACTCCAGGCATCTTTCCACCAACTCTTGTTCACCAGCTCCTTGTTACAAAAGGAGAAATGGAAGTGGGTAGGGAGAGTCCTCCAGGACAGTGAACAAGTGGACAGCAAAAGCAGGAACACAACGAGGCTCTCCTGCCCTACAAACTTTTGCCAACTTCTCAGTGTTTTCCTGGCTGTCTGTCCATGAACTTACTTCTACTACGGATGGGAGTTGCCAGTGAATGTCCTCAGTGCATCTTGCATGCGCTGGAACATGAGCCTGCACATTGGTAGCTTCAGAGACTGTAAGCAGGAACTCATCCTGTATCTCCACCTACCTACAGAGGAGGTTCAGATCACATGACAACTTCGGTACATCAGTAAAAGCCGCACAGCCTCCCACATCAGCACAAATGATATGCAGAGTATACAAAAATTCCTATCCAGAGTCCAAACACACAGGGGAAGAAAACACAGGCAGGGACTCCAGCCCCAGCTGGGTAGGGCAATTCCTGTGATGTCTCTCCAGATCTACCTATCCCACATGAAATACACCCCAGGTGCATCCATGCTGGAGTTAAAAGCCATGCCCTACAATTTAAGACTTGTGAGCTACCACACAGCTGTAACTGAGAAAGCTCCTTTAAAGAACTTACGTATCATTAACTTCTATCACTGCCCTCTCCTCCTAGGCACAGTGTCCTTTTGGATTCCCATCTAATCTTCCTTCTCAGATCTCCTCAAACTGAGCTTTTCTTCGAAAGAAGGAAGAAACGTCTGTCGTAGTCCATGTGCAGCAAGAGAGCAGGAAAGGGGAGAAGGCAAAACCATCATAAGAAGTTAAAGTACACTTGATAAGCATCAAGGACAGTCTGACCCACAGACTTAACTAAATGACCATCCGCAGTGATAAAACAAACTGGCCCAAGGGGACCAGGTTTGCTGGGGGGCTGTCAAGCACTATTGATAACTAGGGATTAGTGGTTTGCACAGTTCTGTTCTGCTGCAACATCCCTTTTCACCTCCATCTCTGATTCTGGGAATAATACAGGAGCGTAGAGTTTGTCTCACTCAAATGGAGACACCTCCAGCTGAACCAATCCCATAGGCTCTCTATACATTCAGCAGAGAAAAATAAACCCTTTGAGGACACAATTCACGCCAGCTTAAGACAGGCATCCAGATGATTAGATCAAGTATAGACATCTCAGGCAATACAGGGTGAATGTCATAGATGGATGAAGCCATGTGCAAGGGATCCCCTGGGAGTATTCCCTGCAAAAATCTTGCGCATATATGGATGAAGGTTGAATTCACAGAGAGACAAAAGGAGGTGCTCAGCTCCCACTAAATATTTTTGTACCCCTTGGAAACATAAGGAAGGAACCACACTGAAGCTGCACCATGGAAAGTCTCTGCAGACCCAGAATTCAGGGAGGCTGGTAAGACCACCCAGCTCACATAAAACTGGACACCATCTCAAGGGTTGAAAAGCTAAACAAAAATCCAAGGTTATGCTCATATTTACTAGGGCATCATCAGCCTTGTAACTTCAAGGTGTTGCAAGATGCTTCATTTCAGCCATTCTTCATTCCTGTTGTACAAACTGCCTTTGCTATGCAAAAACCAACCCACTGCTGCTTCCACACAGAAGAAACTGCAGGCAATACAAGTCAAGCAACCCAAAATCCCCACGCTGTCACTCCTGAGCTGGCACACCAAAATGGCTGTTTTAAAATTATTTGCTTCTCATAAACATCTTCAAAGTTTTGTAGTTCGCAAAACGTTTCAGACCAGACCTTTCAGTCCAGTTTTGTCTCTCAGTATGTTGGGTACAATCTGCATGCCAAGATAAACCAAAACAACTCAAGAGGGTGAAATATTGATGTGTGTGACCCTACAGAAACCCAGGGTGCAGAAACCCATTCAGAAGACCAATGAAACGAGTGACCCAAATTTAACCAACCTAAAGGAAAGCAGCTCTCTCCCCATATCCCTGCTTTAAAACCTGTAACAGATGTAAGCAAAATTGGGCTCAAAAAAGTCTGAGCACAGGCTGCAATCCAAGACTGGCTGCTTTTTCCATTTATAGCCACGTTCACTTCAGCTTCATCACAGCATCTTGGACAAAGCAGAAGTGCCTCTGTGTCTGCTTGTTTGCTGGAGGAGTCAAGAACACAACTGGCTTGCTGTCAACTTATCTTTTTTGCTCACAACAACGTTTGATCTTCTCAAAACAAAGTTATCTCTCAATAATCTCAATTCAGTTCCTCGAGTCCTCTGACACAGTTTATGGAGTTGGCACTGCACCCAGCCTATGGTGTCCCTTCAACTAATGGCCAACAGAAACATCTCAGGCAGGGACAGAGGTCTAGAAATAGCTTAAAAGAAAATTATTTCTTAATTACAGAAGGTTCATCACCATTGCCATCACTCCCCTCCCTCCAGCAGACAGCAGCGAAGTTACAAAATGAGTGGCCAGCCCTTACTGCAGGAGATCAAAGCAAACTCTTTGTTTTATCTTGTTCAAGATAACGGATTTTATTTGCCTTATCAGCACATAGGATGATTAACCTAAATGTGAGAAAGTTTCAAGATGCCAAAGGAGCTGATGGGTGGGGAGCATGTTCCCCCGCACGACTTCTGTGGGCTCCAGACATGCAAATAGCACAAGATAAACAGAGAAACTCTTGGGTCTGGTTCCTCCACACCACCCTCAGCCAGTGCTGTATCTCCCATCGCCTTTCAGCACCGCTCAGACGAACCCAATCCACCAGCAGGAGGGATCACTCACCCCCGTGACTCAGCCAGCAAAGGCACCTCTGTCCAGGGGCTGCCCCGGTTGGCAGGCATGGAGGTGCAGAGCCAGAGGGTCCTGAGGCTGCATGGGGCTTATGGACCATCTAGTCCAACGCTGTGCCATAGGACACCTTTCACTATCCCAGGTTGCCCCAAGCCCCATCCAACCTGGCCTTGGACACTTCCAGGGATGGGGCAGCCACAGCTTCTCCAGGTAAATTGTTCCTGTGCCTCATTACCCACATAGTGGAGAACTTCCCAATATCCCATCTAATCCTGCCCTCTGTCAGTGGGAAGCCATTCCCCCTTGTCCTGTCACTCCAGGCCCTTGTCCACAGTCCCTTTCCAGCTGTCTTGGAGCCCCTTTAGGCACTGGAAGGAGCTCTAAGGCCTCCCTGGAGCCTTTTCTTCTCCAGGCTGAACAACCCCAGCTCTCCCAGCATGTCCTCAGAGCAGAACTGCTCCAGCCTTTGGAGCATCTCCATGGCTTCCTCCGGACCCTCTCCAGCACGTCCACATCCTTCTTATGCTGGGATCCCAAGGGCTGGATGCAGCATCCACAGTTTTGCCCTCTCCTGGTCTTAAATGATGCCTTGGCAGGAAAGGGAAGCGGGAACCGTAATGTTTCCTATGGGAAACTGTTCCTTTGCCTAATGAAGCTCCACTGGGAGATCGCTGCTTTTCCTATGGGCCCTCAGGGACTTCCAACAGGGCAGACAAATTCTCCTGGCTGGCTGCACTGGAGTCTGGGGGTGGGCAGGCTCACTGCCCAGGGTGGAGCATCCACGTGGGACCATGACAGTATCCATATAAACTGTGCCCACGCAAAGAAGGGGACACGTGAATGCCAACGTGACCGGAGATGAACACAACACAACGAGTTTGGGAACAGCATTCCCTGGGGGGAGAAGATGTGCAGCACAAGTACCATCACAGCTACATCACCTGGCATCCTCAGTGCCCAGAATACAGCCCAAAACGAGGGTGCTCCCTGCACAGCCAGGGACAGAGCAGATGGTGGGAGGGGAAGCAGGCAGAGCTCCCCTCCCAGGGCAGGCAGGAGGCCACGCACGTGGCGTCCTGGATCAGGCAGAGTTTCCTTGATGGGATATGATCCTCTCCCCCGCACACGCTCCCGCTCCTTCCTTCCAACTCACTGGCGCTGCAGGTCTAGATTTTTCCAGATTATCTCATTTTTGGCACCTGAGTTCAAAACCCAGGACTCTGCATTTCCCACTCAGCCCTCCATTTGGCATCTCAGGCTGCAGGCACCGTCCCATTAAAAATAATAACAAGCACAAAAAAAAAGACTACCAGTAATCTAGCCCAAATCTGTCAGCTGGTTTTAAGGAAACATTTCCCTACAGCTTTAATTTCTTTGTACAGTTAAAGAGCAGTCCAGCTCGGGGAGCTGGAAATGGTGACTCACTGCATCTCCACTCAGCACTGGGCTCTTCATCCCAGGGAGCGTCTCGCTGTGTCAATAGTTGTCCAAACCCCTCTAACCCCAGCTCCAGCTCAGCAGCCCCACACTCAGTGTCACCCTTGCAGGACAGCACAGAGGAAAAGTCACCCCAAGGTTTGTTGGGTGTCCATGGTGGGATGGAGGCTTGAGGGTCGGGGGGGTCTCTGCTGCAACGCCCACCACAGCTTCCCAGCAAAGGGTCCCTGGTTTTCACAAGGATCTCAATGGATCTCAAAGCTTCCTTCTTTCTTTTTGAAAGTATTTTTTAGTTGCTTTAATTTTAGCTCAGCTCTAAGGGGTTCTAAAGAAAAGTCTTTCTGTAAGGGTTAAGCTGGAAAAAAAGAATGAGACATTTGACCTGTTTCATTTTCCTGATGTCACCAGTGAAAATAAGAGGGGGGCGCTGCTGCTTTTTAATAGGCACCTGGAATCCTGTGTGGCTGTCCCAAAGTGGGGCATCAGGCGGTGATAGGACAAAGACTCCCACAAAGCCAAAAGCTCAGAGATGGTTCAGACTGTTTTGCACATCACACAGCTATTGCAGAGGAAGGTCATGTCCTGTTTCAGGTGAACATTCCCCCTAGTCATTGTATCTGCCTTGATTTATCCAAACAAGCCCCAGAGCATCCTTGCTGGAAAGGACCACGGGGCAGGAGCAGGCAGCAGTGCTGTGGTGCAGGGCCTGCCTTGCAGGCAGTATGCTGTCCTCAGGGCCTGGGCAACCACAGCAGCTTGTGTGGAGACAAAAAGGAGCATCAGATCAAACCAGCTTTCACTTCTCATCTGGGATTGCTTCCAATCCACCACTTGAGATCTCAGCATTGAACCTTCACCCCAAATACAAACAGGTTCAGATTTGGGGGGAGCAGAGACAGACTATTAAACTGAAATGGAAACAAACTTTTCTGGGACCAACAATGCCTTTCCCCCTTCTCCAAGCCTGACCTCCACCACATTGCAAGGCATGAGGAACAACAGAAGACCAAGATGTTCAGCCACACTGCACAGCATCAGCACCAGTGACAGGAGGCACCAGTGGAAGGGGATGCTGAGGCAGGAGGACATGGCAGGATTAGCCACGAGAGACTCAATGTGGCTCTTCCTGAGGGTTCCCCAGACCCTCATCCAGCTCACAAGGATCCCTCAAGATCTCTCCTTTATGAAAGGCCAGTGGATGTCTCTGCATGAAGCACTGCTGCCCCCACAGTGATTCCCTGTTCTTCTCCTTACAGGGAGGAACCAGCTCCTGCCACACACCACACACTCTGCTCAGACCTGCCCTGCCAGCACAGGGGAGGAACAGCCCATCTGCCAGCTCCATCCTGTGCCCCAGGACTGGGAGTGAACCCACGGCAGGAGCTCCAGAGAGGTCACCACCACCCACGGGCAGTCATATTTGGATATTAAGATTTGGTAAGTCCTACACAGCAAAGGCAGCCTCCCACAGTGCCCAAGGCTGTGAGTTCAGAAACAGCCCTTCCCCTCACCTTGGTTTTATGTCTGGTTTTAACTGCTTGTGCCTCTTTCTGCCTTCTGCATATTCTACCCTTGCCCACACTCACTGCACAGCCCAGCTCAGCTCAGATTTTTCTGGATAACTCCAACTATAGCAATCCACATCTCCCAGTCATCCCATTGCATTTCCTTGTTCCAGCTGGGAAGCACCTTGGAGACACGATGTCCAGCTTCGCCCAGGATGCTGGTGCAGTGGCACATCACACTGTGATGGGTACCCATGTCCCATCTCCCTGTCACCAATGGCCCAACTCAATGTTATACCAGCAGAAGAGAGGCCAGTGCTCCATAGGGAGTGTAGGAGATCACAGTGACTCAGAGGGGGAGTACAGGGATGGGGAAGAGTATTTCTTGCCCCATACAGACACCTCCTGCCCTCCTCCCACCTTGGGAACCACAGCTCCAGAGTGGGCTCAGCCCACACCAGCAGCCGCGCTGCCCTAATGAAGTTCAGGGCTATAATTACTCCTTTCCTTTGTGGTTTGTTCTGGATTGCCAAGCTCTTCTCCTCTAACCAGCCTCTTCCTGTGCAACACGCTCTCCTGCATACCTTCAGCAGCAGGACAAGGGGTTAAGGGCAAGGCAGCTGAGCCCGACAGCTGGGGAAGGCACGTCCCAGCACAGCAGTGAGGGCAGCTGGAGGCAGCTGCCTGCATCCCCTGCTCAGCTGTTTGCATTGGAGAGCCACCAAGCAACAGGACTGAGGGGTGTCCAGTGCCACAGGAGCCCTTCTTGGGTGACCCAAACCCTGGGAGCAGGACTTGCCACGTGTCATCTCTGCTGCAGACATCAGAGAGCCAGTGTTTTCACTTAGGGGGTTGTGGTGGGGCCAGAGTTGTAGCGGATCTGGTGAGCATTGGGAACATGCTTACACCCATCCATGGGACATCCTGAGGGTCCCTGTGCAGCCTGCCCAAATCTCTCTGTGTGCTTACACCAGCGACAAGGAGAGATACCATCCACCCACCCAGCATCATCTCAGGGTAGGTTTTGTGGACCACAATGGGAGGAGCACCTCAAAATGGGGTCCTGTGCGAGAGCAAACCAGAGAAACCTCAAGTTATGGCAATGGAGGAGGTGGAGATGATGAGGAAGGGGACAACTGTGGCAGTGACTCTGGAATGTATGTTCATGCTGACGCAGAGGCAAAAGGAGACAGAGCCCTCACAATCCCTACAACTTTGTCTCCTGGCTCTTCATGGCAGCAGAGTTGGAACTGGATGATCTTTAAGGTTCCTGCCAAACCAAACCATTCTGTGATTCTACAACTCTTGGTGACATTTGGACTGAAAGCCCCTTTTGTACCAGGACTAAGGCTGGCTCATGCTGCGAGGCAGACTCCAGACAGCTGGGCTTGTGGGTAACACTCGTCCCAGCAGCTGTTCTCCCTCTCCCCCTGCCCTGGGTGGCTGGAGGATTCAGCAGCTTAGATGCTCTCCTGCTCTTAAAGTGCCCAACCATCCATAGTTCAAAGCCAGGGAAGTTCAGAGCACTCCAGATTCAGTAGGTTGAGGCTGACACCCACCCATGGGAGAAGATGACCCTCCTGGGCACCACGAACATGACACCTGGGGACTGAAAAGGGAGGCTCAGACAAACCCTGTAACTGGGCTGGGGCTCAGAGCTCAGCCATGCCCAGCCGGAGATGGACCAACTGTAACCTGCTGGAGGTGTTGATCCACTCTTTAAAACCCAGCTCAGAAAAGCCACACTGAAGCCATACACATTGAGAGAAACCCACCTGAGCTCTGCACATTCATTATCAACTCCACTGCTGACTCCTGATTTGATTTTAGACCATGCACACACTATAAATTGGCCTCTCCACAGAGCCTGTACTGCCCTGTGACTGCAGGGCTGCACCCAGGGAGAGGGGATGGAGCAGGACAGGGAACCATCCCATGGTGAGGCGAGACGAGGGCACACAGTCCAGCTCTGGGGACAGGCACTGACCTCCCAAGTCCTGGCTCAGCCACCCCACATCATCCCACAGCCCCTGGGGAGATGCACAGGGTGGGAGGGGAGGTGGTGCCCTCCAACCAACCTCTGCATCCCTCTCAGGAGAGAGCTCATGCGTGATAGGGAATGGAAAAATAATTAACAGGTCAGAAGAGGAAAAAAACCATCTCCAAAACATTTGGGAGAACAAATGATGGCTGATGGGGGAGGGAAGATGGTTTTAATAAGGGATTAATTGGAAACAAGATAGAGCTAATATAAGCCAGGGCTCCAGTTTAATAGTGGCTCTGGTCCATGATGTTATTACTTTGGCTCCAAGGTCAATAAAACCCTGACTCCTGCTAATGAAGAGGTGGTTTCTGCCCCACAGCCATAAGCAACAACACTAAACAATGAGCCATGCCAACACCATTTCCACAGCCACCGCCTCTCCTGCACCTCAGAGCCTTTCCAGGATGCTGTGCGGGCGGGTGGATCTGCACATGGGGTCTGAGCTGGCAGAGCTGTCTTTTTCTGCAAGCACTGAGGCTTTTAGCATGTTCCTTTTTCTTCCCTTATAGGCTTGATAGTTTTTCTTATTCAAGCTGACAGCTCTTTCAGGCAGGATAAACCCAAGGATAACAGCTATGCATGTAGACACATCCGAGCACAGACCCAAGACCAGCCTCGGAAGGCATCACCACCAGAGCTCACAGA
The DNA here is from genome assembly GCA_013396735.1 of Grallaria varia. Lineage (NCBI taxonomy): Eukaryota > Metazoa > Chordata > Aves > Passeriformes > Formicariidae > Grallaria > Grallaria varia. Next base: position 931,164 of record VWZG01003565.1, read on the forward strand.
GCAGCACACAGTGCCTGGTACCTCTGCACGGGGTCCTGAGGCAGGTACCAGCCAGGGTCTCACCCCAGCAGCTGCCCGGGACTCTACTCACCTTCTTCTCTCTTTGGTGGGCTCTCCATCGGCACCGGCTGTGGCTTTGGCTCTGCCTGGGGAGGCTGGGTGGGCGGGGGGGGCTCCGAGCTCTCCACCTGCCGTGCCGCTGGGGCTGACACCTCAGCAGCCTTTGCTACCTGGATCTCCACGCGCTTGGTGGCCGTGTCAGGCGCGGGAGCATTGGCTGCCTCAGCCCTTCGCTGGGGCATCTCCGGGATCTTCGAAGCCGGCGCCTCCACCCGCCGGAGACCCGGCTCCTGGGGCTTGCCGAGGGTGATCTCAGTCCTCCTTGGGGTGGGCTCGGGGGGTTTGTGACCCAGCACATCTGCTCGTTTGAGGCCAAACCTTGACAACCCTGAGGTGGAGTTCTCCACCTGCTTGGATGAGATGTCAATGGAGATTTCTGTTCTTCTGGACACTGGCTCGGGCAGTTTGGGTCCAGAGAGCTCCACTCTCCTCAGAGGGGGCTTGGGTGATCTTTGGACTGTGGGTTCTGCATGTCGGGCCGATGGCTCCGAGTTCCTGGCACCGAGTTCCTGAAACTTCTGCGTGGAGCTGGACACGGTGGACCTGAGGAGGGTGTTCGGGGCCCGTCTTTGTGGGGTGGAGGAATTTGAAGACTGATCGACCTCCTCGACCTCAAAAGACCTTTTCAGAGCTGAAAAACATGAAAAGGAGTTCAGAATTTAGTTCCCATCCACCTGAGCACCTTCAGAGATGTTTACAGACGCTGTGCAAGGCTCATAACTCCAATTCTGCTCCTTCATCTGAGGGTTCACAATCCATTTAAGCAGCTGGGTACTGAGGGTCATGTTCTGGCTCTTCAGAAAAGTTACAAATCCAGTAACAACACTGGAACCAGAGCCAAGAAATCCAATCCCAGAGCAGAAACCACTGCTCTCCATCCCACCTATGCCCTACAAATGCTCAGAAAGGAGCAGAGGGTCCCATTATAGTATGACAGAGTGGAATGGAGCACTGGATTTTGGGGCAGCCAGTAATCCAGCACCCAGTGTCTCCCTGCCCCTCTCACATCTGAAGGATGCACAAATAAACACAGCCAGCAAAATCCAAACTGACAACAACTCCAGCAAAGCACCAAACCCATACAAATGCAGTAAGAAAACCAAAGATGGCAGCCACAGAAGCTCATTTCCTTAAAAACAAACCTAGAGACCACAGAAGCCAAAAATTAAAGTGCTTTGAGTACGAGATGCTGACACAAGGAAGGGGCCAAGTGGGCCCATCAGGCCCCAGCTCCACACAGGACCCAGAGAGAAACAACAGGCTGAACTCCATGGGAAGAGAGGGAATGCAGAGAACTGCTGCTGGATCCCACCCAAATGCCACAGGCTGCAAACACCCCCCCTGTGCCTCACAGCACCCAGACAGGCACAGGGTCAGGGCAGGATGAGGCACAGCCCCAGGGTCCCGAAGGAGCCTCTGTGAGGTGAGGCTGAGCCAGCGTGGTGACAGCCTTGGCATGGTGACAGCCACTCTGCTAACGACCAGCACAAGCATCGGTGATGAGTCCACCCACCTTTTACATCAACGGGATAACAACAGTGAGATTTAGACTCTAAAAACTTGGGCTTGAGATCCCACAGGATGCCACAATCCGGGGGAGAGACCAGAGCACAGCCTTCCCTCATCCTGGGTTGTCCACCCACCCCTGGGCTGGAGCTGGAGCAGAGCCACCATGCAGGAAGCATCTCTGTTCTGACCCTCCAGGGCAGGGCCTGGGGACGTGGGGACCCTCCATCCCTGGGACACATCCGTTCTCTGGAGAGGAGCCATCTGTCAACGGCTGAGTCCAGCCGGTGGGACGAGGGGGACTGTCCACGTGGCAGCCACCCTGGCTCTGCTCCACCATGGACTGTGAACACAGCTGCTGACACCAGGCAGATGCAGCCACCTCTGTCCTGGCAGCAGGGGCTGGGGACAGCCATGGTCACGTCCCGTGGCAGCAGCACAGGGAATCCCAAAGGAGGTGGTGAGGAAAATGGGAAAACAGGGCTGGGGGTTACATGTTGGACAAGCCACGCCATGGGGAGGCTCACAGGGGTGAGGACACAGGCTTTGGGCTGCTTTCCCTTTCCTATGGGAAACCAAAAACTGCTCAGTGTGAATGTCAGGCTGCAAAGCCAGCCAGAATGGGCACTGCAGAGCCTGGGACCAGGAGCCTCCCCAGGATGCTCTGCATTAGTGACCCAGCAAAAGCCTCTCCATGCCCAGGGACAGACAGACATGGGCACACACACATTCACATGCCCCCACTGTGGTTCAGATCCCCACAGGAGAACTGCTGGGAAGTGAGGGGTGTCTGGGATGGGCTCCCAAGGAGGGGTCCCATCTGGCACGGGTAGGGAGGGATACACAGAGCCATTCAGCCTCAGTGTTTACCTGATGGCAACAGCATCACTGCTGCTTTATGGCTACAGAGAGAGGAAAGCACAAAGCATGACGCCCGTCACCCACGCTGTAAAACCCAGGAATGGTCCCATGAAGGGCACTTAGTGACAAAATGGTCTGTCCTGCATCTCATTAATACTCTGAAATTGGTAGATGGAGGGAGGGAGGCAGTAAAGAAAACTAAAGATGTTTTTTCTCTCTTATCTGCTGTTTTCTGACTTCCATGGAGACCTCCCAGCCGTGTCAGCACCACCTCACAGAGGTGAGATGTTCTCTGCAGCAGACCCTGCCCTGTGGTTTGCGCTTGGCACAGTTCATGCTCTACCAGTCTGTACTCAAGTCTCAGTTCTCAGCACCCCCAGAATAATTAATCCAAAAAAAGTTCCACACTTGAGAGCTTTTTCGATGTGTTCAGACTCTCAGGTCTCCAACACAGAGCTGGTGCTCAGACTCTCCAGCACAGCCTTTGTTATAGTTTTCCTTCTCCACCACACACTTAATCCAGAAACTAACATTTTTGCCACTTTTTCCAAAAAAAATCCCAAGTTTAAAACAATGCACTGGCCAAGCCCAGTTTGTATTTTACAGGAAAACAAAGAGAGCGGAAGGGACGACCCAACAGGGAGCATTTCCCTGGCCTTGAGCAAAGCTGGATGGGCAAGAGCAGTGGAGGACACAGCCCAGCCAGGCACTGCCAGCTCCCTGATGGATGGGAACACAGTTCTGACCATGTCAGGCTCTTAAAACCTGCTTGTCACTCCTCCAGCCAGCTCAGTCTCCATCTACTCCCTTCAACAAGCAGCCCAATAACCTCATGACAGATGTGTGTTGAGGAACAGTTTGAGAGTAAATGCTCTCAAGGAACTCGACAGCAACGGAAATATTGGCAAGCACTTTTCCTCAATGGACAATGCCCTGGAGAGCTCTCAGTACAGAGTGGTTTGGGGATTTCTTTTTGGCCCACTAACGATCTCTGGATACAAACAGCCCTGCTGACCTCCAGGGTTAATTTCATGAACCACGTCCATCATCTCCTCTGAGCCCCACTGCCACTTCCTAAAGAAATGGTGGTCACTCAATGGTAATCCTGACCCACACAGCCCTTTCTCTGGACTTCTAACCCCTCAAAGTGCCCCAAGCCCATGGTAGGACTGCCCAATGTCACAGCATGGTCTTTCTGGAGCACAGCCAGCCCTTTCCCTTATCGAAGGCCTGGACTGAATACAACACCCTAAAATGGCTTTTTTCCAGGTTTTTCTGGGCCCTGCTGCAGAAGAGAGAAAAAGGTCAAAGCCCAGACACAAAGAGGTTCAAAAAGCTGGAGGGAGAGCTGCAAAACCAGGATTGCAGCTGCAGGAGTCCTGAGCCATCCAGATAACACCTCCCCTGTCGGCGCTGCAATCCCAACGGGCCATAAGAGAGTACTGAGGGGTTCAGCAAGGAATTGTCACTACAAAGGAGGGCTAGAAATGGCTCTGCACAGTTTCTGACAGCAAAATGACAAGGGCTCCCAGGTCCCAGTGGCATTCCCTCCCCAGCAGTGTCACTGACTTGCCTAGGGGCAACCCACAAGCTTTCTCACCCATGGCTCTCTGCAGGATGGGGTGTCCATCTCGTGCCTCTGGCTCCACAGGGATTTTGGTACCCAGCTTCTCCTGCCAGCACATTTGTCCATTGCTCTGAGTTCAGTGTGGTCTGGAGAAGGTCAAATATCCCAGGCAGAAAGAAGAAGGACGGTGAGCAACAGTTTGTGTTTCCACCTCTGAGACAGATACCCACTGCCATAAACATGATCCTTGGGAATGTCACCATCAGCACCAGTGGTCCTCGGAGAGACCGAGCACGGCTGTAGCTCCCCTACTCTGCATCACCTCTCTCCTTGCAAGAGAAGAGAGAAGGACCTCAGGAAGCAAAACAACTCTCAAAAAAAGAGAAAAACCTTAAAAATAGCCCATCCTGCCCAGAGCCAGGAAAGGAAAGTAAACAGCCTCTGCTCCAGATGACCCTCTTCCCGACTTCCTGCAGGGAAGTGTCCGTATTCCTCACAACAGGAGCCAAAGCAAGGCTGCAGGGTCCCTCACCCTGTTCCCATCTGCACGGTGCCACACCAACAGCCATGGCTCTTGCTCCAGCTCCCCTTGGGTCCCTACATCCCTGACAGCCTGGGCCAAATTGTCCGTGCCCCAAGCAGGGTCCAAGCTGGCCATGCTGCAGGGCTATCCCCACTATCATATTTTCCAGGGGATTTTTGGTGCCAGCAGGTCTTCCCCAGTGCCACCAGCAGCATCTGATGCACTGGTTGGTGTCAGAGGCAGCTGGCAGGGAAAGTGGAGGAGGTGACAAGCATCACCCTTCCTTCTCTTCCTCTGGAGGTGTGTGTCCATGGGCCCTGAGCACAGAACGGTGCTACCATCAGCACATGCTTCCTTTTAACCAATTCCAAATCAACTCAGGTATCTCTGGCTCACTGTTGAGGATGGTGGCTCCCCTCCCACAGCAGGAAAAGCCCAAAATTCCCTAAAATGAGATTTCCTACCAGATGCAACCTCTGCCACTGCCAGCCTCTGCCCAGCACCATCATATCTGGGCTGGGAACTGCTCAATGAGGGGACCAGACCTTTGTAAACCTCTCAAGGTCGCGACGTTTTGCTCGGCACCACGCAGCCATGGCCCCACTCTGCAGGGCCAGCTCTAAAAATACCACTGTTAATCCTGTTGGATGAGGGAGGAGGGAAGCACGGGCTCTCCGAGATGGCTCTGCACAACAGCACCCGCTCCTGAAATCCCCCAGTCTGGACCAAACATGGACTCTGACAGACAGACATTTTGGGGCAAGAAATGTGTGTCTTCATCCCTGGCTCAAACACTCTCCCAGCAAGCACAGGGCCTGAGAATGAGCAGAGTATTTATTTCTTTTTCTCTTCTCTGCAGCACTGGGGATGGCTGCACAGTGTGGTCACTGTGTCCTCCCGGTCACCCCATGGCCAGGCACCAGCAGGTCACACGCCACCAGTTAAAACTGCTCTTTAGGGATCTTGTAAATTGGAAAGACAGGGCAGAGGTCTGGTTCAAATCCCAGCAGCTCACACAAGAGTCAAGATTCTTCCAGAGGAGTCACAAGCGAGTGGTACAGCCGGGAACTCCCATCTACACACTGCGCTCCCAGAAGGTGAGTCCCTCCTTGGGGGTCCTGGCCAAGCCAAGGGTGCCCAGATGCTGTGAAGGGCTCTGCCTTCTGCCCTAGGGCTCCACATGTCCTGGTGGAAGCACTGGAGTACACAGCATGCTGCCACCATGGCTCATCGTGCTCTGCAGCCTGGCTCTGTGCACCCTAGGGGGGTCAGTGAGGAAACATCTGGAACATCTGCTCCTTCTTTCTTCCCTTTTTTAAACAGAATATCCCAGTAACAGTTCAGGGGATGCTTTATACAAGGAAACCTCTATGCACAGAGCTCAGGAGGAGACCAAAATAAACAACAAGAGATGCTGACTCCTCTGGGATCTGCTTCCCAACGGGAGCCTCTGGCTCTGTCGCAGCCGCAGCGCCCAACTGCTTCCCATTAAACATCCTCTGCCCCTCACGTGGTCTCTGTAACCCAGGGGTTACATTTGCTTGCTTGCTTAAGCACAGAAAGCTTTCCTTGGGTTTTTTTGACACATAAGAGCCTTGTGGGAGCGGGGCAGGCGGGCGCCCCGTTATTTCCCACAGTACAATGGCACCGTTTGAGAGCTCGGACTTTCTCTAAACTGCTACCAGATGGCCACCTCCTGTTCCTGGGGAGGAAAAGGGGGAGGCTGCAGGTCTCATCTTTCAAGGAACCCTTGGAAACCCAACACAGCATTAACTGCTCGTGGCCCTTAAAGCTTCCCAGACCACTGTCACCAGGCAGCAGGATGCTCAAGAAGGTTTTCTAGCCCAAGCTGAGTGCAAAGAGTGTGTTCGCCCACATTACCACAGGACCACCTGGGTCTGGCGTATCCAAACCTACCATCCACGGCGCTGCTGAATAGCTGTCACCATCCATAACAGAGATGGATGCATTTGAGTGAACTAAAGGCTCAGTTACAGGTTTCTGGTCATTCAACATCAGAGAGAAGTCAGAGTTGCTGAATCTTCCCCCTGTACTTTCACCAGGAGGCTTCACACCTTTCTTTTACCAATAAACCAACCCCGCTGCAATACATAAACAGATATATAAGACATATATATATATAAACGACAATCTGCTGTTGTAGCTTGACTCTCACACTATGTTGGATCAGTTTATGAATGGTTTATGCACAAATAAATCCTTTCTCTGACTTCATAGACAGTTGCAATAGATTGCATGGTCTGACATGAATCACAAGGAGGAGATAACACAGGCAACGTGCTGTCAATATGCAGGGCCTTCCTGAACTGTGCCAGCAGTACCAAGAGAGAAGTTTGATGGGAAATCTGTTGTCAGGGCTCTGACACCAGACCAAAGCTTTTCAAGCAGCATTTCTCTCACTCACAGTAAGCTATAATGCAGCCCAAGGCCAATGCAGCAAATCTCTCATTTCCCAGAAGTGAACACACAAAAACAAAATTATGACTAGAAATAGAAAAAAACAATAAAATCCACACTCAGATTAATTCAAAATCCCAGCTGTCCAGTCCCGATAATGCAGTTCTCAAAAGATTTTAGCTTGATTCTCCATTACACTTTGGTTTATATAACCATTAGCCCTCAGCAAAATGTTTCCAGATCAAACCAGAATATTTTACATCCCTTATATTCATTTCATACTTGTACAGAAAATTACATAAAACACAGGGTATCCAACCCAGCAGATTGCATTACTGGCTCTGCCACAGGCTCACTCCAGCTTCTGCCTCCGGTTTGTGCTCCAGTTTCCTTTCACAAGGGGAGGAGGAAGGAGAGAAATAAATCTTTTCTGCACCTCCCAGGGGACTGCAGATTTGGTTTCGTTCACTAATATGTCTAAAAACACCTTAAAATGACTACCCAGAGACAAAAGTGTGATGCAGATGGTCTTGCAGACCCCAGACTGCTGTGTGCTGGTGCCACAGATGCCACCCCCACGAGTCATGACTCCCACAGCGCACACACAGGGGACACAGAGAGTGACTCAGGTGAGAGACCAGCCTCAGTGGCGGGGATGAGGTGATTAAATCACTTAAGCCTCCATTTGAGAAGATGCTTTGATTCGAGATGTTGCAACATGCTGGTTAAAAAGCTATAGAAGAGGGTAAAATGAGTAAAAGAGGCTAAAGAAGGGACCCAGAAGCCATTCAGCCCCGCAGCACTGCCCACGCTGCCCACTTGCCCAGCCTGCACTCCTGGTCTCACTGCAGCCAGCTCTGATAACTGATGGAGAGGACACCTAGCACCACAATGTAAGCAGTTGTCTAAATGTCCTGAGGGCTGACAGAGAGCACAACCCTCTTCCTTTCTGCTCCCTAGTAAACTAAACATGCTTTAGAAAAAAAACAACAAAACAACCAAAACAAACATCCGTCCTTTTTACATTTCCCCATATTTCCACTTCCAATGACCGAGATGAAAGAAAGACTGAAGTCCCAAGCCCAATCCTCACCATACTCCTTAGCTCCCAAACCAGCCCAGCAGAGCAGTGCCAATGCCCTCACCACAAAGCCTTGCCACACGACCCAGGGCTGGGACATGCTGGAGGGCACCCAACTCACCAGCAGCAAGGGGCTGTACAATTTTGTGATGTTTACTCAAAGTACCACCCCTTCTGCCAGAGGCAGGGCAGCACAGACCCATGTGGTCACAGTATCCCCTGCCCTGCAACCTGGGGAGGCTGCCTGACACTGGCACTGCCTACACCCAGGCAACAGGCTGGCTTCCCACCCCAAATTGCGCTAACTTGGGTGCCAGCAACAGGATCCACAATTGCAGCACAGCAAGGATGCGGGGGGACAGCCCACCCGTGACATCTCAGAATTTGGCATGCAAATCAGCCAAGAGCCAGCTTGGATGGACACCGCACGTGGGTCACCGCTCTGAGTTGTGTCCCCAGGAGACCCAAGGGCTGAGCTCCATCCAGCAACCTCAGAAAAGCAATCAGGGTAAAAGCCTGAGTCACAGCCATCAGGAGATGAGAGCTTTTCAGAATAAGTTGAAGGCAGCAACAAACCCCTTCTTGCCCAAGGGATCCTCCTGAACAGCATTATTTGAAGCAGAGAAGGAAGTTAGGAGAGCAATCCCTGCACCAGCACCAATGCAGTGGGTGGGTACAAACTGCTGCTGCCTGCATCAGAGGGGTGCCAGGACCAAACAATACCCTCCCAGGTATGAAATGAGAGGTGGCCAGGACACAACCCCATCCCCCTGCTGAAGGGCATGACAGCACACCCTGTCCCACAAAGGGTTCCCCTGAGGGACCTTGAGCCCCACTAAACAGGCACAGCCCCATCAGGAATTGGACTCAGACCCACTGACTAATTTTACAGGCTTGAAACAAGATTAACCAGGATTTAGGATCACTTGGCTGGTTGCCTCCACATCCCATTTCTAAAGACCAGGAAGGTGCCAGAGCTCACTGCAGCAGAAGGAGGCAGGGAGGTTGGGAGAGCCTGAGTAACTGTCCTGCAGAAATATCAAAGTCAGAAACATGAATATCTGGAGTGATTATGGGCTCTGAAGTCTCCATTATTGTGTTTGGATTTATGACAAGTCCCAGTCCAGGCTTTTGCGGCTGCTGTCTGGGCCCTGGGCTCCTGGGAAAATGGGCTGAGCAGCTTCCTGCAAGGAAGAGCAGCAAACCAGAAATTAAACCAGCACCCAGGGAGGCCACAGGACACCCAGAGGTGCCAGGACTCTCACTTATCCTCAGGTCTGCTGGTGTGAATTGGCCAAGAGACAAAGCCATGGTCACCCAAATCTATAAGGCATGACCCAATATGTTCTAGAGGGGCTTCCTACTCACTCCACTGCCCTAAACCACCAAAAGGCAATAAGCAAAGTATAAAGCCTTGTAGGTGAGTCCCTTATTAAGGGAAAGACACTGCCAGAGTCCCAGAGACTGGTGAGTATTTGAAGAGTGTGGTGGACGTGCTCCAAGCCTTGACTCACCCCCAAGCACCAGCAGTGCACTTGCACAACAGAAGTAGCTGCCTTGGATCCAGTTTTAAGTCTCATCCTTCCTCTCTCCATCCCTTCCCACCCAGACACCTCTGAAAGGTTTCTTTATGATTAGAGCAATGCCGTTCTCACTTTGCCAGAGACTGATCCCAAATGGAAAGCAAGAGCTCACCTGTACCAGCCAACACTGGAAGCTCTCCATGCTGACGCAGAGCCAAGGACACTCTGCTCTGCGCTGCAGTGTCCTCAAGGACACACAGCCCAGCCCTACTTGCATGAGATGATTATAAACAACAGTGGGATAACTCTAGGTCCTAACTGGGGCCAGAGGTTATCCCCAGAGTCCAGCTCATGCAGACAGAGAGATCCACATTTTGTTCTTCCCATTCCCACTCTCTCACAACCTTTTAATTCCCAATGAATTAAATATATGTAGGGAAAAACCCATACCACAGCAGCAGGTCTCCACTGCTGTAACCAGGCAGATATGGGGTTTTTGACTCTGTGGCTTGAAGGCCAGTCCTGCAGGGGAAGATATACAACTTCTGTTGGGGAAGACATAAAACCTCCCTTCCCACAGGCACCTTCCCCTGGCTCCTTCCTCTCCGACCACATGATGATTTTGCAGAAAACTCCCATGCATTCCATCTTTTGTCTCAGATTGAAAAATGTAGATAAGAAGAATGTAAAAAGAGAGAAAACTCTCTGAAGTGGCTGTAAAGCTTGACTTTGAGGATATCAGAGGTGACTCTGCTGTCTCAGAGCAGCAACTACATCAATCAGTGGCTTTGCCTCTGCCCACGCTGAGCTGGTGATGAAGAGCTCCAGGAGAGACTTGTTTCAGCATGACTTTTCGGGGACAGCCCAGGAAATCCAACAATTCACATTCAGGAGCTTTGCTTCACTCCTAGAGTCGAGATGATCCAAGATGTAATCGGAAAGATCTTTCTGCGTTTCCTTTTCCAGGCATTGAACCTCAGCACACGTGGGACCGTTAGTCACACACTCGGCCTCCCAGCCCACTCCCGTGCGTGCGAGCCCAGCCCAGCGCTCATCCTGCAGACCTTTAGGCTGGGCTGACAGGAGAGACCCCGAATCCAAGTGAGATGCTTACACAAACACGAAGCACATCCCGTCTCCAGGGCTTTTCGCTGCATTGAATTCAAGCCACATCACCCACATAACGCTGTGGCTGTCCTGCTGGCACGTTCCTGCTAATATTAGCAGCAGGGCTGAGTCCCAGTATCCGCAGCACGCGGCAGCAGCTGCTCCCCACGGCAGCAGGCACGCAGGATGCACCACAGCCATGTGTCCCAGAGACATCCTGGGCATTCGCGCAAGGAAATTTTAAGGACAAGTCCATGAGTTTCATGCACATAGAAAAGCCTATTTATAATGCAGCCCTCTCCTGAAAACAACCTGGGTGAAAGTTTCCTGATGACCCTTAAAACCGGGACATAACTTAGCATGAGTTAGTACCTCATGAGGCAAAGTCTGCTGCTGAAATACTAAAAATACCCTGCCTTAGGTCCTGAGAGAAGTATGTGTCTGTAGTAAAAGTGTGCAATAGCAGGGAAGAATAAATAAACAAAATAGCTAGAAAAACCTTCCAGGCAGCGATGCCATCTCCTGGCAGGGCTGGAGGCTCCCTGCCCTCAGTGCCCAGCTCCACAGCACTGCCAAGGCTCACCCACCAGCCAGCACATATTTCCTGAGAGAGCTGGGCTATGAGAAATGGGAAAATCAGGGACAAAGAACCATCAACAAACGCTGTCCCACGGTTTGTGCCAGAGCCAAGCTGCCAGCCTGTTTCCCCACTGGGATCTACTTCCAGACACCACACTGAGCCCCTGGGCACCCTCCTGCCTCTTCACACACTCAGAGTCCCACTCAGCACTTCCACCATGCACAGCTTTACACCCACTAGGACAGTTTATGTTCCAACATTGTGAGGAAATGAATCTGGTGTTGACTGACAGCACTGGCAAAGGCAAGGAGCACTCAGCATCGCTGCTGCCAACTCACCACCAGCGACTGCCAGCAAAAGCACACCTCAGTTATCCCGGGGACTCTGCTCAGCAGCAGCCACGGCCCACCAGGATGAGGGGCTGGAGCAGATCTCTTCTGTCTTCCTACCAAGCAGTTGATACTGAATGCACAGTGCTTTACACCGTCAGTGGGAAGGCGAATACCACACTGTGGAATTACCTTTGGGCTTGGTCACAACCAACCAAAGCTGTGAGTAGGAAGATCCACCTCCCCTGCAGACATCCTATAGCACCCAACCTGAGCTGGATGAGCGTGGCTTGGGGTGTACACAACGTAAACACACTGCACAAGCATCCCTGGGTTGATTTACCACTGCAGTTTCCCTTCCCTGCAGCTCAGGGGGCCGTGCCTGAGACCCCAAAGAGCTGAGGGATCCACAGCCCCCTTCTGAGGCAGACGTGAGCTTGGGAAGCACTGCTGCAACCGCAGATGAACCAGCCACACTTCTGAAAACCTGCCAAAATCTATAAACCCAGGGGCGGAACTATTATGCTCTGTAAATCCTGGCAAACCACAGACCTAATGATGCTCTCCCCCATTAGAGACAAGGAAATGCTTGTCATTCAAATAAGAGGGATTAGAATCATAGAATGGGGTTGGAAGAGACCATACAAATCATCTAGTTCCAATCCCCCTGCCACAGGCACAGGCACCTTCCACTAGACAAGGTTGCTTGCAGTCCCATCCAACTTGGCCTTGAACTCTTCCAGGGATGGGAAATCCACAGTTCCTCTGGTCAGAAGTCTATGGACTTTTCTAGTGGTCTCCCCACAGGACCTGCTGGTCAGTGCAAGGTGGGCACCAGTCCTGCTGCCTGGATGCAGCCATTCCCATCATATCATCAGTCACAAGAACACACTCTGCTGTCTTTCCTCTTCACACATTGCTTTGATTTGGAAACTAAACTGGAACTGAGTACCTCCTTCTGCTTCCCTCTCCCAAGGGGCCCTCACATCTCCTGGGGCTCACAGGGACTGGCAGCTCCACAGGCAAAGCTGCAAATCCCTGTCTGCCACAATCCAGCAGGGACAAGAAACCCAGAGGTCCTGTGCCAGGCAGGGATGCTCCAAGGAAATGGGGCAGGAACAGCCAGGGTGGCTGGGGAGGGCAGTGTGACCGACAGGGACAAAGAAGGCTCGGGGTGATCTGGTGTTTCTGCTCTGTGGTATTTTGGGCTGATCTTTCCTGCTTGCCCAGGGGCTGCCGGGGTTGAGACACCCACCACCCAGCAGACACCAACACCGCATCTCCCGCCCTACGGGCTAGAGATCAATTGCCTTGTTCTCGGGAAGCTGTAGGGCAACACAGAGAGCTAATTAAATTGGGAAACAGTAGCCCAGATCCCTGCTCAAGGGCAAGGCCAGGCCTTTTGGCTGCGCTCTCGCAGAGCTTTCCCCCGGCCTCTCCCTCTGCGCAGGCAGCAACCAGAGAGCGCAGCGCGGACTGCAAAGAGGGGCGGCTCTGCCACCCAGGAGCGCACACAGCCCGCACAGGCAGCCCCGGGGCCCGCAGCAGAGCCTTTATCGCACCCAAGCAGGGAATTACACATTCTTCGGAGATTTCAATGCAATAGGGGCAGGCGCGAGGGAAGCTGTAATTACAGCGGCGCTCGGAGCCCTGCGCTGGGGAAGCTCCCGCGTCCCCCCCAAGGACGGATACAAAGGCGCTGTTGAACCCCAAGAGCCGAACAGATGGCGTGGCCGGGTCGCCCTCTGTGTCCCGACACTTGTTAGTCCCGATCTTCCGATGGGACGTGACTTCCCTCAGCCTCCTGCTGTGCCCTCCGCTCCCAACTTCAGCTGCAGAAAGCCCAGAGGCTGGAAACAGAGGACACGAACGTGCCTAAACCCTACGACAAGGACTCCCGAGACCCTCAACTTTGCCACCCGTTTCCTGCATGACCTGGAAGAGGAACCCTTGTGCTCTCGGTTTCCTCAGCTACCCCGCAGGAAAAAGAGCACGGCGCCGCTTCCCGAAGGGCAGGCTGCCTTCTGCGGGAGGCGCTGAAGGCGGCTCCGCCTATAGCCGTGCACGCGCGGCCCCTGGATAAGCTTTCACCGCGGCCCCACAGCTCCGTTATTTCTTCTTGGGGGCTTTTTTTCTTTTTTTTTTTTCTTTTTTTTTTTCCTTTCTTTTTTTTTTTCTTTTCTAAAAACCGCTGCACAAAGCTCACTTTGGGTCGCTGCCAGGACGTGCGAGCGCCCCAGGGACGGAGCTGCTCTTCCCAAACTCCGCTCGGGAGGATGAGCTCTGCCGAGCCGATCTCTCATCGCCCGCTTCATACACAACCCCCCCGCTCTCCTCCCCGGCCCTCTTCTGCCTGTCTCTGGCTCCCAGACCCATCTGGCAGCAGCACGATTCCCGCTAGCTTATTTTCTTGCCTGAAAAAAGCCAGAATGTAGGAGGCGAGAGGCACAGACCCATCGCCGTGCGGACACCGAGGGGATCCTCCGGCAGAGCGCAAGGCAGCGCTCCGGGCGCTTGGAGCTCTGCCCCGGGGTAACTGCAGAGCTCTCCGGGGCGGGCGGCTCCCGCTGCAGGGATAGGGGAAATTGGGGATCGTTATCCCAGCTCTTCCAGGGCTGTGCTTGCATCCCAAAGCTGGGAGTCGACACAAGGGCCGGTGCCTGGGGGTTTTTGTCAGTCTTTCAGTCTTGTCAGGCGGGTGTTTTCAGCTGAAAAGGCTACACGGGGAAAGGAAGGAAGGGAAAAACATCCCGTCCGACCCTGGCTCGGCAGACAGCGCCGGGCGCAGCCGCTCCGGACAAAAGGCACCGACGGTCGCAGGGATGGCGCGCCCCGCTCCTTCCAGCCCTCCCCACCCGCGGGGTGACACCCACGGCCACGGCCACGACCAGGGTCCCCCGGCACCGCCAGCAGCGGGGGACAGGCAGCAGCCGGGCCCCGGGGC
>VWZG01003565.1:945810-1195737 GCA_013396735.1 Grallaria varia
AAAAAAGCCGCTCCATCCCCGGGGCCACCCACCTTCGAAGTCGGAGATGATGCCCTCCAGGTGGGCGCTGACGGCCGGGTCGGTCATGGCGGGGCGCGGGGCGCTGCCCCCCGGCTCCGCGGCTGCGGCCGAGCGNGCCCCCTCCGCACCGCCCCGCACCTCCGCGGGCCGCGGCGGGCTGGAAGGGGCGCCCCGCGGAGCCCACGCGGGACGCGGGCACGGAACGGCGCGGGGCGGGTTTGGAGCAGGTCCCGCACCCCGCGGCAGAAAGGACGGGCTGGACTCCCCTCTGTGCCCACTCAGCCCCCTCGGGAAGGGCTAACAGCGTGCGGTAACAGCGCATCCCCGCACCGCGAAGGGCGTGGGACCGGCCCACGCGGACGGGTCACAGCCCCGAAGTTCTCCGGCACTGATAAGCCCGTGGCTCCTCGGTTTGCCTTTCTTTGGAAAGGGCCGACTCGGCCCCCCCATCCGTTTTATGATTTCTCAAAATCAAAGCAGCACTAAGAAGCAGCGGTGCTAACCCAGCACTGCTCTGGAAAACCATGGCCGTAGCAGCAGAAGGGGCTGCAAAACTCGCCCCGAAGCTGAGCGCGGTGGGCACGATGCTGTGAGCGCAGCCGAGCCCCCAGCGCTGCCACAGCTCCCTCGACCCCAGGCAGTGCCAGCGAGGCAAAGCCCCAGCTCTGGGCACAGACACCAAGCCCTGCCCTGGCACTGCTGCCTCCTCCCCGCCTCACACACGCTCACTTGGAGCATCTCTCCTCGCTCTCTGATGTTTCTCCCTTCCCGTGTTGATTCAGATCCTGCCCTCCTGACCCTCTTTTATCGTCTCCACCCTGTGTTTTAACAGCATCACTTTAAAGCGATGATACCCACTGAAATGTGTCCGGGCACATCAACAGGAAAAGAATTGTTAATGGGTTGGGCTTCTAAGTCCACTATGGGTGAAACATAAAGAAAAATCATGCGAAACAGTAGGACTGTTGCCATCTGATACTGCAGAAAGTAGGTGCTGCATCACTGATGTCACACTTTAAATTTCACACTGTCAAACACCACAGACTCCCCCAGAGTGTGCATGAATCAGAAAATGAAACCAACAGTACCAGTTCCCCAGACTCAACAAGCTTCAGGTTTTCCACGCTGTTAATAGCTTGAGATTTTAATCCAAGGAAAGGCATCACTTGAAGACATGAGAACTGCTTAAACAGTCCTAAGAATGCACCTTTCAAGTACAGGTATGGTATTTCACAGTAGATACAGTGGGTTTCCTCCCCTTTGACAGACAGAACTTCTCAGCTCTTTTATTTCTTGCTCTCGTGGTGATGTCAGAAACCAACACATCACAGCAGCACAGGGAGGAACAGGCTCTGCATCCCTGAGCATCAAGAAGACGGAAATGAAAATGCCTCCCCATCCACTTTTTGTAAAGCTCCTTGGCATCTTCACTGCCTGAACACCATTCTCTGTTCCCCGTGGCTTGGAGGAGAACAGGAATGGACCTGTGGCTGCTGTGACACTGAGCTCAGCACCCAAGTGCCAACCCCTGCTGTCCGCATCGCTGGCACTGATTTTTGAAAGAAAGTGTCTCTATTTTTCTCTTTCCAAGAGCTCTTACGCAGGTCACAGCCCCAGTCCATTTCAGGCTGGTAAAAATGTAACTGTTAATAATTAACTTTGTTGCTGAGTGAGAAAAGAAAAAAGCCCCTTTGTTAAAAACTATGGAAGAGCAGAACCTATGTTAGGCTTCTCACAGAGGCTGTTAAGCATCCTGAAGTCCCTATACACCCTCATCACAAGGTTGTAGAGTAAGCTTAAAGTGGGGAAAACACGAACTAAGCAAAAGAAACTAAAAACCATTATTGTAAAAAGGATTTTAAAATGTGACTGGACCAAGCACATTTTTTGTTCAGCCTTGCATAGCCCCGTAAGATTCAGTGTCAGACCCACTACCTGGAGCTTGGTGGCCCTCTCTGAAATAGGTCACACAGGAACTGGTGTGACATTGACGGGGACTCTCTTTCTGAGGTCAACTACAGACAAGAAGTAGTGAAACCCCTAGGAAAAAACCCTCTTGCTTGATGGATGGTGAGCAGTGAGCATCACTATGATGTCTGCTGGTCTCATGGAACTGGTGAAGAAGCTCAAAGCACTTCAGCAGAAGAGTTTGAGGTGCTTTGGTTTAGTCTCAGTTTTCTGTGTCACTCTGTTTCTTAAGCAAAGACAATGTTATCATCCTGGATCTAATTAAAGTTTAGCAAAACCAACCGGCCTTGAAGAGAGCCCCAAGAAGTGTGAAATAAAATATCTGGACTATAAGTAGGAGTTCCTTTTCATTAAAACCAGCTGGTTAATATTGCACCCATGTGCACCTAAGGCACTGAGAGGGGGAAAGAAAGATGGAAAATTGCAGCAATTGAAGTCTAACAAGAATATCCAGAGCTCTAATAGTAAATATTTAAAGCAGAAAGGTATGTAAACAGCTCACCCCACAGCACATAACCCAAGTGTCTGCTAGTAGAGGAGGAGCAAGCTTTCCTCTGGGGAGACAAGCCCATCCTTCTCTCTCTCGGAGAATTTTTTGCCCTTCTATCTGATTCAGCCATGTCAGAGGCAAGGCTTTACAAAGAGCGTCAGACAAAAAAAAATCATCCACTTGTCCAACCTGCACATAACCAAACACCATTTCATCTGGTTTTCTACCTGCATCCTCAACCCAAAAGCTTACCTTCGGCTAAATGCTTCTTCTAGAAAGGCAGGCACCCCTGGGAAGCTGAGCACCCATCCCAGAGGGATCTGCCTCCTCCCCTGGAATTTGTTTTTGGGGTTCCCTGTCAGTGCAGCACAAGTGTGTGTTGTTCTGCTCATCCAGATGCAGTCTCGGCACAGCCCCTACTTTGCCTTTTTCTGGTTGATAGGGGAGATTAAGGACCCTGAGCCTTCCCCTGATGAAAAATCTCACACACTGATCACATCACCTACACTCCCTTTGATCAAGTAATCAGGTTCTGTTTCTTCTGTTCTTGTGTCAGGTATTTCCTTCAGTCACTTACTTGGCTTTCCTGCTCCTTTCTCCCAAGATTTCACAAGTGTTTGACATCAGTTTTTAATTTTTATCTGAAATGAGAAAGAGCAGCTCACATCTCTACTGTCAATTGCTGCTGCCCTTGCTCACACAACTGAGGGTCTCCCTCACTGTTTTTATTGTATCAGAGGCCTCACCTCAAGTTCCTGGTTGGATGAGACCTTTGGGAGACTGCACAGCAATTGCTGTCCAAGATAAAATCCCTGTTCTACCAACCACTGGCTGTAGGAGGGGTTTAGGTAAAAGACTTTCCTTGCTGTATTACATTACAATGGAAATATTTCTTATTTTCTTTCTACCCCAGGCCACTGAGAGCAGTGATTGCCCAGCCCTTTCTCCTTCACCATCACTCTGCTCTTCAGATGATCAACAAGCTTCCTGCAAAGTTGTTTCATTGGCCTGGAAGGGATTTCCTGCCCCAAAAAGGCAGTGTGTAAAATCTGCTGATCACTCAGTTATAGATACCAAGACTGCTGGCAGATGAAAGAAACTTCGACCCTTGTAAGAGAGAAAAAACCCGAAGAGACAGCAGATACTGGTGTTAGAAAATCCCTTATCAAGACAGGCTCAAGCAGAAAAGGGACTTTCCTATCCAAACACATTTTAAAAAGTACAGTACAGTTTCCTTGCAGGCTGCTAAAAATGCAGCTTTTCAGGCAGATCTTCCGCCTCCCGTCAATGCTTTTCTGAACTCTGGCAGCTCTTATCGGTCTCACGATCTGCTGCAGTCATGAGCATCAGGCTGGGTTAGAATGGGGGCATGACTCACTGTGGCTACCTGAGCCTTAAATTATCTCCTGCACAAAAGCAGGTAATTCAGCCACAGGATCTTCCCCTTCCTCCTCCTTTTTTAATTAGAAAACAAAACTCTTTATTGATTTCTGGCCTCTTCTATAAAACACGCTGAGACTCACTGACCAAAACTACTATGTAGGAGCAGCTAAATATTATCATTAACCACCTAATGCTTCTGTTGAGAGTCCAAGTATCTTTGTTACTGCTGATCACAGATGAAACATCCTTCCCAGCCTTTACAGGAAGGTTCAGTGAGTGGGTGGAGGGACTGGAGACACCAACCCGAGCATCCTCACGGCATCACTGCCAGCTCAAGCACAGGGCAGCACCGGCTGCACCATCCACTCGGCTGTTGGCAGCAACACAGGGTAACAGGTAGAAAGAGACATATAATAACCCAGGCAAGGCAGATTTTGAAGGCAAAGGGATGGTGAGTCACAGCTCTTCTCTTTAAGCAGAAAAAAAAAAAAAAAGGCTGTTGCTATTAACCTTCCCCTCCACTCCTCTGCTCCCTGCGCTGCTTCTGCCCAAACCCCATTTCTGCTTCCAAAGCCACCAGGAAAAGGTGCAGCCATCTCTGTATCACAGCTGGGGAAACCGAGGCACGGAACAGACATCCCTCAGAAACAGGGAGCTGACACGTACTAAAACCCAGCACCTTGGGAAGTGCTGGTGTTACTGGTTGGGAGAGGAGGGAACTCCAGAAGGAAAACCAGAGACACAGTTCCCATCACCTCCGCCTATGGTTTCATGTAGATGACTACATGAATCCAGCCCTGATTATGCCGGAATTGTCACCAAAAAAGGTTCTTTCCCAAGACTTCAGGCTCTTCCTGCTTCCAAAGGAGTAGGAAATACAGGGAGGATAGACACACTGCAGTGCTAGTCACAATTCCCTTCCTTTGCAAGGAAACTCAAATCATGAGAAAAGCTAAAACGATTCAAAATACGTTTGCTGATTTGAGATTTCTGGACTGTTAACTCTCTTTTTTTGGTAAAGCAAACGCAGCCCGACCTCATCCCTTAGTGCCAGAGAGATTCAGAGCCCCCATTACCAACACAGAGCCAGGGCTCTGCACAGAAAGGGTCGGGTACCTTTGAAGACTGGATAACAGAAGGAGGATGAAATCTGGAAGAACGATGGGAGGTCAGTACCTAAAGGGCTTTTAATAAAGTCCTTGCTCATGAAAAGAGCACTGACACAAAGGACCTCGCTGCACCAGTGGGTCCCAGCATGACCACAAGCCATCGACTGCCACACAGTTAAAGCGAGCGCAGTCCTAAAACGTATTAAATGAGATCCTTTCAGCAGCAAAGCAGAAATCACAAGTGCTCCATCTTGAGTCATCCTGGCTGCCAGGCACCAGTCACACAGCACACGAAGGTGGAGAGGGGATGGGGCTGCCAGAAGCATCACCCGCAGATGTGCCGCAGGGGAGAGCTGCTGCAGGCAGAGATCACCGTTGCCAAGGGAACAAAACATAAAAAAAAACCCCAATCCCAACCCAAACGTGGGTATGGTATAAACAAATCAATAAGACAGGAAATGAGAAGATGATTTTACCAGCTACTGATAGGAGATATAAAGGGACTGCTGTGAAATCAGGGAGGCAAAAAGCCAAACATGTTTCTGTTTCTAGGAAATTAAATAAGACAAGGGGAAGGAGCTTCTCAGATATTCAATGCACAAACAGGGCACACAGCAAACTTGGTGTTCTGGAACAGATGCGTCTGTTGCACACATCTGGAACAACCCTGGAGCTGAAATGCCCCACTGGAGCTGGGTGGGTGGAGAAACAACTTACAGACACTGTGCTCTTGCAGTCCCTTCTCCCCACCTCCAGCAGGGACACAGCTGGAAAGATCAAGGCTTAACTTCATCTCAGGTTTAACTCCATTAAATCAGCACGTAGAGTAGGTACTGGCTTGTTCTTGAACAGGACAAGGGGATGCATCACCTGCCATTACACTGAGCAGGGCACGGGGGAGGACCAACATCCATCCTCTCACCCTCTAACCTGCAAACAGAGCTGAGTCTGTCCTGCACCCCATGTGTGCTCACCCTGGATAGTCCCCAGCACCTCCCCTGCCTCCCTGGGGACCGATGAGGTCACCCTGGGCTACACTAGTGCCCAGGTGGGACTCAAACCAGGCACCCAGCGCCACTGTTCACCAGCAGGAAGGATGATGTGGGTCAGCACTCACCACGCTGGGCTCCTGGGCTGGGGGGCACAGCTCTGCCCCCCATCCACACCCTCCTATGCACTCCAGGCCTCATCAACTCCAAGGAGCAATTAGCCTGTTTACCTGGTGACCCATAAGCACAAGGCTGAGCTCTTTGTGCCCCCACCAACCTGATGCCAGGGCTGGAGCCAAGCTTGGAGTGTTTCACACAGAGACACTGATTTTGGCTATTGAGGGTGCTGAGAGCCTGGCAAGGGAAATGCAGTCCCCAAGCATCTTCCCAGCCACCCTGGTGCCCTCAGGGGGGCTGTGGTGTCCCCATCACACCAGAGGGGTGGGCTGGCAGCCCACGTGCCTGCGAAGGGAAAGGGGAAGGGAAGCACAAATCCCTGGTGTTGATTAAACAGCAGGGGAAGGAAATGGAAAGAGGATCAGGAACTGCATCTGCCTCAACCTCAGGCAGTTAAAACAAACTCAGTCTCAAGTGCTTGCTCTTCTCATTTAGTTTCAGGTCAGACTTTCCCAAGAACCTGGGAGGTGCAGTTTAGAATCCAAGCAGAAAACTGACTTAAGTACTTTAATTATTTAAAAACATTAATTATTAATTACTGCATTTTAATATTAAGGACAAACAGGCACGAAACTCCGCATCACGTGACAGCACAGATGTTTTAATAGACAGAAGAGGCTTCAGAACCCTTGCTTATCCTCTGATGAGTTTAACACACACAGGGCCCAGCACATTTCCATTGGAAAACCTTCCTGTGTGGCTGAGGGTGCATCTGACTCCAGAAGGATCTGCAGTGCCTGGGCCTTAAGGTAGGGAACACCTTCTCCCCATTTCCACTGCTCGCATGCTTATGTAGTTGCAGGGGGAAAAGAGAAGGCGGGGGTCAGTCAGAACACTGAACCCCCTCAGAAAGAGACCATTTCCAGCACTGTAAATGTCCCAGCAGTCCCTAATTAGGCAGAATCTACAGGAACAAATAAACTGGCAGTGCTACAGGCGTGCACTCCACTTCCAGATGTGCATGTCTCATTTCCACGTGATGCCCAAGGCAGGGCTGGAAACTCCATCCTCGCACAGCCAGGGGAGGAGGCAGGCACTGTGCACTGAGCCCATCCCTTTGGCAGCCCCACGGGTACAAACCCCATGCCATCCTGCCTCCCTCCACACATCCCAGCCGCCCCGGGCATTGTCCTTCACCCCTCTGGTGTTCCCCATCCCTCTCCCATCACATGGGGCCACAGGAGCCCCACAGGACCCTCTGTCCCCACTGCAGAGCATGGTGTGAGCTGGGAAATGGGTTGTCACAGCCTGTGCCTCTGCTGCTCTCTCAGCCGCCTGCTCACGACCTTTTCAACCCAAAAACTTTCCAGTCATAAATATACCAGCTTATGGCAGGAAACTTGCTGTTCTTATACTTCTCCCTGCTTCTCAGAGAGCCAATTCCAGCAGCTCGTGCTCCCTGTGCCAGCCCCCTGTTGTTTCTCCCTGCTCTCCCGAGATATTTCAGGCACGCATTAAAATCTGCTGCTGCACAAAGACCCTAAAACTCCCTGTAAAGGCTCGGGAAGCACCATGAGCTGCAGGTCAGGCCTCAGGAGCAGCTGTACCTCCTGATCTCCCTGCTCACCATCAAAGGTTTTATTATTATTATTCCTTTTTGACATAAACCAGTTTGATAAGAACAATTCCCAGATGGAGAAGCAGCCCCACACCCACTCAGCTTCCTCTGGGCAGCACGGACACGGTGTGGGAGCTCACTGCACAGTGGGAGGAGGACACGAGGGCAGGAGGAGAGGAAGGAGAGGAAGAGTGAACACGATTTTCCTTTCCTTTTAAAGGCTTTGGCAGATGCCGGTGAAAGGACCAGCGGGGATGCCGAGGTGTGGTAATCAGCATCCCCACAGCACTGAGCATCACCAGCAGCTTCCCTCTGCTCCAGCTCCTCTGTGCAAGGATGGGAAGGATGCACAAGTGGACAGGCTTTGCTGCCAAGGTCTGTGGGTTTCGTGCTCGCATCTCCATGCAGATGGGGCTTGGCATCTCCCTGCAATGGTCTGGCCAGCAGAACCATGCCCTCAGTTCCTGTCTCTGTCACTGCTTGGGAGAGCTTGGCAGGACTGATGTGGGCACACATAAAATTAGGCAAGATTGGTACTGCTAAACCACTGAACTCAGGGAGAGCAGCTGGGAAAGAGATGGGCCAGCCTGGACCCAGGGAGGGACCAGCTGCCTTCAGCATGGGCAGGGTCTGCCTTGGCTTTTATGTCTCATTAAACTGTCCTGTTGAAGAGTCTATTACAGCCCCTTCAGAACCGCACAGAAGACACACCCAAGGCAGCCCCCACTAACCAGGTCCCAGTATAACCCAGTGGGCTCCAGGGACCGAGTGAGCTGAGCTGTGCTGGGCACTACCAAAGCAACAACCCCAAGCCGTGGCTGCAGGGGAGCTACCTCAATTACAGGAGGCAGCCCAGGAGCTCAGACTGCAGCTGCCTCTCCTGCTGGAAAAGCAGGGTGAAGGGAATGCCAAAGACCCCTCTAACCAGGTCTCCCCACCAGCACCAGTCTCTTCTTCCCCATCCACCTCTCACATACACAGCCCCGCCAACACAGACTCAGCGTTTTCTGCAGATGCAGAAGTTGCCCAGCTGATTTAAAAATCTGGAGGGGAAAGGGGAAAAAAAAGAAAAAAAGGAAAAAATCCTGATTCAACATTTTCAGGGGAATTTTCTTCAGCTTCCCCTCCCTTTCCTGTGCTCAACCACTGCTGCCTGTCCCAGCTCCCCGCCACTGGGCACTTGTTCCTGCTGAGATTAAATCATTACTGCAGGAAAGACCTGATGCTGTCACCACCACTCTGGGGCTCACCCTATCTGCTGGAAGAGACTGTCAACACCAAACATCATCCCAAGCAGGACAACACGTGGGCTTCCCCCATCCACACCTGCCCCAGTGCAGCTTTCCAAGAGCCATCCCACAAGCCACAGCCAGCACGAGCGGCTGGGTGATGCTGAGGATTTCAGCCTCCAGAAACAAGAGGATTGAAAAGGAAAAAAACAAACCACCAAACAACAACAACAAAAAACCCCACAACTCCACAAACCAAAAAAGTCAGTTGGGAGATGTGCTGCAAGCAGGCCAAAAGCAGGGGCCATCCAGTGTTTCCCTAAATGGGAAAGAGGCCCGTGAGCACACTGGGGGCAGAGCACCAGGCACGGAGAGAGACGGCACCAAGCCAGGAGGGAGAGGGGGAGATTTCTAGCAAGCAATTCCAGCAGGGAGAAATTCCCCACTGGCACTCCCCCAATAAACGGGGCAGTAAAACGCTGGGGATGGGCTGAGTTTGGGGATCCTGGAAGAGGGCAAAATTCAGAGGCGCTTGGGCAGTGCCCTGTGTTGCCACCAGCCGTGGGACACAGCCCTTCCTGGGGAAGTTGTACAGAGCATTTTGCTGCAGGGTACTGAGCAATTGGCTCTGACACTTGTGTTTCTAGTGAGGACAGCAGAGTTCAAACATCCTGAAGGAGCAGAGCTGGGGCTGCTCCCTGGCAGTGCCAGCCAGGGCTGGGCTATCTCTGCCCACACCCAGCCCATCCTGTTTGAACTCATACCACCTGTGGCCAAGTCCAGCAGGGGAAGGGGAGCAGGGCAAATTCCCCTTTCCAAGGTCAGTGCCATGACATCAAGCCATATCTACAGAGGTCATATGGTGCTCATTTGGTGTCTCTAGACCACGGGGACCACTTGCCACCCCATCACCCACACTGCTCTCTGGTGAGCTCAGCCTCACTGTGCTGACTTTTGTTAATACTTCGTCTTTCCAAATGCCTATAATAACCACATCAGGTCAGGGAGTATTGGACTAGATGTTCCACTGGCAGAATTAAACAGTCCCCATTTATGAGAAGTTAAAATAAGGTAGGAGCTAAATCTGAAATGTTTTTCCTTATAAAGGAATGACAGGAGGAAAGAGCTGCGTGCATTAAGCATCAGCCTTTCTTGTTCAGCAGGGATGGGCAGTGTCGATAAGCTCGAGGGATGTTGTTATTCCCACACAAGTAACCACAGATGGACCAGCACAGCCACGTTTACCTTAACGCAAAGGAACAAACTACCAGACCTGAGCTCTGTCCTCACTCACCTTCCCTATCCCCACACCTTCAGAAGAAAAACCCTGCACCACAGAACCTCCAGTCTGGTTGGTTTAACAACTAGACAACATTCCTGAGAGCCAAGTAAAACTACCCCGCCGCCTCAATCCAGTGCCAGGGTCCCTGGGCAGCACCCTCCTGCAAAAACATGTACATTGATATAACAGCAACACCCTCCTATGAGGAGGACCTTAATTACTCCACAGACACACACCATTGCTACCAGCTCCAGCCACAGGTCTGCACAACCCCACCAGAGGCATCTCATCTGCAGCTTTGCTCCACTTCTGTAGATGGTTTCCAAACAAACCTTCTCCACAGTGCTTGCCTGTAACTTGGGAGAGCCTTTCGTGCCAGCTGGAGGCCGGACAGCAATTCCTACACTGCAGGCAAGTGCTAACAGCCCAGAGAAGCTCCAGTTGCCTGCTCAGAGGCAAGGCTGGTGACCCCACTCTGCAGCAGGACTTGGGCTGACCCCCGCTGTCACCATGTCCTGCACAGCCCGGGCGCTCGGGGAGGTCTGCAAGCACAATGCTCACGTGCAGCTCTGGTGAGCCAGGCATCATGGAAGCAGCCAGAGGCAAATTTGCACACAAACAGCCAATTAGCTGGAGAAAGAGATGCCCACTTGGTCGCTTGCCAGTCTGTAGAAAGATTTAAGACATGCAGGAATTGAATCTCCGGTCCAGATATCACTGTGGCCAAACAGGCCACCTCCTTCACTGGCCTCTGGGAGAGCCTCTGGCAGCACAATAAAAGGAGTATTTAGCAAAGCTACAGACTCGCTTGAAAAAACTTGAGGACGATGAGCCATTTTGCAGCCAAGCTTCATATAAACACATTGATAATGCTGTTAGCATCGGGGCTGGAGATGAATAGGGCTGCACGGCAACAGCAGGCCCCTCTGTCTGCCTCAAGAAAGCCCCTTTCTTGCAACCCACATGTTTAACCCATGATCTGTGGCTGCCAGCCACAGTCATACCAAAATCTTCTCACCTCACCTGTCTTCTGTACGCCCACAGATTTAGGTGGGGTGGGAGTGCAGGCAGAATGGCAGGGCTCGCTCGCAAACTCCCTTCTGCTCTGTACTGTCCTGCTCTTCAGTGAAACCTCCATCAGAGTTCAACACAGAGATGGAGGCCAGTGGTGTGGAGCAGCCACAGCACCCCCATGGCAGGTGGCTCAAAGCTTCTGTGTCTGCAGCCCTGATGAAGCTCATCTGAAACAAACCCTCAGACAAGAAGACCCCATTTTTGCACCTTGTCAGGGAATCACTGAATGGTTTGGGTTGGAAGGGACCTTTAAAGGCCATCTAGTCCAACCCCCTGCAACAAGCAGGGACATCTTCAGCTAGGTAACATTGCTCTGAGACCAGTTCAGCCTATCCAGAGGACATGTCTGTGCCCCACTGCCTCTCAGGGCAGAGCGCCTGGGGGACAATCTAGGACCAAAAATCACTGTCACTTCTTGCTCACAGAGACCCTCCTGCCCCACCTCTCAGAGAGGGGTTGTGCCAGCACTGTGAACAGGAAACAGCCTCACCAACCACACCAGGCTGCTGGAGATACGAGCACACCAGCGACAGGATCAGAGCATCCTCAGGCTGCTGAGGACAACACTGGGTTTGGGACACTTGGATTCACCTTCAGTCACGTTGGTACAGTCCCAGAATCAAGCCAGCCTGCACATCCCTAACGGATCTGCCTTTGACTGGGCTGTCACTCTGATTTGTGTCACTCGGCAACTTTGCTGATTGCTCAAGAACACGCAGGTTTGTGCAGCAGCTCCTGGTCCCTGAGCTCAGCCAAGCATGCATTGACTAGTCAGCTCCACAACTGCACAGGGACAGACACGAAATGCTGGTCCTGGCACAGGAGGAGGCGTCAGCAGAAGTCAAATTCCTGTAAATGCACTTGTGAAGACACTTCACGGAGTCCAAAGTGAAATTCAACCTTTCCTCCCCAGCTACTGCTGCCACCTTGCACAGCCACAACCACTCATGATTCCCATGCTCATTCCTGGGTAGTCATAAACATTTTATTAAAACTATGGAGCAAGCACTCCACAGCATAATGAATATTCATGCTGTCATGCACAGTGATGAACTGGGATCCCAGCACAGTACAAACTCTGCAAAGTCTTCTCTGCCTGCTTGAAAGGCACAAAAGTGTGGGAGTTGAACAAGGATCAGTATTATCCACTAAACCACAGGATGAGCTTTGCAGGAACTGGCAGGCTGGATTGATTCCAGTTGCTAAAGAAGGCAAATAATCCAGCCCAGTTCTTGCATGCCAGATGTGTGGAGCATATGTAGATTTGAGAATGTGAAGACACTCCATCCCCATCCTGAGAACCAGGCAGCCTCCCTCACACCCCCCCAGCAATGCCTGTTACTCAGAGGCAGAGTGGCACTGTCAAACAATTCTTTATTTTCCTGAATTAGGCACTAAGAAGAATTTTGAAGAAAATGCTTCCCTTTTACATCTTGCAGACTTCTGGCTGATAGAAGAGCTGGCAAAACTCAAGGAAGGCTGACAAAGGAATAAAACAAAATAAATCCCTTGTCTAAGAAGGAAACAGGCACAGCCTCTGAGAAAGGAATAAAGTAAAATAAACCCCTCATAAGGAATCAGCCACAGCCTCCACACACCACAGAACAGCCAGGAGTTTGCCTGGGAAGGTCTGACGGGAGTTTACATTAAGCAGCAGAAGGATGGTGAGCGGGGATGAAACGGGCATATTCCAGGGAGAAACATCAATCCAAACTCAGTTCTAGGTGTCGCACACTGTCTGGCGCTTCCAGAAAGATTTCCCACCCCAAAAACAAGAACTTCTTTGCATCTCATAGCCACTCCTGATCTTTTACATGATGAACTCTGTTTTTCAACCACATTCAAAGACAGATTGGATGTATCTATCTTTCTTCCATCACAAGGGCTCCCCCAGCCCATACCAGTCACACAAGAATAAATTTCCAGCCCCAGCAATTAGACCTTTTCAGTACTTACAGGATGTGCTTGGTCTGTGTTTCCGTTTACTGCTTCTCCTGAGGGAGCTGCACAGCTCTCCTGGAGCAGCACTGGAAGATCCCACAGGAACAGCCACACATCACCCATTGAGCTACCCAGAACTCAATTACAAGGAGAACAAAATCTCCCCAGTCTGGCAATGAAAGGGCCCCACTATGTGTTAACTGTGCTTTTGCTTCCTTTCCCTCTGACCTTCACACCCAGAGCTGGAGCTCTTCAAGCCAAGCCCACTTACAGCAAGCACTGTCTCAGCTTGAGAGCCAAGAAAAGCCCCTGTGGATTAGAGCCTGTTGCTCCATGTGTTGTCAAAAGAGCAGAGAGTGTCAGAAATCACTCGGAGGGCCAGGGGCTGTCGTGTATGATCCAGATTTATTGCTACTCTCCTTCCCCAGGGCCCCTGGAAAGCTTAAAGTGCCCTGGCTTCAGGGCAAGCCCATGGACTGCAGCTCCTCCAAGCCCATGTACTGCTGCTCTCCACTTTCCCGCTCCACCCAGCCCCAGAAGCTCCCAGAGGTGTGGCATCCTCCTTTGCCTGCCAGTACGGAGATAAACCTCAACTCCTACGCCTTCCTTGGGAGAAAAACCTGATTGTGGGGCAGCGGGAGTGCAGGTCCAGCTCCTGCAGCATCCCGAACCAATGGGAAGTCCCATCTGCAAGAGGGGGCCAAGGAGGGCATAAGAGAGACTCGGGTGGAGCCACAGAAGTGAGTACAAATTCCTGAGGAAGACCTTCCCTGTGCAGGTACTGTGGTCTGAGCCTTTTGCTGTGTCTGAATCAGCTCCCAACAACTTCCTCAGCAGCAGGTGCTGGGCTGTCCCAAAGCCACGTCGCACACCCCACAGCAGGATCCCAATGGCCTCAGACTGGCAGAGGTGGCTCCCATCCCTTCCCACCTTCATGGAGCTGCTGAAGCTTCTGGGGCAGCTCTGCCTCTTGCGAGGGACTGTCAGCAATTTGCAGATTGCATGTCCTGGCCTCATCTATAAAAGAAGGATGTTTATATAACCCGGGGGGAACGCCAAGCACAGCAGGATTGCCAGGGAATACGCTGTCAGCTCCGGGAGCTGGTGGAGCTTGGATGGCCCGTGTCAGTGGAGAATCTGCCTTTAACTCTTAATGCTGAAAGGGCAACTTCCTATTTAATGGAAAACAGCAAAGTCCTTGCAACATAAGATGTTCCTGTTCACAATAGATACAGTTCATGAGCACTGTATTAAATCCAAGTGGCCAACTTCCAGTGCTTCCTGAGAGTCCAGTTCCCCACAGAGCAAATTCTGCACCTCTGCTGCAAAACACCAGGTTTGTTGGTTGTTGTTTTAAAAAACAGTTTCTTTTCCAAGTCAGGAAATGGACTGAAAACCAGCCTGACTTTATTGTTTAAGTCCATGCAATACCAAGGTGAGGGCTATGAAGGGAATAGTTTTGATGGGTTATTTTTATGATGGATCTGACATACCTGCTTTAAAAAAAAAAAAATCATCTCATTTGTGAGCAGCAGTCTGCCTCAGAAAGCAGCTTTACAGATATTGGCAGCTCCTGACATTAATCCATTTTTCTAACAACAAGAAAAATACTTAAAGCATCCAAAAAGCAATGAAAAGCAAGTTAGGGACCTGGGAGCAAAGATCTAAAGGAACTAGAGGGAAAACGTGACAGCTACTTGGAGCTGAGGACCTTGGTCAGGCCGAGGTTGGAACAGCAGAGGTACATGGATATTTGGATGGAGGTGATGCCCCCATGCCTCATGCATCAGCTTAGCCATCCTCACACGTATTACCACACTCCAAACATCCCCAGACGCTGCTGACCTACACAGTTTAATGCAGTTCCTATTTAATGTTTAAGCAGAAAAGGAAGCACGAGAGACAGTTCAATTAACTCAAACGGCTTCTCCCAGATGGCCAGAGGCAATCAGGGAACAGTCCTGCTCCTGCCCAGCTGCATGAGACTGTGCATCAGCTCCTAGAGGCATGCAGGGATCATCAGAGCTGGGAGAAGGAGCAACCTAAATTTCAACTCAACGCACAATGCAAACTTCTGCTAAAGTTCAGGCGACCTCTGCCCCTAAAGCTATCCTTGGGTTTGCACCACGTTTTAAGCCAGCAGCAGTGAAATTTGACAGGAAAAGCTCACACTTTGGATACACTTGTATTCCAACAGCTAGAACTTTTTATTCCATGGGAAAATCTGTCAGCAGAATGCCCTGAGTGCAACCAAGGTGCCTTTGAACAGTACGTCGGACACAGAACCGGATTTCCCATGATTTATGTTGTGCAATGTTTGCGGCTGCCGGGGCAGCACAAAGGGCCTCCCACCAGAAACAGGGCACTGACAGCCACCAGAACAACCTGCAGCCCTGTGCAGGAGCGAGTTTGTCAAAGACAAAGAGCAAATTGCCAGGGTTTGATGGATACTTAGTGCAGAATGGATGAACTGTTTCAATGTGGAAAAACGCTGCTGGCCCATTGTTTAGATTCATATCACTCTGTGAGTAATAAGCAGCAAAATAAACCTCCTCTTGCTCTCATAGAATCACAAACTGGTATGGGTGGGAAAGGACCTTAAAAAAAAAATCACCTCATTCCCACTCCCTGCCATGGACAGGGGCACCTTCGACTAGACCAGGTTGCTCAAATCTCCATCCAACCTGGCCTTGACCACTGCCAGGGATGGGGCGTGCACAGGGTTTGGGCAAGCCTGAGCTTTGCCAGAGACAGAGGAGGGTCTGGGTCTCTGCTGGCCTGCAAAGGAAACAGCACATGCAGGGAGAGGAGGGGGAGGAAGGCTTGGAGCCAAGAAAGGGAGGGCTCAGGCTGAGTCCCCACCGCTGCTGCTGCTCAAAGCCCTTCTGATACCCCTCCTGCTGCCTCTCAGGTCCTTTTCTCCAAGATACTCCACCTTTTGTTCCCACATGTCTCCAGCACTCTCAGCATCCCTGCAGCTGCCTCACAGCCCTTCAGCCCCTATGACCAAACCACCTCTGCATCATCCACTGCCACACACCCCCTTCCTCCTCCCCTCAGTCCCCTGTGCTGCTGGCTGTCACCTTCTTGCCTTTGTACAGGGGGGAGATGAAGTTTCCTCTCCAGCTGCAGATAAAAGGCTGCTCCCTGAGTAGCCTTAAGGTGGCAAGGGAGCTGTGGAGCTGCAACAGAGGTGAGTAGAGGGCACCAGAGATGGGCCTTAACCAATCTGGGAATCAATTCTGAGATAAAGGCCAGTTTCAGCCCCCCAGCTGTTGTACAGCCCTGGGTACATGTGTGTATCCACAGCCAGCCAAGATCAGTGCCATGACACACCTCTTGTCATATAGTTTTGGAGCAAGGCTAGGAGCAGGCATGAAAACCACACACCTCTGCCAGTTCTCAGGGCATCACAACAAATTCAGAAACATCCCCCATGGTCTCACAGCACAACCAGCAAAAAGCCTGAGTACAGAGCCCAACAAACTGCTGGAACAAACTGATGAGCAAAAGAGAGAGAGAACACCAAAGCACAACCTTCACTTTAGCAGGCCACTCCAGTGGCTGTCCCAAGGGGTGAAGGAACAGCCTTTCTGGACAGAAACACTACACCCAGTATGGCTACAGCACTGAGTTTTGCTGCAGAGGGGAGCAGGGAGGGAAGGGTTTCCTGGTCCGTGGCCAATACTGCTGTTTATGAAGGATATGCCTTCCCCAGGGTGTGTTTCAACGGAGAGCACAACACACACAATTTCATAGTTCACTTTCCCTCTCCACCCACCAGGAACTTTTCACATTTTCTGGAAAAAAATCCACCCCAAAGCCACCAATCACAGCTGTTTCCAACAGGGCTCATTTCCCTGGAAAGTAGCTGTCAATACAGATGTCAACTAGGACTTTTTAGGCAGCTAAAATCAGGTTTGATCACTTCTCTGCTCGCATGGAGCAAAAAACGCAAGAGAGGACAGAAATGGGAATTATTTTAGGTGTTGAATACCATCTCTTCATGGCCCAACAGCTCATCTGCTCACAAGATTGCCTGCTTTGCCTCTATCTGCACAAATCTGTGAACACTTGAACATGAGCCCTCCTGGTGAGCGTTTCTGGAGTAGCAGCTCCAGACTTGTGACTCCACAGAGCCAGGAGAAGCCACAGGGAGAAGGAAAGCAATTAAGCAACATTGCTTGAGGGTTGGAAAATGGAATTAGGAGGGTAAGCTGGGGGAAATGGTAGGCTCATACCAGATCATCATCATCATCTCCAGGGGGAGCGGGCAAAGCTTAAAGACTTCAGCAGAAGACAGCGAGCAAGGATGAACAGGTTTATGTGCCCTTCCATCTCCTCGGTGCACAGAGGAGAGTCAGATGGTTCTTGCTGATGAGTGGGGCAGAGAAGAGACACGAGATGGTGTCCAGAGGTGTTCTAGATGTGAACATGGCACTGGCAGCACCAGCATCCCTCCGGAGAAAGCTGTCCCTGCACTTGCAATGACTGAGGGATGGACACTGCTGCCTGAAAAAAAATTCCTGTGTTTTGCTCTTCTGGCCCATGCTCCCCAGCAGAGATGGATCCGGTGGGAATGATTCACGTGCCCAGCCTGATTTCCAGCTACACCCCATCCCCACATCCCGGATTAGCACCAGCCACTGCCTCCACCCCTTCGGGAGCCTCATCCCGGCCCTGTGTGGGGGCACCGGCACCTCAAAGGGTCAAATTCCCAGCTTTATCATGACAAATCCCTCCCAGCTGTCCAGTGGCAGATCCCGAAGTGCCAATGAAAAGCGGAAAGTATCTACCTCATTTTCCATATAGGAAGTGAGAGCACACGTGTTAAATGATTTACGCAAGGATACAGAGCGATTTAGTGGAAGAGCAGGAAAAGGACTCCAACAGCCTCACTTTTAACTGCCACGAGATATTCCCTCCTGCTGCAGCTTAAATCCTGACTCACCAGTAAATAAAAGCTGTGCCAAAAAGCAGATCTGTTGCAGAGAGGGGAACCCCGACGCATTCAGGAGAAGGGCACCCTGGTGTTTTTAGCAACGCAGTGAGAAATACCTATATATTTTACTGAATAAATATTTCCATATAAACACAAATTGTCCCAGTCGTGCATCCCTGTGCTGCCCTTAGGACCGGGGTCGCCCCCAGCCCCGGCATATCCCTAGGGATGGAGATGAGTCACTCCCGATGGACTCCTGGGTCAAAGAGATGGAGAACAAAGCCCCTGGGGATGGTGACATCTGCCCTTCAGAAAACAGTGACCAGCATTGCTGGGATACAGCAGCTGAAGTGCTGAAGTGCAGGATGACCCCAGAGATGAGTCCAGGGATCTCAGTCACCCGGCCCCAGCAGGTACAGCTCTCCCCGAGAGGTATTCCAGGTGGTTAGTGAAGCCAACCAAGATTTTTCTTATGCAGGAATCCTCTTCAGCAGCAAGGAGTCTCTGGATATTCTTTATAGGGTAGACGTTTGCAAAGGTCAGCTGAAGCAGCTGGAGAAAGGCCTCCTCTCCCTCCTTTCCATTTAGTGTAGTCAAGGAAACAGGTCTCTGGACTGGGAAGTGGGAGATCTGAGGCTGATCACTTGTGCAGCCCCAGGCAATCGACCCTTTACAAGTAGTCTTGTAATGTGACATTTACAATGTCTCTGTACAAGTCATCAAGACCTTGCCTCCAGTTACACTCCTGGCAAACATCACTCAAAACCTCTAAGCAGAGCTGGGATCCCTACTCTTCAGCTTCCTAGGTGTCCTTCAAAGCAAGCAGTCCCACTAATTCAGGATTTTAACTCTGCATTTGTCCCTCTAATCCACCCAGATGGACTCAAACACACATCATCACACTTCATCAGAGATGCTCAGCTAATGGATGTCACTGGGCAGGTCCGGTGCTCCCTGACACTGCCAGGGATCAGGCACCCAGAAAACACCCAGCACCTACCAAGGGCATGTCCCCAGCCCCCAATCCCCCCCATAAGTCTCTCTCCTCATCAGCCAGGCCTCCAACACTAAAGCCCCTCTCTCATCACCATGACTAAGATGTTTAAGCCACAACCGTGGAAAGAAAAAGCATCTGAAACTAATAAAGAATCCATATCCTACACCCTTGGGAAGGAAAAGAGAAAGTGTTATATACATGTAGGCAGTGCCAGCTGGCAGAGAGTGGGCTGCCAGTGACTATAGATCCTGGCCCAGGTTGGAAAGCCACAAGGAGGGTGCCCAGCACTGGGGGAGTCAAGGAGAGTCTCATTTCAGAATATGTGAACCAATTCCTTCACCAGCAGCCACACCAGAGCACTGTGTCTTGACCATGCTTCTCCAAACCTAATGAGATTTAGAAGAATCAACATTTCAGACAACAAAAGCACCAACATATAGGTATTTCTCTGCTTAAATGTGTTGGAGATCAAACTTTGTTTGTCTTGAGGATATGGTTAAATTTTTCAGACTAGCCAGTCAGACGGTAGTTAAATGTAAAAACACTTTTATTTCCACATCCTCAAGCAACCTCATGGTCAAAGCTGCAACCTCAAGATGCTGCAGAGGTAATGGCAGGCTCTCCCCAAATCCTGCACCCAAGCAATCACACTTACCACACACCAAATTGGTTTCACTGGAAACCAGAATTTGCTTCAAGAACAACTGCTTTAGTTTATAATCACAAAATTAATGCACACCTACTTATGCACCACCAACTTTTCATGAACCAGGCCACAGGGGGGGAAAAAACCAACAAACAACTTCATTTTGATACAAAAAAGACATTTTTTACATGAGAACAATCAATCACTGGAACAAGCTCCCCAGGGACATGGTAGAGTCACCATTGCTGGAGATTTTGAAGATGTGATTGAGCACTGTGTTACATAACTTCATCTAGGCTCCCTTTCCCACAAAAGGCTGGCCCAGATGATCTTTTGGCATCCTTTCCAACCTGGGCTGTGATTCTATGAAAAAATACACTTTCTGATTTATTGTGTGATTATTTGCTTGGAAAGCTAATCCATTTTATTCACCCCTATAAACCATGCTCATTCTCCCCCAAGTCACAATCCAGAGATGTTTATGAGTCTCTAACAACACCCTTGGCATCAGTATGCCCAAACTCTTTTGAACCTTACACTAAAGGACTATTTCACTTGAACTGCACTCAAACAACAGCTCCATCCAGCAGCAAGGGCTCACAGTCATCCTGGGGCAAAGATGCAGCACCTGAGTGCTAGCACAGGATAAATCAGTGTAACAGCACCAGCCTGAAGTGCTGGAGGAGAGGGGGTACTGAGTCCCACCCAGCCACAGGGAAATTAGTTTTCAGTGTTGGTGCTTAGGAAAGAAGCTGCCCTTGCAAACAGTCACCATTGGGAAGAAGCACTCAGTATAGCCCAGTAACTCCATTGTAAAGGGGTAATTGTCCACACTCATTGGTTAAGCACATACAAAGGATGCTGTCTCCATCAGCTGCCCAGAGCAGCCACCAAGCACTAGTAACCTGCACGGAACAGCTTCAGATCCCACACAACCCCCTGTTTTAGGGATTCATGACACCCTTGGCTGCTGCGTCAGAACAGCTCTGAGTTTCCAGCTGCACTCCTGAGCTCCCCGTGCAGGTGGGCACTGCTGTGAACCCTTACACCAACAGGGAGCTTCAGCACAGAGACCCAAACACCGAGTCCTCACCCAAAAATCAAAGGGAAATGGGAGCACAATTGCCTTTTCCCAGTGAGTTACAGAAAATCTGAGGCAGAACAAGAAATTTCACCTACATTTTCTCAGGGACTTGTTACCTACCAGGGCCCTGCTGCCCACATGACGCCAGGGTCTGCCTGCAGAGCCCGGAGCCCAACTACAGCACTCACACCAAGAGAACATCACTGCTCTCTAACAAATTACTCTGTCCATTCATTACAGCTGCAACTACCACGTGGAAAAGCCAACAAGACATAGATATTGTGCTTCTGAGATCATTAAGGCAACAGAAGACATGTGTTGACCCAGACATAGTTCCCTAACTACGTACTCGCTCCTACTCAGCTTTATGGTATGCTGGACCTTGGAAGCGCCCTGACTTGCATGAGAAATGTCCTCCCTCACCCCAGCAGCATGGGAATCACTTGGCTGGGAGGCTCCAAGTCATCCAGCAAAGCACAAAGCAGGAGAACAGGCAGCAAAGGAGCTCCTGCCCCAGCATGAGCCAAGTTCAGCGGAGCAGTGCTGAGGAGCCTTACCTGTGCTGTCAGGCCAGAGATGAGTTGTGCCCCACAGCGGGATTATATTTAACAGAGATGAGCAGAATTTCCAGCAGATTTAAGAGCAGACATCAGGAAATGGATAATGCTTCATACCTTGACATGCCTCAGACAACTGCGGGAATGTCTCTGCAGGCCACGCAGGAGGCGGCAGCCGAGAGTGGGCTGGGAGCAGCACAGACACCACTGGGGACACACCTTCTGCAGAGGCAGCTCCACAGGCTCACAAAACCCAGACCCTTCCCCCAGAGAGGTGCTGCGCCAACCTACTGTTAAATGGGCCAAAACCTGCAGCCACTATAGGTTATTACAGAACGTCTGGCTGAAAAAATGGTTTCAGGGAGTTTTACAGTGCATCACTTTTCAGCAAGACACAGGGATCAGCCCCAGGTAGGGACATGAGCAGCAGGACACTGACAGCAGAAGGAAGAGCTAAGGACAAACCAGCAGCCATCACCAACAGGACAGGCAGAAAGGTGTCCCTGAGTGCCAGGGCCAGGTGAACACAGTGGGATCTGACAGGAGGTGCCACCATCCAGACTGTAAATGACCTATGTCTGATGTGCTGCAAGCCAGAGGAAAAAGAAAAATGTCTGGTAAACAAGGTGTATAGCTGTGAGAAAACCATTCAAAAGAAATATGTTAGGCCTTTACCTGCCATTTCCTACGAGTAACAGGGACTGAGAGAAACCTGAGACATGAAAGATAGCAAGAAGGATCAGAAGCAACCCCAATCCCTCTGCTATATGCACATTAAAGATTAATTTCTACTTAAAGTAATGAAGAAACAAGTGTATTCCCTCACAATAACCCATCATATCTCCAGCAATCACATACAGGGTCCCCATTTTCCATTCCTGTTGCTCAGCCCAGGCATGTGGGGCTTCCTGGGTGGCTCTGAGGACACCAAAAATGCTCTGTCATGCCTGGCCAGCCCCTGAAAACCACACACTGCAAACAGGGGCTGTGTTCCTGCTACTCAGTGTGATGTATAAAGCCATGGTAAACTAAGATTATTACACATAAACATGCTCTATGGTGAACTTGCCACCGGCTGCCGCAAGAGAGGAGCCCCAAAGAGGAGATACAAGGACTCTCTAAAACAGTACCTCAGCCTTGGCCGTATTGACTACCATCAATGGTCCACTCTGGCCTCCAATCGGGAGGCGTGGAGACACACCATCCATAATGCTGCTGATTCCTTTGAAAATGCACGCAGAATCAGTCTGGAGGAGAAAAGACAACGCAGGAAGAACCGTGCCTCGCCAACACCGCCTATGGAGACTTTCTGCTGTGCCTTTTGCAACCGGCCTTGCCTATCTCGCATCGGCCTCTTTAGCCATCAGCGCGCTTGCAGCAAGCGTGGGTAGAGCCCTTCCCAAATCTTCGTTCGCGAAGCCCAGCCATGACCCATAGTGGATTTAAAGAGTGATCACCAATGGGTTAATGAACAGCTCATCCCTCTATCTATGCACCTACAGCTCTCCCTGCTCTTCCTAACACATGCCACTCACTGCAGTCAGGTGCTACAATCACCCATTCATCATCATTTGTTAACTCGACATTTCCCAGAGCAATTTCAAAAGTGACATTAATAATTTCCCCAGGAGATCAGATCAGACCCTCTTTTTCCATCCTTTCACCCCATCATGGCAGCAACCCCACTGCTCAGGGAGCTGCAGACCCCTCCTTTTCTTTGAAGAAGAGGCGAAGAGGCCCCTCGGTGCTCACAATTCAGGCTTTGCAGAGATCGGAGCTAGGCAGAAGAACCATCTGCTAGGGAAAGACAGGAGAGCCATCTCCAGGCCACTGCCACCAGCGCAACCTGGCCCTGCAGGGAGAAGGGGCTGCTGTGAGGAGCACACAGCCCCCAGAGCACAGCTCCCCAGCCCCGGAACCAGGGGAGGGGCATGCCCAGGAACAAATGAATTTACAGCTAGTGCTTGTCACGCAGTATTAGCCTTCAGAAACGCGTGAGTGATGGTTTAACTGGATTAAAAGAGACTAACAGGTTCTGTGAGATTGTGTTTCTCAGACAGCACCCACTGGCACCGCCTGAGACTGGCACTTTGTTACAGACTGAGGAAGACCCTTGGTGCCCCAGAGCTGGCAGGGAACCAGGTGGCACCCTACAGCATCACCTGACACCTTCAGTGCCTCCCCCTGAAACACAAGGTGTTTGTGATCACTTGGGACAGGATCCTGGGTCAGGGACACAGCTCTGTGCAGGAAAGCTCGAGCTCTCGCTTGGCACAGGAGACCTCTTGGGACATGCCCAGCCCCAGCAGCTGTGGGAAAGCAGTCCTCAAAGAAGAGGACAAGCCCAGTTCCCAGCCACCCGGGAGTGCCCTCGCCCCATCTGGCTGCCCCACACTCAGATCAGCAGTCAGCTCATCCCACCCACAGCCAAGGATTAATTAAAAGCATGTTTAGGGCCAGAGCAGTGGCTGGGATGAGGCCCCCAGCACAGCACAGACCTGCTTTTATCTGAGTCATCTTTTGGTTAGTCACCAAAGCCAGGGTCCAGCTGTCCCCCTGCCTGTGCAGGGGCAGGCTGAGCTCTCTCCTCTGCCAGTGGGGCAGTGCCGGAGCCCACAGCACCGTGGGACCCCTGGAGCACATCAGCTGGCACAGCTGCCCCTGTGCTGGCAGCACCAGGACCGTGGTGAGCCGAGCAGCTCCCCCTGTGCATCCGTGCTATGCCATGGATCTGAGAGGCAACAGCATGGCCTGGTGATATTGCAATCATGGAACCATTTAGGTTGGAAA
Organism: Grallaria varia; assembly: GCA_013396735.1. Classification (NCBI taxonomy): domain Eukaryota; kingdom Metazoa; phylum Chordata; class Aves; order Passeriformes; family Formicariidae; genus Grallaria; species Grallaria varia. The sequence continues at coordinate 970,048 of VWZG01003565.1, forward strand.
TGACACCTAAAATCATCAAGTCCAACCATTGTAATTTTTGTGCCAGAACCTACTTAAGCAGTTTTCCCACATTTGGTTTATCATTTCCTCCACTGCCCCAGCAGAGCAGCTTTCCCTGTCTGTGCTGACTCCTCTAAGCAGGAACATGCAGAGCAGATCTGAGACCAGCCCTTCCACCCACCTGTTCCCCCATCCCGTATTTCATGCCGGATCCACCTATCAGAAATACCACTGGAATGGTCTGCATGGCGCTGGGGTCCCACAGAGCCCCCAACCCACCCCATGTGTTCTCCATCCTGCATCAAGCCCCCAGGCACAACCACCTTAGGTGGAGGTACAAACCCCAGTTACATACACCTGGTCCAGGTCACCAAGCACAGCCACGAGTCCTCCCTGCTGCCTGGCCCTCTGCATCCCTGCCTGTCCCCCTGCCCACATCTCAGCCACCCACAGCCAGTTCCAGCAGAGGTCAGTGAAACATGTACACACTTGGACATCAGCATTTTGCAAACACTTCTCCTGCCCCTGGGCATTAGCAAGAGCTCTTGCATCCTTGCTCAAAGACTCTTGGGGTCTTCCTGCCCTCAGGGTCACCCCCAGGGTGCTGCACGTCCCATGGGAGTGGGTGACAGCCAGCCCAGGCGCAAGCACTCTGTGCAGCCTCAAGGCTGAAAGAAACCCACCTTTTGTGGTCTTTCAGAACAAAAAGTCCTGGATCACATCATTAGGGAGTCCCCTCTCCCACCAGTGACCCTTTGCAGAGCCCCCTGCCACCTCTGTGTAGAGGAAGGAGACCCAAGAGCTGCCCCAAGGATGTCAAAGGCCAAACCATGGTGGGACCAAACTGCCCCTCTTCTCCCCCATGTCCCTGCCCAGCAGCAGAGGCTCTCCAACCCAAAGCCAAAGGCTGCTGAAACACCCACCAGACTCTGAGTTACGAGCAGCTCTCAGGAATGCTTTGAAGTGGCTCAAACCATAGGAGAAAGCACAAGCAAGAGGGACAGACGGAGGGATGAGGAAGGTGCCATCCACACTCCGAAGAAGCAGTGCGGACTGAAGGGTGGTCCTGCAGGTAAGCCCTTTTCTGGGAGCACTGGGTGCTCTCAGCACATCCCTGGATGGGGCACAGTGGATCTGGTGCGGGCCAGCCATGGGAGCAGCATTCCCTGGCCACAGCTTCGCTCCACCCTGGCTTGAGCCTTTCCGCTCATCGCTGTGGTTTCCCTCCCAGCTCCGATGCCCGGCAGCCGGCTGGGAACGCCCAGGAGCAGGGGCCTGGTGCCTCTCTGGGGCTGCTGTGCCAGAGGAGGGCGAGCTGTGCCATGCCATGGGGGTGGGAGAAGGGACACCCACCGGCTCTCCCAAACTGGGCACAGACAACCTCTCCCTCACTTTCCCTCTCTTATCCTGGTCATCCTTCTCGTGCGTGCAGAGGATGAGCCCTGTGGGTGACACCACCCTCCTGTCCCTGCATTCCCTGTTGCTGGAAGCAAACAGTCACGGCCATTCCCGAAACAGCTCACTGTACCTGGGAGCAGTTCTTGGAACCACTCAGACATGCACCGCTGGGCAGGATTTACAGGGAAACTGGGGAATTAAATGGAGCTATTCATTCCTCAGCTTCTCCCCTCCAACCTCCCTCCCACTCGCGGCCACCGAGGTGAAGCCCACGCCACGGCTCTGGCGTAACTCAGGGACCAGCCACGGGACACGCAGGCAGCTCCTGCCCAGCCAGGCGGGATGGGAGGGCAGAACCCGAGGGAAGATACTTTGGCAAGCAGGGAAAACTCCGCCACAACACACACATGCACACACACACACACACACGCTCAGGAGCCAACCTTCAGAGCAGAATCTCGTCTCCATGCCAAGAGCTGGGCTCTTTTCCTGCCTCTTCCCGGCTCGCAGCTCTGAGCTAACAGGCTCAGCATTCATCCCCCCGCGCCGTGCGGCACATGGGAGCAGAGGGGGGAGACACACACTCAAATGAAATCCAGACCTAGAGAGCAGTTCCTTTTTCCCCCCACTTCGCCCCCCTCTCGGCTTCTGCTGGAATCACGGTCTGCCCCGAGGGCTCAGGAGGATGGGGAAAAAAAAAAAAAAAGGAAAAAAAAAAAGAAATGCAGAAGGGAAGCATTGCAGGGGAAAAAAATATAAAAGAAATAAAGGAGTCTGCTGAAATCCACCCGTAGCGGGGCTGTTCCTCCTCTTAAAGTGCAGAAGCTGCTGGAAAGGTAGGAGGGCAGAGGCAGAATAGAACATATTAAAAGATCAATAGCCTACCTGAAATCCGGTCCCTCTCCATTACTACGGGATATATTTAGCATCCGCGTGTCACGGCCGTCCCTTTTTTCGGTGGCGTCCCCTTCTTTCCCCCACTCTCCCTCCCTCCTTGCCTTGCCTCCTCCTCCTCCTCTTCCAAAAAAAGCTCTTTGTCTGGTCTAATTTCTTCAATCTGTTGCAATCATGAATGCATCCAAATTACCACATTTCCATGTGCTGATCATATGTTTGTGCTCCAAACTGAAGTAGCTTTGTCTCTTTGAAATGAAAAAGAGGAGTGAGAGAGAAAGAGAAAGGAGGAAGAAGAAAGAAAAAGGGGGTACATGACCCGAAAAATCCTGGAACTCCCTGAAATCCTCCACCAGGCACAGGAAAACTGGAAATCCCGAGTCCTCTGTAAAACAGTCTTAAAGCTACAGCATGCGAGTGTCCAGGGGAATGCTCCAGGCTCCACAGCTCCCTCTTAATATCCACCAGGAGATGCTTAAGGAACTTGGCTCCTCGCAATAACACAGCGAACAACTCATCCAGCTTTCTCCAATGTCTCCCCGCTTCCCCGAGCCTTATTTTCCTGCTGTTTCCTCTATCCCCTCCTCCTTCCTTGGCTCCGGCATTTTAAAAGAGAGCAGATCCTGCCCGTTTCGCCCCGGCTCCGAAGTTTCGATTCATGCACAAACTATTCGGCTGCCGAAGGGCTGGACTTCATCCCAAGCGCCGCATCACGGGCGGCTGCTGCTGCTGCCCGCGGGCAGGACCCGAGCGCGGCGCATCTCCGCTCGCCACGGGCAGCGCTTCGCCGCCGCTGGCACCGAGCCCCCGCCTCGCCTCTCCTTTCCCCACAGGCGAAGCGGGAGGATTCCCGCAGCCTGCCAGAAGCGAGAAGGGAAAGGCTCAGCCCCGGACAGAAGCTCTTGGTCTTCTCCTGGGTGCCGCGGTGGAGCGCGGGTGCGATGGGAGAGCGGCTTTCCCTGCGGGCGATGGCCGCGCAGGGCACGGGGTGGGCAGAGGGAGCAGGGCAGCCCTGCAGAGCCTGCTCTGCCCGAGCCTCCTCTCCTGCTCTGGGATGGAGGGATGTGTGTCTGCGCCACCGAGCTGGCCCCGCTCGGAAGCCTCCGCTTGGCTGGGGGCCCGGGCAGGCAGCGGGGACGCTGCGTAGGCACCTCCAGCGAGGCGCTGCCCAAACCGCCCCGCACAACCCTCCGGAGTCATCCAACACGCGGAGCCCGAGCCACCCAGGCAGGTGTGCGGGCACAGCCCCCGTGCTTGGACCTGGCAAAGAAGCCATCCATCCCCACATCCACCTGCAGATGCCAGGAGGGAGGGCCCAGCTGCTCCATGGGCCAGCTGTGCTGGCAGGACCCTCGTGTGATCAGTGTGGCACGTGCGACACTTTTTGCCCCAAAATGCTCCCAGGTTCACATGGTAAAACTCAAAGTGGGATAGACGTGCCAGAGCCTGGCACTCCTCTCATACCGTGGACAGAAGGACAGGTTGGTGCCCAGCTGGTTGAACAAACTTCAAGGAGATACTCCAGCCCCTGCAGGCCTTGCTGAGACTTTAGGACAGCCCAGACCTACATTATATTGCTTTTCAAGACCATGGGTTCTTCCTGTTCACCAGCTGATGCAACATCACTGACCCCAAAGCAGAGGGGGGAACACAGCCAGCACCCAGCCTTGGAGTCAAGTCCAGGCCCTCCCACCAGCAACAACCACTGCCCATCCCACCAGACAGCAGGGAGCTGGTGGGAGGGAGGTTTCTCTCTATCCCCCAGTAGGTTATTCCCCAGGCAGGGAGGTTTAGATTCCTCCCCAAATTCTGTTCATTCACTGTTTGGTATTAAAGGTCTGCATGTTCCCGCTGCCAAAGCCCAAGGCATTAGAGGGGACAATAAGCAATGTTTTCCCATTAACAGGCTAAAACCACATTTCCTGCCTGAGACCTCAAAGGTGCAGAACACAAAGCAAGGACACAGGGGAGCTGCACAGCCCCACAGAGCACAAACCCCACTGCACAGGCTCCACTGAGCAGCCTTATTGCCAAGCTCCTGAGGCTGGAGAGGAAGGGAAAAACTCAGGGGAAGTATGGAGAGAGGAAGAATGTGAATGCAAAGGAAGAAGGGATAGGGGCAGCACACATTTCAGCCTCCAGACTTTAACCCATCAAGACCCAGGTGATTAGGAAAGGTAAAGCAAAGGCACTGCTTCTTGCAAGGCAGATCACCACAAGGCACTCAGGGAAGTGAATCCAAATGATAACTAATGCAATTGAACTTCAAATTATAAAATCTGCCCCCAGGTAGATGCTGTCATTCACATTTCAAGTCCCCAAGTAAATTTACAGGGATTCACTTTTAAGGTGCAGCAAGGTGTCTCCGATTGAAGCAGAATTCACAAATCTTCTCTCTGAAGCAGAATTCTCCTAGGTAAACACTGGGGTGCCTTTGTTTCAGAGACATCACCCATGCTGGTGATGTCAGCATTGGGGTTTGCTCCCTCTAAAGGTGCAGTTCCAGTGACCCTCATGTCACAGGGCTGGGGATCCTGCACTTTCCTTAGTTTTCAAGAAGCTCATCACATGCCTGTTCCAACAGGTGTTTGGTGGTCTGCACACTGTACAAACACATATATAGAAAGGCTACATATTTGATTTTCTAACACTACTGCTAAAGGGTGGGGGGAAGTCAAGCATACCTAGAGTTTAGGAAAAAGACAGAATTCTCTCCCCTGGCTAGGGCTGCCTTCTTGGAGTTTAGGGCCCCCCAGGGCTGACTTTTGGGAAAGCCACTAAGAGAGGGAACAGGCAGAAGCAATTTTAAGGAAACCACCACTATCTGCTACAAAAATAAACCAAATTTCCATTTGCAAATGAGAATCTGAAACAAAGCAGGAGCCTGGCTTCACTGCCACCCCATACTCATGGAGGCTGGCCCGGGGGTGCACACGCTTTCCCTCACAGGTTTGGACATTCCCACCAGTGACAGCCAGCAGGAAGCACTGCCAGGTGCAGAGAAAGCAAGGAAGGAAATCACAAAGAAAGTAAACCAAGCCCTGCTCCAGGCTCACCCTGAATTTTCTTTCTCTCACACCTCTCTGAGGCTCACCCACCAACAACCAAGCCCTTTGCCAAGCCATAACCTGCTTGTTGTGCATGAACACCAATATAAGCAGGGACCACATACAAGGCACAGAGCCCAGGACAGCAGTGGGCAGCCAGGAGGGGCTTTAGGGCTGTTGACACTGTCACCAGCCACACCAATGGTACAGAGACCTGCAAGCATTCAGGCAGATTTTATTTGCAATTCCTTGTCTGCCTCTCCAGTTTTATGCTGGGATTGTGTTCCTGTGGCATTTGATCCAACAGAAGTGTGATTTTTTTTTTCCTATCTAGTTCAGCCATGCAGCCCTCCAGCCACAGCCAGCCAGGGTTTAGCAAACCAGACAGGTACCACCTTGTAGTCCCAGAGCTGAGCTGGGAAGGGTGAACGCTGCAAGTCCACGCAGGGATCAGAGGTTCAGACTGCACTGAAAAAGGGGTCAGGGAGCAGCCAGAGCAGCCAAAGAGTTCCAGGGTCTGGAAAGGCAGGAAAAATGGGGATTCAACTGATTGTTTCACAAGCTCAGCATTCTGCAGTGCTGGTGAGCTGGGAGGAGAGCACAGAGGAGGGGACAGCACGGCAGAGCAGAGCATTCCTAAATCAAATTATGTTCAGTGAAGCACTTCCACATGAGGAAACACAGGTCCCAGCTCAAACAGTGCAATCAAGTGTTACTCCATTATATTCCCTCTACGCCATTTACCCCTAGGCTGGACCCAGCCAGCAGATGAGAGTATCGGAGCCTCCACGGACTGTTTGCTCCCAGAACCTTTCATTTACATTTACATGAGCCTTAAGGATGAGGAAGAAAGAAAATGCTGGCTAAAATTCTCCTTCTCATTTGAAAAAAAAAATTAAAACCAAACCAAGGATCCTCCAAACCAACCATCCTCTTCTTTCCAAGGGAGGTACTTACCCTCTGAATGCTGATGTCCTGCTCTTTGCCAGGGTGTTTCTTTGCCTCCCCACTCCATCCCCCTCTCCCAGCTGGGCACACATGGAGCTGCCCTGCCCTGGGCAGCAGCACTCAGCAGCCTCACATTTGGCTGCCAAGCTCTATTTTGCCACTCCCTGGCTATTTCTTATGAAAACCTGTATTTGTTCAACACAGGAACACCAATCACACAGACCTTCCCAAGTTATTACCTTTCGCAAGCCTGAGATCATGCCCAGGACACAAAGCTCATCACCACCCAGAGCACATGTGGCACTGGTAGAAGAGGATGTCTAAGACAGCAGCAGTGCATCTCCCCTCCTGCCCCAATCCCACACATTCTGAGATGATACCTACAGAGTCCCTGTGTCCTGTTCCATCCTGTGAAAGGATGTGTCTGTAAGGACAGTTCCTGTCAGAGCTCTCCTCTGTGCTGGCTCTCAACCTTTCTCCCTGAAAGCCTCAAACTGCCAGAAATCCCTTGCGTATCCTCCCCAAGCTCTCTGCTCCCACTATAGCACTCAAGTGCTGAAGAGGCAAGGCAGGACTGGACCCTCACCCTCCCAGGAGAGTACAGGGAATTTCAGACAAATATTAACTCCTCCACCATTCTCTGCTTGTCTTTTCTTTCCTGGACTCCTCCCTACCATCAGTCTAGCCCTCTCACCACCCTGCCTTCCACAACTCACTCCCTGAGTGAGTATAACCTGAGTGAGAATAACCCCCCAAAAGGGAGTTATTCCATACCTGAAGGTCTGGGGTCATTCCCCCACCAAATAGTTGCTGGGGGAAGGCACAGTTTCATTGGGCTCTGCTGTATTTGCTCCTCTATTCAACTTGAGTGAGACTCAGCCTGAGCACTGTGAGTCCAGCTCTGGGGTCCCCAAAATAAAACAGAGGTAGAATTGCTGGAGCAGGTCCAGAGGAGTCCCTCTGCTCTGGACAGGTTGAGAGAGCTGGGGGGTCCTTCCCCCTGGAGAAGAGAAGGCTCCTGGGAGACCTTAGAGACCCTTCCAGTGCTCAAATAGACACCAAGAGAACTGGAGAGGGACTTTGTACACAAACATGGAGTGACAAGGGGGAATGGCTCCCCATGGCCAGAGGGCAGGGTTAGAGGAGGTATCAGGAAGAAATTCTTCCCTGCGAGGGTGGTAAGGCCCTGGCACAGGTTGCCCAGGGAAGTGTTCAAGGCCAGGTTAGATGGAGTTCAAGGCCAGGCTGGATGTGACTGATTAATCTGATCTAGTTGAAAAGCTGTCCAGTTTCTGGGCACTTTATACACAGGCAGCACAGGAGTGTGGGAAGCAATAGTCAAGCTCCTTGGTGTGGAGGGGACACTGCACCCAAGGAGAAACCCAGGATGTTTGTTTCACCTTCATAACACATGGATTTTCCAAGTATTTCTGTCTATTGGGAAAGCCACAGGAAGGGGCTCTCTCTGGTGGATTTCACCATGTTATTGTACTGCAACATAGAGATGCTGCCTTGGTAGGACACAGCAACAAGACACCAATGTCATCTTACTTTGCTTTAAATCCTCACTCCTGGAGAAAGAATGATCCACTGAAGGAAACAACATGCTCAAGAACTGTGCAGCAAACCCTATTTTCATTTAGCAGCAGAATCATCCAGGTCTAGACATTTATCTGAACATCCTAATACCCCTTGACCAGAAATCGAACTACAGGAAAATTAAACCAAGGAGGGACTATATCATTGAATTGGTCAATCAGGAATGTCTCTTGCTACTGGTGCTTTCTTTGGTTGGAGCTCACTCATTGCTTTCCTGGCTATCAACATTTTGGCAGAGAGACTTCGTGCTTGCAGGTCGTCCCTGGACATCTACAGTGCTTTATTCACCAATCCCACTGCCTTCCAAAAAAAGTCATCACTGCAAAAAAAGGGTAGTCTTTCCTGCAGTCCTAGACATCAGACAAGTATAGCAAGGAGTAAATCTGTGCTCTCTAAGGTACAATTAGGGGGTCAGTAAACACCAGCCACCGCCGGACGTGCTGGCCTTGGAGGCTCAGAGGATGCCTGTGGTGGGCAGCCAGGGCTCAGGAATTTGTCTCTTTCTGTGTGATGAGGGATACCAGGCTATGAGGGGAAAGAGGGAAAGTTGAGCAGCCACAAGCTGGCCCACCAATGTGCCCAGGAGCAATTTACAAACTGACGTTTCAGCAACAAAAAGATGAAGAAAATAAACACCAGGAAGAGACACATGTAGTCAACCAAGAGAAATGTGGCCACACACAGCTTCTGAGGTAACCAACACTCATGAGTTAGCACATACAGACCAGGGCAGCACTCACCAGCTCTTCTTCCATTCATTTCCCCCTCTCCTTAAGGACAAGGGTGCCAGATGCTGTACCCTGCACACTCACACCTCCATAGCTGTCCCATTCCTCCAATGGTCTTTGACACCCCAGCTGGAAGTGTGTCCTTTCACTGCCAACCAGCCCCAGGAGGGCTCCCTCCACCAGCCCCATCAGCTCCTGTCCTGGCACCTCGAGTCATCCACATCCCAGCACAGCTGTGCACCTCCAGAATACAGCCTGGGGCTGGCAGGGTTGATAATGAACATAATTCTCTCTCAGCACACTGTGTTTTACTCTAGAGGACATGGGATTTTTCTCCATCCTTCAGAATGGGATGAGACAAACAAATGAGAAAAAACCACAGTCCATTGCCATTCCCCTTCCCTGCTCTCTGCTGCACCTGACACAATACTGTCTTGAAAGGGCACCAGAAGCTTCCTCCAGAGATGTCTGGTCCTGAGGTGATAAATGACCTTGCTCAAGGACTGCTGCTCCTGTCCTGGAGGAGCCACACTCTGCTTCTACATCTCCTTTCCTCTGGGGAACCCTGTGGGCCTCCTCAGCCCTCATCAACAAATCTGTATCATGCTCCAGTGAGAAAAGTGTTATCTCAAAACACAGCAGCTGAAGCCCCCAAACGATACAGAGCATTAAAGCCCAGGTCACTCCCAACCCACTGATTTGTATCTTACTGTCTCTGGTTTCCTCACACCAGAGCCCACAATGCAGGTGCTGTAGGGAGAAAGCAGATCTACCTCCTCACCTCTGAGTTTCACCAGCCCTTTGGAACTAAAAAGATTATCCTTGAGACTGGAGACGAATCATGGGTGTTGTAAAGGCACAGGACAAGCAGCCAGTGCTCAGGACAGGCCACGGCACCCATCGCTATTCCCCAATTTCTCCGCCGTGCACACAGGGGCTCCCCATGCTCCCTCATCCACTGTAGGTACCACACGGCTCTGCTGGCAGCACGTGGGAGCCCCACAGGACTCTCCCAGGCAGCTCAGAGTCCACGTGGCAGCGTTACACAAGCCCCGTGCTGTGTGTCCCTGCAGGAATCCAGGCACCTCAACTGGGGGCAGCCCTTGCGCTTTCACTTCTTGTTGCCTGGAGCTGGGATCGCCTATGGAGCTGTGCTGCTGCAGGAGAGACTCTCTCGAGCTTTCTGGTGACCAAGTTTCACCCTCTGCTGCTTTGCCCTCCTGATAAGGACGTGTGTGATGAAGAGGACACGTGTCAAGTGAGGGTTTGTCACCAGGGAGCCTGAGGGGAGCGGGTGGTGCGTGTGCGAGGGGCCACTCTGGCACAGAGACCAGCACAGCTGGAGTGACCAGTTTGGTGCTTAAAACAAAGGGGAATAGAGGCTGCCCAAGGAAATTCAGATGACCTCATCTAAGGACACATCCAGAGCAATGAGGCTGCAACCACAATCTCCAGTTAACCCCTCAGCTGCTCCACCACAGTGAAAGCACATCTGGGCTAAAAACATAGAATCATGAGATGGTTACGGTTGGAAAAGAACACCAAGATCATTGAGTCCAACCATTAACCCAGCAGTGCTGTGTTCACCACTAAACCATGTCCTCAAGTGCCACATCCACACAACTTTTGAGCACTTCCAGGGGCATTGGTGATTCCACCACTTCCTTGGGCAGCCTGTTCCAGTGCCTGACCACACTTTCCGTGAAGGAATTTTTCCCAATACGTAACCTAAACCACCCCTGGCACAGCTTGAGGCTGGTTCATCACACATCAAAGAGATGTTGACATCACACTGCAAAGAGATGTTGTGCATCCCCCCCAGCTTCCAGCTGGACCACAAGTGCTGCGTTCACAGCCTGGATCCCAGTATGCCAGCGGGAAGCTACAGATACAGCATAAGCTGAAGGTCCAGACCAAGGTTTACAGGAGCAGTTCCCAACCTCAGTTCCCTCAGATACCACGATGACATGTGGAGGGCTGTGCCCATGGCTGAGCTGCAGATGTGTGGCAGTTGTGACAGCTCTCCCCTGAGGAAAAACCCCTCACACACCTAATGGTTTTTATAGCACTCCAAATTAACTTATGTAACACTCATCATGCACGCTCCACTGGGGAGCCCCTGGCTTTTGACGTTTCTTTTGTTTATTTCCACTATTCTGGTTAACCCACAACTTCATATAAACCAATTTCCAGAGTTGTTCTCTTACAGACTCCAGGCATAACGGGAAGAGATAGTCCTCAGGGCAAAGGACTAAATCAAGTGAGGGAAACAGCAAGATCTATTGCCATACCTATCCTGAATTTGGAGCACCCCCAAATTACTGAACCTCACTGAAATCCTGCTGTCCCTATTAGGGCGATGATGTCAGTTTAAGCTATGCCTACAGCTATGTGCGTGCAGCTCTTCTAACCACATGGCCACTCATCTTCCCATTTCGGTGCCCATGGGCAAGGATCCCCAGATTCACAGGCAATGCTGAAGGGCACAACTTTCAGCTTCTCTGCTGCTCTCCCCCAGCTATGAAGTGGGAACATCAACAATTATTAACAGGAAAATGTAAGGCTTGATCAGGGAAAAGCAAAATAAGACAAAAACTATCTATCATCTTGTTGATATTGTAATGTAAGACTATAAATCTCTCCACTACTACTAATCCCAGGTATCAGGCTCTTGCAGAGACCTCCTGGGTGTCCTGGGCAGTGTGACAATGCAGTGACATCATCATCAATGGGGTCCTAGAGCTTGTGCCCTGAGCAGAAGCTCAGAGGCTCACATTACAACCAGCACCCTTGAACCACTTCACTCCTTCTGCATCTCCAACCCACACTGCTCCACTCACTGTGACTTCTGACCCTTGAATACCACCATCAACAACGGGTGAATGAGGGGGCTTGAGCTGGTGCAAACAGTGCCTGGGATGAAAGTCTCTCTGCTTTATATCTAACAATTTAGACAATACAAGAGAAACTGTCCCAGGGAAGGTTTCATGACATCAGCGAGTACCCCTTTCTATCACAACCCAGAGAGCTGGCCTTAAGCTTCGTGCCTCTCCAAAATTACGCCCTACACTTCCAAAGAGCACTGAGACAAGTTGTGGTTGATCCTCAGCCAACTGCTGATGATGCAGAAGCGGGGCTGTTGGTGCTCCTGCTTTTTTGGATGGGAAAGCCAAGCCTGCCCTGGACCGCAGCTGGTGCTGGCAGCCTGCCCCTGCTCTGCTCCAGCCAGCTCCAGGCAGCCAGACAAAGGCTGAAACAGGAAAGCTGAGGCACCTGCTCCCCTCCCACCCTCTCGAGACTTCTCCTGAACAAAGCACCTGACCCACAAATAGCGCTGGTGCAGAAGCAGCACTGCTGACAAAAACCTAGAAGGCATTGTCCTCTCTGTGTCCACCTACACAGAAAAAAAATTACACTGTTTTAGCTAAGTCTACCTTTTTACGGACCCTCTCCTGTATTAGCCTTGCCAGGGAAGTTCCTTCCTCTTTGCAAAAACTGAACTGTAGGCTGGAAACAAATCAAAGTGCAGAGCACAGCTGGCTGCCCGAGAGGAACACGATGCCGATTTCTTCCACTCCAGCTGCTCTGGGCTGTTTTCTGGCAGGCTGGGGAACACACTGCTGCTCTGGATGGCAAGTGTCAGCAAATATTTCTCTCCTTCAAATTCATCAAGTCCAGTTGTAGGAAACCAAAGTGGGAGTAACTTCCCTGACACGCCATTCTTAACTCCTGCGGTCAAAGTGTTGGAGGGATGGGATGCCATCCAGAGAGGTGGGCCCATGGGAACCTCATGAAGTTCAATGGGGCCAAGTGCAACATCCTGCACCTGGGTCAAGGCAGTCCCAAACACAAATACAGGCTGGGCAGAGAATGGATCAAGACTAACCCTGGGGAGGAGGACTTGGGGATGCTGGTGGACAAGATGCTCAACGTGACCCAGCAATGTGCACTGCCAGCCCAGAAAGCCAACCCTGTGCTGGGCTGCATCACAAGAATTGTGACCAGCAGGTCGAGGGAGGGGACTTTGCCCCTGTTCCACTCTCCTGAGACTCCACCTGCAGTGCTGCCCCCAGATCTGGGGCCCTCAGCACAAGAAGGACAATAAGCTGCTGGAGCAAGTCCAGAGGAGGGCACGGAGATGCTCTGAGGGCTGTAGCCCCTCTGCTCTGCAGCCAGGCTGGGAGAGCTGGGGTTGTTCAGCCTGGAGAAGAGAAGGCTCTGGGAAGACCTGAGAGCCCCTTCCAGTGCCTAAAGGGGCTCCAAGAGAGCTGGAGAGGGACTTCTGAATCCCACCTCACTGGCTCACCTGGGATTACACAGCAGGCTTGTACAAAACTAAAACCACAGCTCCAAATCCCTGGAATTGCTGCTCACTGAGCACTGTTGGATGCCAATACCACAGAGCCACTTCCAAAGGGACAAAGTTTGAGTCACAGAATGAGGTTTCCAAGAGATGTCAGCATGAATTCTTCAGGTTCCTGCCCTTACGACATGCTCCAAGGCAATACATGGAAGTAGCTATCTAGATCCCAAGAGTTGGTGGCTATGGAAATGCACGTCATCTTTTTCTTTGTTTAGGGTGGCAAAGAGCCCAAAGCAACCAAGACCCCTCTGCAACGCTTCACTTGCAACCGCTGCTCTGTCATCCCAACCTCAATTTATCTTTTACAGGAATAAAAGCTTCTGGGTACAAGGCCAGATGTGCAGAGGGGAAGATTTGGACCTGAAACAAGGGGAAATTGAACTGCAGTTATATGGAGTCATAAATATTTACTGCAATGTAAACTGAAGGACTGAACCGCTCATTTGATTTTTAACTTAAAAAAAAAAAATTAAAATTTACAAGGTCTCTCACCAGAAAAGTGGAAAAGTATATAATTATAGCCTAAAGAAAACAAGCTTGAACAAATGCACTGTGTCTGTCAATTTAGATTCCCTACACCCCAGTTCCCTTTGGAGCTGTCCCAATTCCCCCTTCTGTCCTCAGACGTATGTATATGGAAACACACAGTGCCAGGGCTGAGACAGCAGCTTTGTTTTTGCATATGCAGAAGATAAACACACACTCCAGCTCCAAACTACCAGCTCTGCGCTGGTGGCCAAGTCTTGAAGCATCAGCTTTAAAACGCAGCTCAGTTCTTCTGCTCTGACACTTTAGCACTCACACAGTGCCATGACTGCCCATTAATTGTCACTCAGTGCCCTTTTCCTGCCACTGGACATCAGTTTGGGGCACACTACGCTGACTGCAGTTACAACCTCCCAGTGACATATCCCAACACGAGGGTTGGAGGTGGTGACTGTGCACGGCTGTGGAGCTCCAGGTGCAAAGCATCAACTGTCCCGTCAGCAGGACGGTGTCACAGTATGTCACATCCCCTTGTCACCCTCACCTGTGCCATAACGTGAATACCTGTCCCTGTGCTGGTCACTAGTGTTAGATGAGGGCAAGGCAGGCAGTGCCACAGCTCTGAGGGCATTTAAGTGCAGGTTTAACCAGGCATCCCTGACTAAATCCCATTCCACACGTGCTGATGCCTTGACCCAGCAAAGCCCTGAAGTCACTGCTCCACGAAGGCATCCCAAGGGTGGCTTTCTGCTCCCACCCACGCCGAGGGAAAAGCTGAAAATGTCTGTTTTGATAAGTCCATCTGGGAGCTGAGACAGGATATGAGGGCTGAGAAGATGAATTGAAATAGCAAATCGAGCCCGGAGGGAGAGACTGAGTGACAGCAAGAGCAAGGGGGTGGATAAACCCCTGAACCACGTGTGGACACAGCACGGTTTCAAGGAGGCAAGTGGGGTTCTTTGGGGGGACAGGCAACAAGCAGCAGAGACAACTGTCAGCATCCTGGAGAAAACAATAAGGCAGTGCCAAGGGGAGGGTCATACAGGTTGGAACTAGATGGTCTTTAAGGTCCTTTCCAACCCAAACCATTCTAGAATTCTATGACCTCAGAGAAGGAGACACGAAGGGAGATTTCAAAGGCAACAAAGCACTTGCTAATAAAGAATAATGTATGTGATATACAAGGCATCTCAATATGGAGACATGTTTTCCACAAGGGTTTGAACTGAGGAGCAGCACAGGCTTGTTGGAGGGGCTAACACAGCCATGAAAAAGGGGCTACCAGAAAGAAAAGCCCAGAATTGGGCTGCCTCAGCTTCCCTTTGAGTATTTCAGAGGAAAACAGTGAAAGTTTCTGCTGGCAGGGTCAGGCCAATGCAGACAACCCTCAGGGACATCTCTGTCCCAGGTCACACACAAACCAGCAGAGTGCACGGCCTTGGGGTCTCCCAACCATTGAGAATTCCGCTACTGTTTTCCTGAGGCTGGAAAACACCTTTTTCAAGAAAAACAAATCCTCCCACCTACTTCCTTCTGAATCAGAAGCAGCTTCCAAAACATTACGCTGTAATTAGGACTGTAAATTTAGTCACAGGCACTTAAAATCCATAAATCTCCACATCCAATAAAATATAATAGGTAAGGAGAGTCTGAAAGAGCTACTAATGACTAAAGCTGGATTTCAACCTCAGGCCACTCCTGCTTCTGCTGTCCTGTGTTAGACCTCTTGCACTGAAGTGGGGCTCACTAATTATTGTCTCTGGAGCTGTTGTTCAGTAAGGAATTGATATTTTATATTGTTCTCTCTTTTCATAGTTTGGTGGGGCTTTTTAAAAATATCTTTTTGACTTATACTGTTGTCTCTCCAGCATAGAGAGCTCTGCCTTTATCAGCAGCCAGCTTTGCCTTTCAAAACATGACAGGAGGCCAAAGACATGACTTCTGAGTGTTACCACTTGCATTCTCCCCATTGTTTAACTGGTTTTTCATTTGATGAGGGAGTTTCAAAGAGGTAAATTCACACAACTTACTTGGACTTGTCTGGTCACTGAGCCTCTGAAGTCTCCCGCTGGAGGTCCGGCTGATTCCTAAAGCAAGAAGAGGGTTTGAGTAAGTTGGTGTGAACGTGGTACGTGGATCTACCTCCTGCTATGACTCTACATCTGGCAAGGCACATTTTCTTTTGGGGAATCCATTCTACATAATCAGTTCTGTGATCCAAGGAGTGTTATGTGTTATTTTAAACAGAAAAACACCTGATGAGACCTCTCCACCTTTCCCTGAAGATATCAAACATTGTTATTCAAACATAACAAACCCACAAACACCAGAGGGAACTTTTGAAATCATTAAGTGGGACACACACATTCACCTCTTGCTTCAGGATATTTTATCCTAGAGACAAGTGCAGCACTTCCATAGAGGCTTCCCTGAAGGGAGAAGAATTTAAGGACATGCACTGGCAGAGACTACTTGCTAAATTCCACCCAGCATCCTGGGAACACACAGTGTATGAGAACCCTGTCATGGGGTCAGACCAGCTGGAATATGGGATGCACCTCCATTCCCATACCCATTTAAGAAAGTCGTCAGAAACTCCCAAATGACTCCCAGCCTCTGGGCAAGCCAGCAGGACCTGCTGACTACGACATTCCTAATCCATCAGCAATTTGTTTAATTCTCTGCTGACCCAGCTACCTGTTTGTAAAAGGATGATCAACAGAACACTCACTTCTCAGGTAGGCTGAAAAATTCAGCAAGAACCAGAATTCCCCCTAAAGTGCATTTAGTTAAAACACAGCCACACAATGAAATCGTACATTGATTATTGCCTCAGTTTCCCTTTTTTACCACAATAAATGCAGTTGTTCCACCTCAAGTGAGATGGTATATCCTGAAATCACCCCAAAAGCCATGACAACCCAGTATGGGGATTCCCAGAAGGTCTGGCAGGTCCCTGGGGGGTCCTGCTGCAGGAAGAACAACTCCAGGATGGTGTCCATCATCTCAGACACCAGATGCTGGAGCTGTCAAGCCCCAGAAGCTCCTCAGCTCATTATAAATCCTGCCTGAGCACACAAAAATATTCAATCAGGATTCCTACCCTGCAAACAGGTAAGAAATTCCCAGGATTTTGGGGTGATGTTGTTGTTCAATTATATTGTCTAAACTGCTTTCTCACCATCTACCAGATCTGTTGGACAATAAGCGAAGGGCTTAGAACACCACCAGTTTAAGCTGCAGAACAACCCTAAACTGATTTGTAACACCTTGTAAGCTGGAAAGAGTGCATGACACAAAATAAAAATATATTAAGAATAAATATGCAGATAAAAAAGGCAGGAAAACTTTCATAGCAGCAAGCCCTGGGACAGAGGGAGGGAAGGAAAAAGAGCTGCCTGGCAACTTGAGATGGAAAAAGCATCTCATGCTCAGAACCCTCTGCTTATGCATGTGTGTGTTTGCTCTCTCTCCCTTTCCTTTTCTAATATAAAAAGCCTCTGTGCCTGCAACATTATGTGGCTGAACCACAGGGCTGGTCCTGGGAAACAGCAACACAGGGAGAACACACGGCCAGCACCACCCAGAGCCACCCCCTCACTTGGCTCTGCCCCACCAAAGGGCAGCACCAACCAAAGGGCCAAAAATAGAGCCAGGACTGTCCATCCACACCCAGGAACACCCAATTTTTGTCTTCCGGATAGCTTTACCTGCACTGCAGCAGGACAGATTGCTGCTACACAGATCACCCAGTCTGTAACTTCCACGACTGAGACCAAGAGTGAAAGGCTGAAGTTTCCAGGAACTTGTGCATTATAACCAGCATTAGAAATTTTAGACATATTTTTTCTATTAAACCCAGCCTCCGAATCTTTTTCTTAATTATTTCCTCTTCTCTAAATGTCTACTGCTTTTTTGGACACCAGCAAGAATGAGAAGGCATATTTCCTCCCCTCAAGCAGATTTTTCAATACCTTTTCTCGAGACAGGCTGCGAGAGCAGCCTCCTCCTGGCTCAGCTCCACGCAGAGAGCAAACACCTCTGCGCTGCCTGCGTGCAGATGAGGTGCAGTGTTGAAATCTGGCTTTCAGAATTGCTCCAGAAACCAGAGAAAAATCCTCCCTTATGGGTGGCACGCTGAGGAACGCGGAGCTGCAGCCATGCTGAGCTAGTTAAATACAGCCCTTTAGGTTCAAAGGCTTCATTCAGTCTGCAGCAAGGCAGGACGGAAGCTGAACGAGGAGCTTACAAGCTTGGACAGGATTGCACATAGGAAATAGGCTTTATTCCCTTTAGCAACGACTCCAGTGGAAAAACACACACAGGACTTGGAGCATCCAACACAGCACAGCCACCAGAGCATCCATGCCCTGGCTGAGCCTGTGGCTTTTATGCAAACATTGCTGGGAATTTGTTTATATGCCCTGTCTCACAGGTTTTCTCTGGGGACCTGGAATTGCTATTCACACCCTTTTTAAATGAGTGGAAAAGCAGAATTGATTTGCTGTGTGTTGGAGGCAGCATTAGGAGGAAGTTTTTCTGACAGCTGTTGCTTCACTGCCTGTTAACATTAATAATACATAATAATGCTGCTAACCCCCTTTCAGACAAAGGGGGGGAAAAGTAGCAAACATGAAATCCATCCAGGCTGCCCAAGGCCTTAACTGAGAATCTGAAAAGGGAAGGGAGAGCTACAGAGTCTGAGCCAAGCTCGCTATCTGTGATGTCTCACTGCCCTCCCACCAAAGGAGGATCCAGACACAGTCCTGGAAAGCAGATAAACAGCAGGGAAAGCTGGCAGCCTGGCAAGGCAAGAAGAGAAGATCTGACAAAAAATAAAGCCATGAGAAAGCAACAGCTAAAAATATGCTGCTGTGAACACCCTGCTGGGACGCCGGCAGAGCGAGCAGGACCAGAGAGCATCAACGTGCTGAGTGTGTTCTGGGGTTACTCCTATTTATAGCCTGGAAGCAGCAGGCTGAGCCCCACATTTGAGCTGTGGGGCTGGGAAACCAAAAATCAAAGGTTTCCACCCCAGACACTCTGTCTATGATCTTCCCTCTCAACACTGTTCAAATGCCCTCAAGCTGCGTTGTAAATTTATTGTAGCGCACCGGACGAAGAAACATGATGCAATATGCTTTATTTAGCTGAAATTAAGAATTCTTGCCCTCATTCCCAGCAGAACGGCTTCAAAACAGAAGAGTCCAACAGCTTAAGATCAGTCAGTCCAAGAGCAGTTCATTCAACCCAGCAGATGTGCCTCAGCAGGACAAAGTTTAACGCTCGCACAGCTCAGCCTCACCTTGGCTCAGTCACCCAGCAATAGTTTGTCACGTTTTATAATCAATGACTAATTCCCTCCAGATCCACAGGCTGGGACCACGTGGCACAGCAGCAGGACTCAAGGACACCAGGATCTCCTTCGCTCCAACTGTGTCACAGCAGTGCAAGCAAAACCCCAGCCTCACATTTAAGGCTCACATTTAAGTCACTTCCTCCAGGCAATACTGGGCCAAATGTTCTACTCTGTGATTCTCACAGCTGTTGATACGAGACATGATGGATGTAAACTATTCCAATATTGAAACAGAAGCATCTTCTAGACGTGCATCCTGATGCAGAGGATGCAGACATGGTTCAGGGCTAATGAGGGAATTGCCAGAGATGTTCACCTCCAGCACAGGCAACATATACATTTACAAGTACATTTTTGCATAATGCATCCCAAACTTTTTGGATGCACGTAATAGTGACAGGACAGACCACTTGAGCCTGATTTTCTCCTCACAGTAAGTGATTCATGCTGCTACACTCATATGATGCAAAATTCAAAAGAACAAATGAGCAATTTCCCATTATCAACAGAAACCACGCAGTGAGGACAAACAATGGAGGATGCAACTCAGGAACTCACTCTCTCTACATAGTCCAGCAAAATCAAAAAGCAAACAAACAAAAGAACCCAAACCAAACAAAGGTGGTGATAGAAAGGGATGGGCCAAAACCAGCAGGAGCCATCCCACACTGTGCTGGAGTCAGCAAAGCAGCTCATCTGAGCAGCCAGCATGACCCTTGCTTCTGTTACATGTATTTACCAGCAGGTCTGAGATCAGATCATTCAGCTTCCTTCTTCACCCAGCACAACACTGCAGGGTGACCAGACAGCACTGGGGACATCTCCATCCAAGACCAGTTTCCTCCTGGATATATCCACACTCCTGGCTCCCCCAGAGCTCTCTCCTGGGTGTACAGCTCTGGGTCAAGTCATCACAGAGCCATCTCTGAGCTTCAACTTCAGCACTGGGGTGGTGGGAGACTCCCCAGAACAACCCATCAGAGGTGTCTACAGCACCTATACAACACCGGCAGCTTCTGAAGCAAAGGCTGACAGAGTTGGCTCCCTCCAAGACAGTATCTGCACCAGCCCAAGTACTGCAGGCACTCAGCCCTGCCTCCTCTACCCCATCCTACCCTTTGCTTCTCCTCAGACCATCCTGCTGTCAGCTAGGGAGGATATAAAAGACAGTAAGGATGTCACTTTGTCCTCTGCAGGTCCCAGTGCCAATTGCTGGGACAGGGTTTTCTGCTCCCCGTTAGGATGTGCACATCCATCACAACACCTTTAAGACCATACAGAGTGTGAAATTATCTCCTGGTATCCACTTCACAGGGACTATCCAGACAGTGGGCAGGAGAACTGTCTTCACTGACGGCTGTATTTCACCCTTCACCCAGACAGGCTCTAAGAGCTCCTAAAATAAAGTGGCTGGAGAATATCTCACCAGTAACAGGGCCTGGAGGTGTTAACAGGAAAAAAACACACACAGGGTTGGATTCACACTGCACAACCAGCATGTCTGTGGCTCCTCCAACACTCCAGAGCAGCTGCTGGAGGCTGAGCTGCGGGGCTCTAACGCTGACAAAGGGCACTGCCTTTGGAGGCAGAGCCTGGCACACGTTGCTGTGGTGTCACTGGAGACAGCTGGGGATAGAGGGGCTTGGGGAAGCTGCGAACCACAAGGGAGGGACATCTGTTCGCAGAGTAGCAGAGGAAGAAGAGTCTCTATTGCTTCAAGCCCAAGTCCAATGAACCACACAATTACAAACTTCACTTCCATTAACTTGAAATCCACTTGCAACATTAACCTCAAAAGGAATACAGGTTTTAAAACAAGGGGGGAAAAATTCATGTTCATTTCCAGTACTAATCAGAAACATGCACTAAAGAATAAAAGACACTTTTCCAGATTCTGTGTAATAGAAACTCCTTACAAAGGAGCTGAGCAGAGCTAGAAAAAAACCCACAACCTTGAACCCATGTGCATGGTTTCCTTCTGGATTAAATATCTCTGGCAGCAAGCTGAGCTCTCACCAGGACAGAGGGGTGCTGATGGCATGGAGGGATGCTGTTGCCAAGGGGCACCAATTACAGACTCAGGAGTGGACCACTACCTTCTCCAGCACAGCATCACCATGTGGGTGCACCAACAAGCTGGGTGTGTCTGGGTCCAAGCACAGACAGCCTAGAGCACCACGCTGATGCACGAGCTGAATATCACCAGGCTGGGGCCAGACAACACTGCTAATCAGCACAGTGTTACTAACACACACAAAGCCACGAGTTCACACCTAGAAAGAACCCAGCCCGAGGCTGGATGTCAAATAACCCTCAAGGAAATCACAGTTAAACTAGCACTGGCATAATGCATATAATCCTACCACAACAGCACACTTCTGGCATCCGCCAAATGCATTCCAACAGTAAAAAAAGAATGTCCTGAAAGCTTGTGCTAATGATAAGAGGCAGCAAGAATTAAGCCACAATTTCTCCAGTGTTAGAAAGTCTTTCCCAAGCCCAGCAATGGTCTAGTGACAGCAAAGGTTAGGTACAAGGACCAGTCCTGTACATGCTGGTAGAAGATGACAGGGAATCCAGCACTTGAACTTTGGCTCAAGCTTAGGCTTTGATTCAAATCCTTCACTCAAATTAAACTGCAGTAGTTCTCAGGAAATCAATTGCTGCATCCATAGAGCTTAAGGCCAGAAAATTGCCTTGGCTGACCCACAAAACCCACACCACACTTTTATCTGGTCATCATGAATTCAGCCTCGTGCTTGAACAGAATCTTGGCTTTTCAGAGATGTTCAATCTCAGTGTCAGGATCAAAATATTGGAGTGATCACAAGTGCTTTGGCAAATCGCTCAAGAGCTAAAATGGCCTTCAAACAGTGCAGGGACTGTGCCTTTTCTCCATGAGTTTATCCTGAGGTGAGTAAACTTAGTTCTCAGATATTCACTTCATAGAAATAACAAGATCATTTCATCACTCCTTGTGATTTTTACTGTTCCTTACTGCCCACAAATTCCTCTTCAGAGATACACTGGACAATCATGAAAGCAGCAAAAAAAATTGAAAACAAGCAGTTTTTCACATGAGAAAGCATGTTAGTCATCATCTGTGATCCTTTTGGTTGGAGTGTTCCAGTAATAGGGCTGGGCAGTAGCAAAGATGCCACGTCACCACACCGACACATCAGATGACTTGTGCAAATGCATATTTATAACACAAATATCCTCACAAATTGGAAGGGACTGGAAAAACTGTCCTTTTGTATGTGTTGTCAGCTTTACTGGCTTATGGGATTCTTTTACTTAGCAGCAGGAGGGAAGGGAAAAAGATTTACACAGGAACAGAAAACTGCTCTTGTGAAGCACTGCTGGTTGGGAATGGACCTGGCAACCACTGTCAAGTCTAAAATCGCTTCCAGTCCCAGTGTTGAAGCTAAGCAGACTTCCAGAGAGGTCTCATCCCTCCAAATTTACCCTATCTTCACCATGCTCCTCACTTGCTCACCCTCCTTATCTGCTGAAATCCAAGACTGAGCAGCAAGACCCAAGAACTGGAATTCCACGAGCAGTTGCCTCGTGGCATTTTCACAATGAGGGGGTTTTTGCAGGAGTATGTCAGGGAGCTTCAAAAGCCACAGCAAGAGCAGCTTGGATCTGGTCCCCTTTGTTTCTGTAGAGCCTAAACCACCCCAGGAAAGATGGGAAGGAGGGAAGGCATCTGAACTCATCCAAGCTGCAGCCTTGCTCAAAGAAGGAAATAATCAAACTCTTACATTAACCAGCTGCCACAAGAGCTTCAGGAAGCTAGAAACATGTTAGTTAATAATTAACATTAATAACCCACTAGTCCCCAGGAGCCTGAATAGACAAGGCGTAAGGCTCAGAGCACTATGGAAACAAAGAACAAACAATCACCACGCATCCTTTGCCTTCCAAAAACCCCCAGCACTTCCAGCTTCCAGACCCATGAGTGCATCTCACTTTCTCGGGTTCCTCTGGCAATGGCCATGGATTAGTTGGAGGAAACCACTGTCAGATTTGAAGGAGGGGAAAGGAATTTTAAAACTGCAGTGTGGTATTTCCATATGGATCAAATACTTCCAAAAGCTGCCCTGCAGCTCTGCTCCCCACTCCCACAGGCCTGCGATGCTCTGGCTGTGACCACACAGGAGAAGTCCTGGTGCAAACCTCCCATCCCAGCATCTGGCTCTCTGCTGCACTCTGACACTGTGTGCGGCTGCAGCACACAAAGCAGCAATGTGGTACTTAAAATAAAAGTTAAAAAAAAAATTCACCCTTTCTTAGATTTAAAATCCATTTCTCGCTGTCTTCTTGCAACCTCAGTGCAATCCAGATTTTATTGTTCAGCCCCAGCGTTTGCTCAGTGCCCCCTCACTGCTTCCCTGCTCTCATTTCACGCACAGAACTCCCCAAGTCGTGTTCCAGAGGGTCCCTCTGCCAACAAACACCTCTGGATTTATCATCGGAGCCCTGCAGGCCTGGGGCTGCCATCAGGATGTAATACAGACCCCCTTCTGTTTGCCAGGCTCGGGAAGGCAAATGTTGATTTTTCCCAGAAAGGGATGGGGGTGCCTAAAGGAGAAAAGCA
The DNA here is from genome assembly GCA_013396735.1 of Grallaria varia. Taxonomy (NCBI): domain Eukaryota; kingdom Metazoa; phylum Chordata; class Aves; order Passeriformes; family Formicariidae; genus Grallaria; species Grallaria varia. Next base: position 993,473 of record VWZG01003565.1, read on the forward strand.
GAGAACAAAGAAGCAGGGGCACAATAGCCAAAGGGCAGCAGCTGACAAAGGGCAGCGGTTAAGGGCTCTCCTGAGCCTGGGTGACCCACTGGGATGACGGTCAGAGGTGTGCCAGCACCTGGAGCAAACTGGACACTCAGAGGACACTCAGCCTCAGCGAGCTGCTCCTCACCACGGCTGGAAGAGATGGGGCAGCCTTGGGTTTTGAGACCCGTGTCTGAGACCGAAGAAACTGCAAGTCCAAATCTCGCTCCAGACTTGGACCAAGTGTCCTTTTCCTTCATGTCACCTAAGAGATGCTCCAGCACAGCCATGGAACATCCAGATGAAAGAACCAGGAGGAGGTAAAGCAGCAGCCAAGGGCACACAGTCACTGAATCTCTTTCTAGCCAGAAACTCAGACAAATATTCAGGGTCAATATTCACAAACTGTCTGGCCACCTGATGGAGAAGAGAATCTTGGAAGAGCATTAAGCTCAAGCAGATAATGGTCTCTTTTCTCTCTGCATCAAACATCCACGCAAATAAATATATATTCTAAATATACTTTAGGTTGCAAACACTACCTGAAGCCTGTTCCCCTGAGCATCCCAAGTGCAGCAGCAGCCTGAACAAGCACACTTTGCACCACATGCATACAGTTCCCACAACAACGAGCCTGTTTGGCTATCACCCTTGTGATACTCTGATATTATACAGAATTGCCTGAAAGCCCAAGCTCCGGCCTGTGGTTCAGAAACCAGATCCCTTCATAGCCCTACACAAGAAATTTAAGCTCAGAATTGCAGTTTCTCCCTTGGGCCATCACACATCCACATTCTAATATTTATCTTTGACCCCCAATCCCAGTTACATCTTTATTCTCTGCTCATCCAAGGCTAATCCTGCCCTAGGAAGATGCTGAGGTGGGCGGGCAGGGAGGACCAGCTCAGCTGTGACAGAGGAGTCAGGAACTGCTCAGCCACCACCAGGGCTCCAACATGACTTGTTGCACGTAACTTTCCTCCTCCACATATTCTTTTCTATGCCCGTAAAATGAGGTGTCAAGCACTTCCCCTGCTTATAGGGGCTAAAGGGATATATTATTTAATGCTTTTACATTTTAGCTGTACCATAAAGAATGACTCAGGCACTATCTTTAGATCCCTGAGATAATGTCTGCTGTACTTAAACAGGAGGGAAGGGAAGTTACAATTTGAGACTACAATGAAGCCCTGGACTCACACAATTGAGGGTTTTCTCCTATTAATTCTACCTCAGAAGTAGCTGAGGCAACCCAGCTTCCTAAACTAGTAATATTCTCTGGTGTTTTTCCTCAGATCTTACAATTGCATTTAATAGTGGCTGCAGCAGGAAAGTTGGAACAGAAGAGAACTTCAGCCAAATTTTAGGACATATTTGAGTGCCTAATGCTGCAGATCAGTTTACACTAGAGTCTGCAAAAATGCCTTTGCAAACTACAGTATAACTCCATCTATATCTTAGGACATCCTGCACTTAGATTTCCCTCTTTCTTCACCGAGTCAGACACCCACAGAAAACCCAGCCATGGTCCCAAAATCAGCTACACAAGTGGCTTAAAGTTCTACATATAAGGGAACAGTCAGCTTCAAGACTAATTTCCTGTGTGCTCCTCTCCCTTCCGCATCCCTCTCATTTAAAGGCATTTAATGTAGGACCAGGTTCTCATGAGTCCCCATTGCCCATGCTGTGCCCCAGAAGATACTTGCTGTGTCCTGCTGCTGCACATCAGAGGAGAAAGGTACCCAGCACAAAAGCACTAAGTGAATTTAAAAACAAGATGTAGAATCAATACATAAGTGTCCACATTAATTGGGTTGTCCTCTAGAATGGGGGATAAAGGGCAGGCATTGATTTATTCTCTCTGGTGTCCAGTGGCAGAACCCAAGGGAACAGTGTGGAGCTGTGTCAGGGGAGGTTTAGGTCGGATCTCAGGAAAAGGTTTTTCCCCCAGAGGGTGGTGGGCACTGAACAGGCTCCCCAGGGCAGTGGGCACAGCCCCAGGGCTGCCAGAGCTCCAGGAGTGCTTGGTCAATGCTTTCAGGCACATGGTGGGATTTTTGTGCAGTGCCAGGAGTTGGATTTCAGTGATCCCTGTAGATCCCTGCCAACTCAGGATATTTTATGTTTCTATGAAAAAATGATTTTAAACCAAACCCCTGCCTTCCTGCCAAGCCATGCTCTGCAACAGTCAACCCTACAGCGGGGCAGCAGGAAAATGAAGATTAGGTTCATTTAAATAAAGGCCAGATGGAGGAACCATCTCTTGATGCTACCCCATGACTATGCACACTTCTCTCCAGGTACCAAGCAGTCCTAATGCAACTTGTTCCTCTAGTGGGCTTCTCCAGCAAGGGAAAAGTAAAGCACCTGGTACCACCAAACAGCTCAGCCCTGGCACAGGGCAGAGTGAAATCACTCCTGGCACAGGTGGAAACCATTCCATGTCACGGAGCAGTGCCTGCAGCCTCTGAGGAAGCCTTTCTCTCTCTAAAGAGGGCTCACACAAGGAGACACAAAGCCCATTCTGTCGGTGGGGCTGAATGGCAGCTTTGTACGTGGGACATGGCACGCTCGGTGTAACAGAGCCAGGCAACAGAGCTCTGGGTCCCACCCAGAACCCCTCCCTCGAGTCACCCACCCCAACCACACAGAGGTTCAGTCTCCACTATGCAAATCTTGCCACAAAAAAGGCAGTGGCTGCTACTGTTGAGTAACCCAAACCTCCGTGCACTGACCCTGGCACTGCTGACAGCTTGAGCTGCGCAAAGCAGTGGCACAAACGAGGGTTCCCAACAGGGGGAAGCCTTTGAACCTTATGCCATGAGAAATGAACCACACAGTGACTTGCCCCAGGACATGCACAGGCCGCTGCCAGCCAGACCTGGAAGGCTTTTCTCCTGTCTGGAGGCACAGGTCACTTCTGGTGACCTCGACACCACCACCAGAGTTCATTACATGGGCTGAGCTTTCACCAATGGCACCTTCAGCAGTCAGAGGGCTCCAGCAGCTCTTGTGCAGAGAGGACCCCCATGGCACTGCCATGTGCCACTCCAGCCCAAACTGGCCTCAAACCTTTATATACTTGGCAGGAGCATCACCCGGCACAGGCAACTTCTTCCCCTGGCCAGAGCTGCAGGACTGACATAGGGCCTAGGGAAGATGCTCTGGGGGGTGTCAGAATTCCAGCCTTATCTCCAGAGGCTAAGATCATGAGTCAAAAATGTTTCTGTGGTGTCTCGGCAAGCTTCCTGCTGGCACCCCTCTCCCTCTCCACAAAAACACCTCTCTGTGAGCACTTTCAGAGCCAGAGAAGAAGGTTCACAGGTACAAGCTATGCGTATTTACCATTTCTGAGACTTCAGATCTGTGATGGTGCCTGTCCCTCAGCACAACCCAGCTGCTCCTCAACCAAGCTGGGTCCTGAGGAGGTCAGGGGAAGCAGGAGAGATGCTGCTGTCACTTCTTTTGGAAGCAGCTGGCACACCGAGCAGCCACCACACTGCTGCTCAGCGCTGCAAGCTGGCAGTCCCCTGCTTTAGTGCCTGGAGGAAGGATGCCCACTGCCGGGCATCATAACCAGAGGTCTCCAAAAGGTTGGACTCCTCACTCCACCAGATACCTGGAGGCCTTGGGGCAGCACCCAACTGTCTGCACAGGAGCCCCAACCACCCCTATAATCAACAGGAGAAGGGAGCTGGAGCAGTGAGTCACCCCATCCCCAGATGGAGGTGGAAAATAGGGTGATTCATCTGGCAGCCCCTGGCTAGATTGGGGCTGCAGGGGCCAGCTCTGATTCAGAGATGCTCTTAGACAGCTCAACTCAGGCAAAATTAAATTCCACCTTGTTTTTTTCCAGGCCCCTGTCCTCTGTAATACAGGATATTAGCTCCCTCTTAGCTCTGAGATCAATGTCTGAAAGACAGCTGCCAGAACAGGGAGCACTTTGGTTCTCTGCACCGTCAGACAAGGAGCAGGAGCCCTGGTTGCTGATTATGCCCCAACCTGGCCACAGAATCCAATGAAGCAGCTCGTTTCTCTGCAGCTCAGTTTCCTTGCCAATAAAGTGGCACCTCCTTACATCTTTCACAGGTGAAAGGGCCACATTTATCTATAAACTGAATCCTGTTGGAGGAACCCAAAGTCCCTCTCTAGGCTGATACAAGCACAGAGCAAGGTGACTGCCAGGCAGACCTGTGCTACAAGAGATGGTGACAGCTACATCCCTTTCCAGAAGGAACTGTCCCCCCCTCATGCACTAAGTTCCCTATGAATAAACAAATCACTGACCTCCAGGGCTCTTGGGCATCTGTCACTATCAGTTTATTCCATAAGAAAGTGAAATTAGAAAAGCCCCATGGCTGAAACAGTGCTTAATCTTGCAAAGATTACAATGACATGATTTGAAAAGCAGAGGAGGTTCTTGAGTCCTCAAAGCAGAAGTCTCTACTTGGTTTATAGTTTTATTTTGCCTATAATCTACAGGCAACAGGGCTGGGATGCTTCCAGGATGTTCTGAGGGACTATGTCAAGGCAGATTTTAATCCAAAGCCTGACCTCCCAGCTGTGTTTTGACCTGAGGACACATCATGCATTAACCATTAGAAATGGGAAAGAGGTTATTAAATATGATGATCTCAAGTGGAGATGAAATTTTAGAGAACATTAGAATTCAAATTAATCCTGATGCACTGGAAGTGGACAACAAACTTGAATAGGACGCAGTGAGACCCAGCAAGGACCAGCACAAAGGCCTAATTTACACCCCAGTCTGAAGTCAGTGGTTGCAGGAGGTTCCTATAAAAGATTCATATCTCATATGGGCTGAATTGTCAGGTTCTATCACCATCAACTAGAGGAACAGCTTAGGGTGGCAAATACTCCAGGGAGGTGCTTGCAGAAGGTGAGATGTAAGTGCCTGCAGACTGAGGTGTGGAAGGCAAATATCAGAGCTGGGGAAGTGACATGGGCAGCAGCATCCAGGCTTGGTCCCAGGGGACAGTCTCAATGAGAGCTGTTCCCTTCACAAGCCTCTAAGGCTGTGCACTGGCTGCCCAGTGTGGAGAGCCTCCAGGTGCCAGGCAGAGCAGCCCCGGCCCAAGGGTTTGTTTGCACTTACCCAGCTTGTCTGTCCAGGGTTCTGCCATGCCCTTACATTTCCCTCTTGTGCAATCATCCGGGACAGGCCAGCTACATGAAGGAAACCAGGCAGGCTGACCCCACACAGCCAGCCCTGCTCCCTCACATCTGCTTCAGCCCTCTGAGTGCCCAGGGAGTGGCACAGCCTCACAGAAACACCCCAACATTCCCCTCCCAGCAGGGTCAACCAGAGGGCTGCCAGGCTGGGGGCATAATCCAGGATTTTGCCTTGGATCTTGTGAGTACCCTGGAATGGGACAAGGTGCCACACGCCACCTGCTCCTGCTCCACGTGACAGCCAGGTATTTGCTCAGAGAGAAATGCAAACAAACCCACCCTGGCAAGCTTTGTGCTCTCCTAGAAATTCAAACAAGGTCATCTCCAGATGGAAAGCAGGAGAGCATGAACAGTCCCAGGTAAAGCCACTGCCCCAGTGCCTGTTTGGGCAGCCCACAGATAGCAGAGAGGAAGGGGATGAGAAGGGCAAAGCCAAAACTCACTGATACCTGTGGACAACTCTACCAGCACAGCTTCTGTTTTCCCATCCACTGACCCACACTCCTGTGTGCACCTGAGCAGCAGCAAACACTTTGCAGCCCTGTATGCCTCTCAGTAGCAGCCTGTCCATCAGAAGGACACTGAAATACCCCCCCAGGGCTGGGAGCAAGGACACTGTTTATTTTTACCCAGGACTAAGGTCAGGTTTTGCTCACAGCTCACCAGAAGCTGTGTGACTATGCCCTGTACTGACATCCCAGCTCCTTGTTTCCCAGTGGCCACTAACCCTTCTCCTGTGTTACAACCTCTGCCAACAGCAGCCACCAAGGGAGAGGCACAGCCTATGATGGAAGAGTTTAATGCAAAAGCCTGTAAGAATAAGCACCCAGCACACTGATATGGGAGGCTTGTCTGGCTCTCTTCCATTCCCAGGGCTTCCAATACCTGTATGTAGGGCCCAAGTGACAGGAAAGGCTCAGTAGGATCTGAACATTAACCCAGACATATTATGAAGCATTTTCACTATTCCCTCTCTACCACAGCTCAAGCACAGGACTCTTACTTTTCTCATGATTATCTCTAAAAACTTCACAAAAGACAAACACACAAGAAAACCACACAGCCACAGACATCCTCCTCCTCCCCTCTCCACACCACGTGCACTGTCCAAAAGGCCTGAAGTACATTTTAAAACATTAACACGTGATGCTGATTTCCTGGAGAGTGGCTGGTCCATGAAGGACCATACAGAGCAGAGCAGCTTTGCCACAGAGGAAGACCTGAACCATCCACAGATGGCTCAAACTCTCAAGGGCTGAGCTCATCCTTCCCCAGATTAACTCATTGCTCCCAACATTAACTGCAGGAATCAGCTGTCAGACTATTTCACATCACTGCTGGGAGGTTTATCTGACAAAAACCCACACTGGGAAATAACTCACAGCCTTTTGCTCCAGCTGCCAAGCAGGATGAGGAGACCACCCAAGCCATGACATCCCCAACAAGCCCCAGCCCCGACAGCCTTTCCGTGCTCAGATGTGGGACTGACAACTGAGGCATCTCACTTGTCAGAACAGCAATTTGGGAAAGCGTTTACAGATGCAGATGGAGCTGAATGACAATTAACGTCAAAGGGCAATTAGCTGCAGTAATGTCAGTCCTTCAGGCTGTGTCTGAGCTCTTCAGTAAATACTCAGGGGCTCTGAGAGTCATAATCTACCTGCTTAAAAAAACCCAAGTCTTAAAAAAGAGGCACTTGTAATCCTATGGTGTGGTGGCTTTGGTACAGCTTGGGCAGATCTCAAACTTGTATTTCTCAGTATTATAACCAATTTAATGAAACATGCTCTGAAACACATGCAGGCAGGATGCCAAAGGGGGAAAAAACCTGATGAGCTTTTACTTTTTTTAGTTTTTGACAGGGCTGCAAGGGCACATTATAAAGGTTTGAATTTCAGGATTCCACAGTGTTTCCAGCAACTGACCTTCGACAAGGGCAGGGCAGCACACGTGACTCCTTTTATCACCAGAAGACTGAAAATCACAGAAAATCAGACAAGTTGAAAACCGTCCCCAAAGCAAAGCAGAGGGCAAGAAGGATTACAGCATTTCAGGGTTGGGCTGGCAACATCATCAACTTTCAGTGTTTCAAATTAAATTCTATATGGGAAAAAAATTATGTTCCTCCTTCCTACTGATTGAAATTTACATAAATTTTGACTTAAAGTTAATTGGAAATCATCCTGGAAGAAGCTGGAAGTTGAAAACTAGGAGAGCAAAGCATCTGCAGGGTGCTGGTGACTGACCCCTCACCACAGACCTTGGATCTCCCACCAGGCAGGGCAGTGGGCAACATTTGCTCTTCTGCAGCCCAGACTGTGCCTTTCCTGCAGGAAAACAGAGCTTCCAGCCTGCTTAACTCACTGAACAACCCCCCTGCCACCTCCCATGTGCAAGTCCCTTGTCCTGACTTGTAATGCTCCAAGATCTGTTATTCTTCTCAGCAACTTTTCCATGTACGTGCCCAGGCACTCCCAGCTCAGCCACTGAGTCATTCCACAGCTCAGCAGCAATGGCTGAGGGCATCTTGTCCTTGTTTCCTTTGTTTATTCTGTCCATTAGACGAAGCTAGAGGCACATTTATCCCATTTCCCTGGATAACATCAAACCAAAGCGAACATGCACCCAGGGGCTGCTCTGGAGGATCAGGACACCAGCTCCCTCCCCAAGCATGTGTGCTTGGAGATTCCCTGGCATTGCCACCACAGCCTGTGATGGACGTGACTCCGGATGAGCCCAGGGAACAACCAAGTGCCAGGGACCCTCTGTGTCCCCAGCAGCTGCTCTGAGCTCAGCCCCAGGAGACCTCAGGGAGGGCTGATGGGTGCCAAGCTCTTCCCTTCCCAAAGGGAGCCAAGTCCATCCCTCAGCAAGCACTCCTTCCCCTGGGAGCTGGAGTCCAAGCTCCATTATTCCCTCAGTCCCCAGAATAGCAATACTCCCACATCAGGAAATTATGGATTTTCTGGAGTATTACCGTGACCTTTTTAATTTCCATTCTGCCTTTAGCTGTCTCCTCCCCTACACTCCTTCTCTAAACAAATCTCAAAGCTGTACAAAGTGTTTCCTGTAAATAATACTCATCTGGCATGGCCAAAGGAAAGAAAGAGGAAAAGAAAAAAAAAAAACCCTTTTACTGCTAGTTCCAGCTTGCAGTCATCCCTGCAGTTTAACTTCCATCTGCTTGACCTGGGAGCATTGAAGGCAGCAGAATGTTTGGGGGAAATGGAGGGAAAAATTACATTCTCTGGGTGTCAAAATTGGACCTGGAATCAAAAGTTCAGGTGGAAGTAACTTACATAGTGCTTTAGAGCGCTGCAGTGCAAAGACCAAAGCTTAAGCTTGGGCAAGAACTTCCCAACGAGCCCCTTCCTGCCCAGCACAGTCAGCTGTTGTCACACATGTCACAGCCATGGACAAAGATTTTCCTTTTCCAGCCTCTGGTGCCATCCCACACCGATGCCATCCTCTGCTCTAGGGCTGTCTGAATCCCCCTGAGCCCTGGCAAGGCTCACCTGAGCCATGAGTGACATAGCAGGAAGCAGATTCCCAGGCAGCCACAAATCCCCCCTCAAACACAAACCCTTTCAAGGGTGACTCGAGCTGTCCTTGTCACCAGTAAGTCACTGTAGGCCAGTGTGGGAATGGGCTGACTCACCAGTGACTGTTCCACCTCTCCCACCACACCACTGCTTGCAGTGTGCAAATTCCATGGGGAATGAGGGCTTCACAAGCACAGCTGCTCTTTCTGAGCACACCAGGACCAGGCAGGAAGGGGAACTCCTCAGGGTGGTGTTAAACACAGTGGCATGGCCAGCTGGCATCACCCTGAGGGACAGGCGAGTCACACCCGCTCCTGCAGGACACCTCTGCTTGCTTTAAGCTCCCTGACAGGTTAAATCTTCACAAAGATCTGAAAGACAAAGCCCTCTCCTCTTCCACAGACCTTTCCCTGGATTTGGATTGCACCTTACGCTGCAAAACCCAAGACACCCCTTGTCTAAGAGGCACAGGTTGGCCTTGCACAAAGCCTTCCACTCTGTCAGTGCTGCTGTGGGTGGGGACGTCCATGCAGCATCTCCACGTTGCACATGCCAGCACTTCTCGCTCATCCCAGGTGGGCACGAGAAGAGAATGGACGCTTTGGGGAAGCAGATTATCACCCCGCTGCATCCCCCAGCCCTTTTCATTATGTTCTACATATGTCTGCATGGTGTGGTTTCTTATTTGTTTTCCTCCACAGGCTGGATTTCCTTGCCTCCCTGAACTGTTTTCTAACAGATGCTGGGATGTTTTTCTACCTGCAGCAAAGCTCTCCCACTGCCCACACACACACCACCAAGCCTGGCAAGGGCAGAACACCCAACCAAGCCCATCACACTGATCCAGCCACCCCAGCACGGCAGGATGCTGCTACAGGAGAGTCTTTTCCACAACAAGGTTCCGTCAATCATCACAAGCCATCAGAAACATGTGATGGCAGATTTCATTTACATTTATGGCAATCCACTCTGTCAGCAAGTGAGTAAAATAAAACAATCGTATCTTTTGATTGGGCTTCTCCTGGTCCCACCTCAGTTTCTGCAGCAGGGAAGCACTGAGGCAAGTTTGCCAGGACTGATGCCAACTGCCATCAACAACTCCCCATTCCTGCTGTGACACAGAAACAGACTGTGAGGCCCTGAAGGCAGCTGAGAACAGTCTGAGGATCAAGGTGCTTTCATCTAACAGTGACTCCAACAACCTATAGCACTCAGGAAAATTACAGGCTTTACCACAAGAAAGGACAGGCACATTAGAATTCAAATTTTCTAAAGAATGCAACTTTTTTAATTTTAAAAGCAATGAGAAGAATTGTTAAAGATTTCTAGGCGTTAACCACATAGTGCAGACCTGGATGACGCTGCTTCTCTGTCACAGCACTGGTTTAGGAGCTCAGTCTGAGATACTGCCCTGCTCATGTGGCCTTTGCCTCGGCCACCCATCACGCACCAGTCACCAAGAAATTCAGAGATGTGGGGCAGAAAGGACATGCCTGCTTTTATCTGCATCCCCACAGCACTCTGGGCAGAAGTACCCACTCTGGGTATCTCCCAGGGCAGCAGCCAGTGGGAACATCAAAGGTCACATCCAGCCACGTGTGCAGCAATGGGGAAGTGACTTGGGCAGGGACAGAGCTGGGAACAGCATGGTGTGATAGGTAAGTGGCAAAAAGAGAAATAAGACTTGGGAAAGAAAACTCACCAGACAGTGGTGATGGTGGATGTGAACAGGCACCATGGCTACTCTTCACTGGTTAAAAAAAACATTAGAGACAGGTATGGACTAGCTGGAGATGTGGTTGTCCAAACAGTGAACAACTGTTTGCCATGCAGGAACAGCATTTTATTTCTATGGGAGCCTAAAGCAAGTATGAGGGGCCACAGGCTTTTCATATCAACCAGCTTTCACATGGATTTGAATGATGCAGATCATTCCTGGCAGCCGACCCAGCCAACCTGCAGGGCTTTCAGCATCCTGAAAAATAATGCAAAGCCCTTTGTCTGTGCACCAGCCTCCTGCTGTTCTTGGATTATCAAGAAACAAATTCATTTTGTACCCCCTGTTTTCCTTCCTGCAATTTCAGTAACACAACACCAACACAAACCCATATCACAAAAACCTTCCACAGACTCAGGCAAGGGACTGGAGCTCCTGGGGCAGCTCACTGCATGATGGCACTGCCAGCACCACCCTCCCTCCACTCCTGGGCTCCAGAATTCTCTCCTCACACTTTTTCTTCCCTTTCACATCTGGCTTTACCAGTGTTTCAGCTCTGCCATCACCGAAAAGGGAAAGAAGCTCAGGGTAGAGGGAGCCCTGGCAGAGGGAGGAGGCAGGGATGGATGGCAGGAAAAGAGCTGAAACAGCACCCTCTGAGCAAGGTGACAGCAGGAACCAGTTGCAAACAAAACATCCAGCACAGATGCTTCTGCCTCTAATCAAAACCACCATGAGCTCAGTACCCAGCACAGTGGTCACTCCCCCACCTGTGACTCTGGTGGTAGCTCTGTCCCACCCAGCAGTGAGGACACGGAATGAAGTGAAAACCCTGTCACTCCTGAGGGAAGTGGATAATTTCCACTCCTTCTGCTTTTTCACTTCTGCAAAAGTCTTCCCAAAGGCTGATTCCTTTCCTTACTACACTGTCCATTTGCAGGAGCCCTGCACAGCCATGACAGGGGCTGTTGTACCTCATCATAAACCAGGTTATTGCTGCAAAACCACAAAGTCCTTTGGTCTCAATACACAGAGGCTAAAACTTGCTACAGGGACACCACAAATGTGCTTTGGCACATCAGGCACAGGCAGGGTTGTGTCACAGAGACAACAGGTGGAAACAGGGCCACAGGACAGGTCATCCTCCTGACACACTGGAGGCACTGCTGGTGCTGAACTCGGGATTTGAGCAACAGGTTTGAACAGACACAGACTGAGGATCCACTTCTTGGGGTTTGATTGCAAAGTCTCACTCTACAGTCTTTTTTTCTTTTCTATTTTTGTGATTTCTTGTTGGCCCAGCAATACAGGTTTTGGGGAGTAAGAGCTGGCTGAGAGTTAGAGCTGGAAAACAATAGCTTTTTTTTTTTGTAAATGTTTCAAAACAAGCTATTTCAAATTTCTGTTCCAAATGACAATCTAAAATTAAATAAAGGTTTTTGTTGGATCCAAGCAGTATTTTTTCCTCGATACTGCAGTTTGGCCAGTTAACTACATAAAGAATAACAGAAAAACCCAGTCTGAACAACTGTTCATTTTTCCACGGCTCAGACACAGACAGTGCCAGTTCAACGATGGGAGTTGGGGTCTGGTTCAGGAGTAAACAATGGGCTCTACAGACACCAGGTCGTCTCTACCTCACCCAGAAGCTTTTATGGCAGGGATGTTAAAAGTCACAAGGGAATCATACCGGGTCTCTCAGTGTGAGCCTGAAAAAGATCCAGTCTCCATTTTTCCAGCCCACCTCAGACCAGAGAGGGACAAAGGCTTCTCCAACAGACAGTATTGGTCCAGTCACAGCCCTTGAGGGTTATTTAGAGGTGGCCAAAGTCCATCCACTGCTGCTTCACTGAGCTTTAGTGAACTCCCCTTGCTGCCAGAGGAGCAAGCGCTGCAGTGTGTCCCTGTGCTGTCACAGCATGCTGCACATCACAGCCCTTGCTCTCCTCAGCAAGAGCTCATGTGCTTTTCCTCACTCCTTGGATGTACTGGAGCACATAGGAACCCTTCAGTGAGGCACAAACCCAACTCGACCTCCCCATCTGTAACTCCTGCTGCCTTAGACCAGAGATAGAGGTACCCAGCACCCACAGGAGCCAAGTGGTGTTGGCTCCAAGGCAGGGCAGGGGGTCTGGGACAGGAGGGGACCCTGGGACACTGCAAACCAGCCATCAGAGCACAGGGTTCTTTCCCCAAAGCTTCCTAGCCTATATGGAATCACAGAATAGTTTGGGATGGAAGGGATCCCAAAGATCATCTAATTCCTACCCAACACCATGGGGGCAGGGACACCTTCCACTAGACCAGGTTGCTTCCGAGCCCCATCCAACCTGGCCTTGAACAATTCTAGGGATGAGGCAGCCACAAATTCTACAGACACTACTAGAAACTTGTATTTGATTTATATTCTATTGCTCATGTTTTATAGGGAATCATTTTACAAGTCATGATATCAGAAAAAAATTGTTCCCAAATCCTCATGCAATGATGGAATCACAGTTCTCGCTGTTACTCCTGAAGTTTTTCCTACAGTTTTAACTCACATATGAGGAGTTATTTCTCTGTAAGTGCCTAAGCAATAAATTAGGATTCTGCAGTTCAGGTAAGGGTGGATGACACATAACCACTACAAATCCTTCTGGAGGTTCTGTAATTCCAGTGATCCTTATTTCAGTGGGCGCCAACATCTTACATAAACCTGAAACTGTCCTTGGCCAAAACCACTTGCACCATCCTTGAAAATACCTATAAATCATTGTGCCATTTATCACAAATCCTACCTATTGCTTCTTTGGCAACACAATTGGGCTTGAGCAATGGAAAATAACAACCAAAAAATCCTTTTAAAATAGTATTTCAGGACAACTCTGCCTTTAGCATCTGAAATAACAGATACCTCCAAGGCAGACATGTACGAGCTGGCTTCAGTAGGAGTCATTGCTCATTTTTAACTCACTGTGCAAAATCCCTGTTCCATGCTCTCCCCTCCTCCTCCCGCTGCTGCCAGAATTCCAGGAACCAAAGACACTGCCAGGCTGAGCCTCACATGCCCACAGCTACAGCACAAAGGTCTGAGCCACTCTGCTTGTAAGAGGTGAAGCATCCAAAGGTAAACTCTTCATCCCACCCCCACCTACGTGGCAGATGCTTGGAAGTCACAGCAGATGGGTAATGATTTCCCCTGCAGCACTTGAGAGCAGGTCAGTCTTGCCTGGGGTGGGGAGAAGCCTGATAACAGGAGAGCCCTACAGCAGCCTCACTGTGATCACAGAGGACAACCGAGCTGCAGCCCCAGCCCTCTGAAGTCAAGAAAGATCCTCCAGCTGGGTTCAGTTGGACCCAGTCCACAAAAGAGACCCAGAATACACTCAAGGGGAGCAAACAACACCAGGGAGGGATCCCCCCTTGCCTCAAAGCATTTAGAAGATACTAATTTTTTCCCTTTGTCATAATTCTTCGGAGTTTCTCAGGCAGGCACTGTGATGCCAGCCTGTCAGGGGCTGTCAGCAACAGTCTTGGCAGCTGAGAAGTCACTTTGTCACCTCACCAGCTTCTGTGACAGCAGAAAGCCCAGAGGCTCTGCAGCACCCTGTACCATCTTCTGTCTTGGATAAGCAATCTGGATTCCCAGTGAAAGCAAGTGACCATTGCTGTGCCCTCATTTGTGAACCCACCAGGTAGAGGGGCCAAGGAGGGCTGGCTCCCCCCCATGCAGAGGTGACAGCTCTCCAAGGTGGTCTCCATCTAGCACCTTTTGCCTCATGAATCAGCAATAGGCACAGCCTCAGCACAGGAGGAGAAGCAACACCAAAAGTGAAGCCTTTGCAAATCAGAGCTGCCTGTGCTTTGTGCAAGGACTGAGGTATTCACAAGGAGTGCCATTATTCTGTTGCTTCTGTGTGGCATATTCTGAACATTGCAGTTCTTCTGTTCTTTTTATTTAAATAGCTGCACTGTACCCAGAGAAATCTCAAAGCAGTGTTTCCAAAATACAACCACAGTCCATTTAAATTCAAGGTACTGGCCAGATGTGAGCCAAGCTCAGCTGTAACAAGTGAAGGAGGATTTGGGCACTGACCAGAGGCATACAAAGGGCTTTGCAGTGCCCCAGCTCTGCTCCAGCACAGCCCATCCACAGCAAGCAAAGCAACTAAAGACCGCTTGGCCTCAGCTGCAAGGAGTCACAATACCAGGTCACAGCACTGACAGCTTTTTCATATGACAGCCAGTTAGCTCCTGACACATTCTTGCACTGCTCCAGCCACCATCTGCCCCTCAGGAGGCCAGAACAAATAACAGGTTTCCTTACACACAGCCATTAATACCCAATTTAATCCATTACAACATGCTAATAATCACACTCAAGCTTTCTCAGGTACCCAGCATAAAAGCCATGATAAAACCTCCCTGTCAGTCCATTTAGCAACACTAATGAGAGAAGAAAAACGTGCAAGAGAGAAACATTACTAATTAATTTTAACACTAAGCAGGCAGGAACATCACAGAGGGAATCTTCTGAGTGAAGACAAACTCCCAGCTCCTGTGGCCCAAAGTTCAGGCAGAGTCCTATTGGCCATGATGAGGCTCAAGTGACTGGCAGCACAGCACCCTGCAGAGTGGCCAGACCTGTGGCTCAGGGCATCAGGAGGCAGCTGGAACGCTGACACCACATCCCCAGAGTGGCCAGGGCAAAGCCAGGGCAGAACTTGGCTTACAGAGCATGGAGTCACAGGCTGGTGGCTGAAGCCAAGCAGGAATCAGCTGCAGAGCAAAGTCCTGCAGCTGGAGGAGCTGCAAGAAGCACCTGAGCTCTACAGGGAGAGCAGTGGACCTTCAACAGGAGGTATGTCCACTCTGTCGGGCACCAGCCATTCTTTAGGGCTGCTGGCAGGATGTCACAGAATCCTCTGAACAATGACACCAGCCATGGTTGCTCCCTCCCCTTGGCTGGGGAGGAAGGAGCCTACATGAGCAGAGGGCACAGTGCCATCACCCCATAGGGCAAGGCTGGGAAAGGCAGGATGGGGAGCAGGGAGAGCAGAGTCCTGCAGCGTTAGGGGATCCCCAGTTCTTACATACTCTGGGAACCCTCCATCTCCCAGTGCAGCCCGTGTCACACACAGCACCGCTGCCCTGCCCCGATTTCCCGCTGGATCCCACCCTGTGCTGGCACAGGTGCCTTCTGGTAACGAGTCACCAGTGCCGGGCTCTGCCTGGAACGAGTCCCCTCCCTGCATTCGCTCTGCTTTTTAAGCCTTTTCCACACTGATCAAAAGGATTTGTTTATACAGTGAAACAGCTGCTCGTCCTCCACAGAGAGAAGGGCTTGTGGCACGTTGTACTTTTGGGGATTTTTTTTTTTTTAAATCTTTTCCTTTTCCCAGTACAGACGCAAAGGGAGAGAGGCTCACCTGAATACGAGGATTTCTTCATGCCGTCGCTCCGAGCTGGGACATGGGAGCAGGAGCGAGAGTGAGCGGTGCCCGCGGTGCCGCGATCCTCCGCTGGGCAGGGACAGGGAGGGGACGCGGGCACCACCACCGCACCGGCACCCGGCTCCGGCCGCGGGGCAGCGCAGCGCTGCCGGTGATGCGATCAGTCAGCGCACACCTTTCCCCGTGGGCTGATCCAACCCTGCCGGCACGGGCAGGGCTCAGCCCCCGCCGCGGCCGCACCTCACACCCCTCCGCAAAACAAATAATCCCTGCGGTTCAGCCCCGCCAGCTCCCAGCGCTGGAAATCCCGGTGTGTTTGGCCGGTGCGGCGAAGGGAAGGGATGGAATTTCACGCCTCCTGCCCGGCTCGCCCCCTGGATTGGCTCGAGCCCTCGGCTGGCGGAGCCGCTCCGGGCAGCGCTGCTCTGCAGCCCGCCGTTCAAAGGGCGCTGCTGACCCGTGTCCGGCGGCTCTTTCGCCTCCAGAGCCGCTCGGACAGGACTCGGTGAAGGCTGTAAAGCCGAGCAGAACGCCCGTGCAGGCTCACCCCGCGGGGAGAGCCGGGCGAGCGCTCACTCCCTGCGCGGGGATGCAGAGCCGAGTACCCGCAACCAGCTCCCCGGGGCATCTCCCCACGCGTGGCGAAGAGGCTCCGTTTTGTTCTGTTTTACTATTCCTTATGTGCTAGGAGGGCAGACATGCTCCTCATCGCTCCCCTGCGAGACAGGTTGGGCAATTAATTACGCAAATGCAATCAGCCGGGGGGCATTACGAACAGGGAAAGTAAGTCACAGTGAATCCCAGTTTGCTCTCAGGGCACAGCGAAGTGCAGGAGCCTGAACCGCTGGAGGAAGGACCAGGCTGGTCCCTGCAAAGATTGCCACAACCCCTCGGGTGAGTCACCTAAACACAGAGGGGCAGAGCCAAGTCCTGTTCACATGAGAACATTCCACCACCTCAGAGGCACCGTTTTCTGCTTTGTTTTAGACTTTTCCACAGTAGGAAAAGCCCTAACCCTGGCATTGCACAGGAACAGAGAGAGGCACTAGATGAGCTGGATTAAGAGGATACGATGCTATCAGCATTTCTTACTGTTTCTCAGCCACAGATTATCCCCCTCTGTAACAGATCTGAAATAAAAGGATTGTCTGAGTGTCTCAGACTTGAGTGCAAAACTGGAAGGGCTGGGCTGAAGTCAATGGGGGATTCAGTGCTAAGCAGTGAGGCTTTGCACTGGAACAGCTCAGGAGCACTCACACATTCCCAGATTTGTAGCAACAACAACTCTGCCCACTGCTGCATCACCTTAACACCAGGGTCTCCAGGGGAGAGATGTTCACAAGAAACTGTCATTAAGAAAACTCCTCTCAGTAAATCTTTTGAACCGCCAAAGCTTTGTTGCTTAATCAAGCACACATCTGAGGCTTTCGTGATGATATATTACTCTTTCCACAGTTGCTTTTGAAATCATTAGTCACAATTTATGAAGGAGAAACAATAGCACAATGACTCTCCCCACCTCACACACCAAGTAAGGGCAAAGTCAGGAGCAGAACCCACTCCCGGTCACTGATCCCTCTGCTCCCACCTGCCCCTCTCTGAGGAGCAAAACTTAGTAGTCAGCACTCACAGATGCACCTTATACAAGCTCAAAAGGCAGCTTTCCCTTCTTGTCACTTAGAGCCATGAGCACATGTGCCTGACTCCAGCATGCAAATACATGTACATGTGTGCAATTCAATGTCTGGTTCTGTATTTGTGTGTGATTGCATGTGCAAAGGGTGCCTGTGCCATCCTCATGGACCATCCTCGTGGAGCCACTGGTGAGCAGCATGTTTGGAACCAGGGCTGGGACACAGCCATCTGATCAGCTCCACTGCACAAACACAAACAGCAAATTGTGGAGCGGGCGTCCTACCGCAGGGCCAAACAAACACGATGAGACAAACTGGCTGAAGGGATATTTTCTGAAATACTCTGACAAAGAATCCTTTTCTTTGCCTGCCCAGCCTCAGAATTACCCAGAGAATTAGTCACTCCGCTCAGAAGGGCAGGTTAATGTTTAATACAATGCAGAGTCCCCATGCTTCAAATTGATAAGTCATTTAGAGCTTCCTTCCCCCCCCCNAGGGAATTTATTGTTCCTGAAAGTGAGGGATTTGGGCTGCTGGCTCAGCCTGGCTGCAGCACTGGCAGGCACCATGCAAGCCTCAGGTCCTGCCAGATCAGCTCAGATCAGACCTGACAACCATCCCACACTAGCCCTGAACAACCTCCCTTGCCACTCATCCCACCCTGGCACTCCTTGGGTGCCTGCACAGCGCTGGCAGGGGCACAGAGCTGGCCACTTTTCACAGAGGCTCAGGATGCCCATTTCCACACACACAGGCATGGCATTGGGTTAGCACAGCCAGGCTCCTCTGAGCCCAGCAGCACCTGCAGTCACTGAGGCTGCAGATGCTGCATCTCCTGCAGCAGCTGCTGAGCCTGACCCAGCTGTGGTGCCCTCAGCAGCTGGTTCTTCCTGGCTTAGCTTGCAACACATGTTATAGTTGTTGCAAGTATGAAAAGCAGTTGTTGCAAGTGGTCTGCACTGTCTCTCCCCAGCAGCATCCTCCAGGGAATCACATTCCCCAGCATGTGGGGGTCCTGCATGGAGAAACACAATCTCCCAAACTAAACATAATACAGCAATCAGAGGAGTGAGAGACAAGTACTGCCAGCTCCATAGGGTGGGCTGAGGCAGAGAGCCAGAGGCCCAGGAAAGGGTCAAGGGAAAGGAGAAAAAAACAGAGGCAGCAGCACCCAATAATGCATCCTGGAGTGAGGAGGAAACTATACAAATAAGGAAAGGATGAGCACACAGGGGGAAAACACCTGATCACAAGGACTTGCACAGGGTTGACATTAGGGCATGCTGAGCTCTATCACTGCATCTCTGACTGACTTACTCAACCTCACAGACAAAGCTTCTCTTGCAAAAGGGGAGAAAGACTGAGTTTTCCCAAGGAGAGGTGTGGTGAGGCTCAGTGCTGTCCTGGGGCTCCAAGGCATTGCCTGGTAGGCTAAAGTGGCTGTTCTGGGAGAGGGCAGAACTCCCTGGGGGACAAGCAACAAGGGGAAGCAGGCATTTACACTGCAAAGACCTGTCCACATGCAGCAGAGCAGACCTGAGCCTCTTCCTTGGGGAACAGCATCTCTGACTGGTACAGAAACTCAGGTGTCAGGGCTATAAATCCCCGAGTGTCCCTCTCCAGGCCTATTTGTATTAAGATCCTCCAAGCTTCTATTTCCCTACCAATTGCTCTTTTGTGGCTGCAGTGCTGGAGAGAGTTTTCTCTGCATCTGCAGCCCATGACCCAGCACTGGGCAGCAGCTGCCAAACTGAGCAGGAGGTAAATGGAATCTACCATGGGAATCCCTGCAAAACCCAGCATGGAGAGCCCCTGGATTCAAGGGAAAGGAGGAAGGAGACTGACACACACAAGATCAGACACAACTTTTTGGCCAAGACAGGGCTGTCCTCACTGCCCAGAGCCTGCAGCTGCCCTGGCAGGCACCAACAGGGGGCTCTTGGGCACTGCAGTGTGTGCACCACATACAGTGGTGAGTCCAACAGCTGGGATGCACCAAGGCAGCAGTAAAGGGCCAGGAGCTCAGCCATCCCACTGGACCAGCTCACTGCCACTGGATAAGCTCCATGTCAGTGGACTGGCTGGTGTCACAGAACAAGACAGAGCTCAGCCCAAGCTCTGTGCCCTTTGCAGTGCACAATTCCCATTGTCAGTGCCCAGGACACAGAGATGCTTGTGAAGAAAGGACAAAAGCTCAGCAACCAGCACAGGACACTGGCAGAATCTGCCTTTCTTTCTGTCACCTTCTTGAGCAAAGTAAAATATTATGGCACCTCAGGTAGGTCTCCCTTTCCCCTACAGCCTTAACAGAGCACGCACACAATGCACTGCTTATGCCAGTCAGTTAATCCATACAACACACTGGTTACTCACATTTATTGTTATCCTCATTTAGTTATAAAAACCCCAAATATTTTCATTTTTAACAGCTCTGAGAAAGGGTTGTCCAAACTGGGATTAAAACTCAGGGCTGTCTAACTTGTCATTGTCTAACTTTACAGCTGCAGGGATGTTGGGTCTGCCAACTCCAAGCTCAGTGGAGCCTTATAAAAACATACCTGCCCAAGTCTTGGAAAGGGAGATAGAAATCAGTTTGATGATCAAAGTTGCTGATAGCATTCCTGGATCATACAGGCTTTGTACAGAATAGCGTGCAGAGGTCTAGAAGACTGATTGGCAGTGACCTGGAACTGCTTCTCCCAGCACTTGCGGATAATTCCGTAGAATTTACATCCAAGGAGCCTCCAAGCCCTGACTTCATCAGTAGGCACATATAAATCATGTGGCTGCTCCTGATGCAGCAGCCTGGCTCTCAAGCTTGCAATTAGAAAATAAGGGGTTTGTGAAGTGCATTTGGGTGACCTGTTATTCATGAGCATCAAAACCACTGAAGCATGGGAATGGGGCAGCTAAATGTGCACGAGAGGAGCTCAGGTCCACAGGGATGAGGAATCTTCTACTTGAAATCAAGGCTGAGATCTCAGTTAAATCTCTGTAACTGCAAGTTAACAGGCCTGTTTCCACAATCTCAGTGCCACTGGGGACAGTGTGTCCACCTATAAGTTCTCATGTATCTAAATGTCCTGTAAACCTGCCTACCAAACCCAGAGTGCCTGAAGACAAAGAACAGCAGGGGCACAGGCCATCACCCCTGCTAAAACTTGCCATGCTCGGGTCCTGAGCCACTTTCTTTTTGCTAGTGGCCAAGATTTCACACAGCTCTCCCCTTCCTGCTCCACAGTGGAAAACAGATGTTCAGCCTCTCCACACCAACCCGTGATGCTCAGATGCAGGAGCCAGGGCAGCTGTGGATCCAAAGCCTCTTGTGTTCACACTCTGCTTTTTCCAGGGACCAAGTCACTTGGTTAGGACAGCACAGCCAGACTTTCTGTGGTCTTAAGTGCATATGGTCAAGAGGTGAATAATTCAGCAGTGTTTCCTAACTCCTTGCCCTGTGATTCCATCCGACAGCAAAGCACCAAAACCCCAGAACATTATCATGTATGATCTAATGGCCATGCTGCTCTCTTTGGGCTGATGGTTACCGTAAGGAAGCAAATAACTTAATAAAGCAATTACTCATATCAAATATGTAGGTTTTGTTCTTTTCTTCTGCCTTAATTATGAGGAACCAGGAAGAATGTCCAATTACTCAAGGCAGAAATTCATTACCAAACAAGATAACATCTGCTCAACCACAAGGTACATCAGATGGCCATTTTCATAGAACAGCCTCTCCCATGGTTAGGGGAGGGAATACTTCAACCTGAAATTAAAGTTGAAGAGTGCATTAAGGGACAACAAAATAAATTAAAGGCAATAGTCAATGCTCATTCAATTGAAGGAAAAATCCCTTCATGTAAGGGAAGTCTGAATGAAAGGCCATAAGTGTTTTCAATTTTCAAAAGCCACAGTTTCTGAAAACAAAACTCTTCAAGGTGCCTCATGAGCTGACCCACATGAATGCATGCCCTACCCCCCTCCAAGAATCATTGTAAAATCCTTGAGCTGCTTTCAGAAATGCCAGCTAAGCACTTCTCAGTCTAGCTGCAAGTTTGAAAAACAAGCAGGTCAAAGTCAAACTCTAAAACCCCTCAAAGCTTAATCCATTTTTCACAAATACAGAACTGTGTTTTATGGCTTTTATGGCCTGAGTTTGAGTTGAAACTACAGGAATTAAGCAACCACCATAGCTTTTTTCACTCATGCCCTTCCAAAGCAGTACAAAAGAAATCTGAATCTTACTTGCCACCAAGTCAAAGTATCATTAGTTTTTATCCAAGCATCATACCTGACCCAGGGCAGGGGCCTTCCCCAGCACCTGCCCTCGGCTACACTGGATCATCTGTTACATTTCACAAGTGCAATTCAGAGAAGTCAATACACATCCCTAGGGAAGGAGGCAAGGTAGAACAGAGACAGTGCTGGAGCTCTGAAAAGCCAGGCTTAATGATCCTGCACTGGAGGGAGACACAAAGTGTGGGACTATATGCTGCCAGGGAGAGGGACCACACACTGGCTCTTCTGACCTCCTCAGCAGCACCAACCCATGTGGCTGCAGACTTGAGCGCATGCCAACAACCAGCCAGGCCCAATGGTCAGGTTGCTGTTGTACCTGGTTGTGTACAGAGACCTCCTTGGGTAAGCAGGGAACAGTACAGCCATGCTTCAAGCTATCCTTAGCTCTCTGCCTGCCTCCATTTCTAAATCCTCCCCTGAATGCAGCTCCCAGCCCTGCAAGGGTGATTCAGAGCATGTTCTTCCACACATGACCTTACATGTTCGCTCACCGTGTCTGCAAGCATGAGGCACAAGGTGCCCCTTCCCCTGACAGGGGGAAAGGCAGACCCAAGTGCAGAGGGGGCTCTGCCTGTCTCTCAGAGGGAAAACGCTGGACTGGAGCCATGGGGCCTGCTAGAACTGGAAAAGGGGAGCCAGGAACTGGAATAAAGAATCAACAACAAAAGAGCCCACTGAAAATGTGGATAAAGGAAAACCACTGAAGGATCAACCAGAGTCTGCCTATAATCACTAGTGAAGCAATTACAGAATTAGGGATGATTTATAACAGACTGAAGAGCTGGATACTTGGCCTGTGCAATGGAAAAGCTGTAAGGAGGGAATTCTGTGTGCTGGCACCGGGCTCAGGAGCCACGAGTGATGCAGCCTCAGCAGTTCTGCCCTACGCAGAGCAAACTGAGCAGCATTTGGATGTCTTTGCTTGTACCCCTCAGCTTCCAGCTATAAATTTGATCCAGCCATTGATTCCAAGTTTTTGAAATCAAAACAAGCAATTTATGCAGAATGCTGGAAAAACATGAGGCGTGATTAATAATAACCACTGTTTTCTTAACACTATAACATGGAGCAGCTTCTACCCAGCACTGGCAGATTTTTTGGGAGGAAATTGCCATTATCCAACTTCACAGGTGGGAAAACTGACACAGAAGGGCTACAGAAGGCAACTGGTTTAACCCAACTCTAGAGTTATAGTCCTGGACTTTTATTACAGATAAAACTCACAGTATTCCTGGAAAGCAGGGCAGGATGATCGGTGATACACTGTCACCCAGCATTAGCCATCACTAGAGTCTGTCTTGCTTGATAAGGACATAATTCCACTGTTACTGCTTTCTCTCTTCTTACTGGCACAGCTTTCTTATTGTTCCTACCTTCTGTCTATAACATTTACTCCAGAATTTAAAGGGATCATTTCGCCATCAACTAGCAGCAATTAAAATACCCAAGATTTAAGGCAGTGGAGACACCAGCCTGTCAAAACCAAGCTCACATCTAATCAAACTCACATATGAATAAGCCCTAAGCCCAGGACTTCCAAATTAGTTGGGTACAAGTACTTTTGGAAACCTCCTGGGGATTTTATCATTGACAGTGAAAGGAGCAAATCTAAAAGACAGAAGTTTCAACAGGCAGTGGCTTTAAGGGTAAAAAGCAGCTTCATTTTTAGCTCAGCAGTGCCAGTAACAAAGCAGCCAGGGCTGCCTTCATAACCCTGCTCAAAGTGATCAATCAACATGAATCATCCCTTGAGAGAGGCAAGCAGAGAGGTGATTTAAACACTGAGACATGCCTGCTGCTGTTCAGCAGGTACCAGCACGACAGGGCTGACATACCCACCTCAGAGGGACTTCAAACAGGCTGGGAAGGGAGGCAGGGAGGGTGCAGGAACACACATCTCAGAGCCACAGGGTCCTGCACAGACCCTGTGAGACAGTCCCAGTCTTGCTGCTGGGGATGCACCTTAGAGCCTGGATATCTATTTTAACCTTATATGTCTGCTTAAAGAATCATAGGCATTACAAACTGTGGCTTTTTTTTAAGCACTGACACTCTTGGTGCAGTCAGGCCAGCCCTGTATTGGCCACACCAGCAGCAGAGTCAATACAGATGCACCATGCAAAGTTACCTCCCACCTTACAAGGGAGGGACACAGAGGGCATTAAGGGCAAGTGGAGTTGGAGTTTGAGTCCAGTTCTACACAAAATGACAAAATGAGGCAGGGAAAGTCCTGCCTGAGAAGAACAGAGGACCCTGCTCTCAGCCCAGCCAGACAAGCAGCATCAGAGGCTGCTGCCAGCATTTGGGGGGGGCTTTAGGGAGTCAGCTGGGGTATGAATGGTTTCCTAATAGAAATGATTCAGAGTCTGGAGTGGTTTCAGGAGGAGCTTGCAGAGCCTGCTGGTGCCAGGAGCTCTGTGAATGCAGCAGCAAGGAATGCTTCCTCCCTCCTCATCCCCCCCACACCTCCCGGCTGCTCCTGGGATGAGACTGTGCTGAACAAGTAGGAAAGAGTGGGTTGTCATCCAGAAACCCCAGGGGGGATCTGGCCTCCATTTCCACCCAGGCTGCAAAGGGAAACTCCACGGAGTAGCTGGAGAAAGGGTGCCCCGCTGACAGGGTTGTGGCTCAAATAAACTCTCATCTCACCCGTGGCCAAAGGAAAACAGCTCTGTTCCGAGGAGAAAGGGAAACCAGGAACTATAAAAGGGATATTACAAGCCCTGGTGCAAAAGCTTTCCTGCTGTCACTACATTTAATAATAACTCGTATTTCCAAGAGAAGCAGGGCCAAGTGCTACCCATTGTGACTGCAACCAGCAGCCCCAGCCCAGCCCCACGGAGGGTTCCCATCCACTGCCAGCTTCCTCTCCTCCCCCTGGCTCCCAGCCTGGCACAGCTGCTGCCTTCACCCCATTGTGCCCCTGCCCCATGGATTCATTTTCTCTCCATTCATTTCTCCTGCCTTGCCCATGGCTCAGGTGCTGCCCCCCAGACCGATGCACTAACACAGACCCTGCTCAGCATTTTTGCCACAGCCCACAACAAGGAAAGAGCTTTAATCTGCTGAACTCCACTGCCAGCATCACATGCAGCACCTTTTCTGATGAGGTTGTTCTGTGCATAAACAATATCAACCATAAACATAACCTTTATGCCTTAATTTTTTCCTCCCTATAAGATTGAAAGTACAGAAAGTAGCTGAAGATGGATCTGGTAATGGCATTTAGCCATCACATTTCTGGACAGACCCCATCAGAATTCAGAGGATGAACCTTGTCTTGGTGTGGAGAAAAGCAGTGCAAAGTAACAGCTTAACTAAACTGCTCAGAAACAGCTCCAGAACACCTCACATTTCAATATTTACTCACTTCTCTGAGCCCTGGTGGATTCAGTTCTCCTTCCCCCTTCAGGCAAATCATGAGTAGAAAAAGAAAATGAGTGTGTTTGGCAAATAGTTCTTCCTGAAGCAATTCATCAAATTCTGATCTCCCCAGAGTATCTCCACAGCCACCTACTGTATCAAACACTTCAAGTCTTACTTGTGCTGGTTGGTCTTTGTGGCCACATGAGTCTTCCCAAAGAGTCAGACCTAAAGTTGTTCATTTTGACACAAAACACAGGCTTTTGTGCAAAAATGTTAGCAGTCACCAGATGGAGCTATTCCTGATAGCATTTCCTTTTCTCTAGGTTTTCATGTCATGCAGAAATAGAGGGAAGCCAGCCAGCACTGTGGTGCCTGTCTCCACAGAGGTTAAACTTAAATCAATCTGATCACTGCCTGCAAATCTCTGCTCAGAGTCATTCTCCAGCCACTACTTCCAAGTGATGTACAAGCAAAAGAACACATTATAAACATATTGCTGCTTCCATTGAAGCCAAGACATTTTTTAAAATAATTGCTACTAGCAGCATATGACCAGAGCCTCAGCCCAGCACTCTGATGATTCAAGAATTAGAGGCCACTAATACCCACAGCCCCTCAGCAACACAGTAACATCCCATTCCTGTAGGTTTTTGAGAAGGACATTTGTCATGCAGCTGAGCCATGCCCATTTCATTGACACTTCAACTTATCTAACCACAAAAGCAGCTTGGCCAATGACAAATTATGCTGTTTACACAATTAACAGTTCTGGGTGAGCATGTCTCTTCCAAGAAACCATGAGCACTTACAAAGCCGTCTTCTTACAGAGAGGAAAAAAGCCAATGCAAAAGTGGAACATGTGGCTGCCAGTTATAATTGAAATCATTTTAATAATTCATGCCTCATTACCTTGCCACATGGCAGTTCAAAGACCATCTCCTAATCCTTTAACCCTTCTCTCCTGCATCCTTTGGTTTGGTTTCTTAGTTTAATCAGTGAAGAAACAAAGTGGGGGACGCTCATCAGCCCTTGCCCATGGGGACAAAACCCAAGGGGGGCTGGTGAGTGTAAGATCTTAATCCCCTTCCTCCCAGCCTCCTAGTTTTCCTGATTTGATCTGTCACTTCCAGCTGAAACAATAAAGAAATCAGTAAACTACCTATTATATATCCCAAACTGTTGGCTGAAGCTGGAATTGCTTTAAGGCATGTCTTGGTACAGCACCACTAAGGGCAACGGGGGCTCTTGTTATTTAGCAGCTTTGTATGGCCAGGGAAGAGTTGGTAGAAGCTGCAGATTTCCCATTGTGTCCTTTATCCTGAGTGGACTCTAAGGACTTTTTTGGCTTTGAGTTGTCCTCTAGGTAGTCAGTCCTTTCAGACCTTAGGCAGAACTACATTTTGTAAGTCATAGGACCAGAGTGTTATGTTTTTTTAATGTTTTTGAAGCATTCTTATTGCCACCTCAGTCACTGTAGGAAGGAACATCTGATATCTATTTACTATTCCTGTCCTTTGCAGGGAAATTGCAAACAATAAAATAAGATCTAAAATTATTTATGCTTGCAAGTATGGTCCTGTTCACTTATGAAAAGGAAATAACCTTGTAAAAAACACATTCATTTTAAGCACAGTGTGTATTTACATACAGGAAGGGTCCCTTCTTCACAAGTTTAACTTCTGGATGAGGTAAACCAAGCCACGTATGTGCAGACACGCATCAACATGTGCAAAATAGTGCTAGCACAAGATTTCAACACCAGAAATGCCAGCAGCAGCAAAGCATCATTTATAAGTCATTACTCAATACGTTCCAGCAAGCTGATACACAGAACTATAGATGAACCAACCGAGCCTAGTGAGAGCTCTAACAAAAGGAACACCCTGACATCAGTGCTGTTATCGCCTCACCTACAGCACACTGCACACCCAGCCTGCCCCAGGTCGGTTGGGTGCTGAGCCCTGTGCCTCCAGCACAACACAAACCTCACCTCTGCAGCAGCCACCCAGGTCCCACCCGCATCTCTGATGGCACAGAAGGGGACAGTGCCCTCAGACTCCAGCAGAAGGAAGCTCTTGTGCCACTGATTCTGAGTTGGTCTCTTGAGAAACAGATCACAACCCCCTGGCAGCTGAGCCAGCACAGGGTCACCTTGGGGAAGGTTTCAAATACATAGAAAAATCAAGCCTCAGGTGATGGAAACACACCCAGCTCTAGTGACATTAGAGAATGTTTATCCCATGGTTTATTTAAACCTGTCACAAAGGTTTGTCTGTTAAGAGAGCTGCTCCCACATTCCCTGCACCAGGTAGAGGGGGACTGAGTTGCCCGCTCTCTCTATGAAGCGCTTCTCCGAGGAGTTGCTGTGCCTGGGGATGGTCCGGGTTTGAGTGGGCAGGGAGCCCCCCATGCCTTCTCCCAGGCTAGATGAATGCCTGGCAAGAAAAGGGATCTTTACAGGGAATTTCTTAGGCAGCCTGAGCAGCACTCCAGAAGCTGCATGCCGCCTTTGAAGCCCTAAAGTAAGATCTATTGACATGTCTCTCTACCTGCAGGGTGAGGACAAAGGTGATCAAACACATGTTTCTTTCATGGATAAGCTCTGAGCCAAAGCACTCCCTCTTCATTTAACAGGGAAAAGAGAACAATCAGTGTGACTCATGGCAGAGCTGTGTTGGTGATGTGCTGCCCACAGGCAGGATGCTCGGCTGATGAGGCCATTTCAGCATTTATACCCCATCCAGCATGTCATGCTGCTCTTAAATGTTGCAGAACCAAGATGTCCAGGTGGGTATTTGCCCTCAGAATACTAACAAGAATTCTTAATTCCCCTTTTTTATCACTACTCACATTAACAAGCAGTGCCCAGTGACAAAAAAACATTAAGGTCTTCAAGCACCATCAAATTGGATTTTCCAGTTTGTAGGAGAGGAAAAGTAAAGGTCACAGTGATCATTACAGCTGTCTCCTTATTCAAAGGAAAGTGCTTTAGAGAAGAGTTTGGCCTCACTTCTAATCAGCATTCAGTACTGAAGAGCTTGGGGCTCTTCTGATCTGGGCAAAGGGCCAGAGAGTGACACTGAACAGAAAAAATAAGCAAAGCCCATTTGAATCTCACCAAGAAAACCAGGTGAAATACAAAAATAAGTCAATTAAAGCACAAAGCCCTAGGTCAGTCTTAAAACATTCTTTCCCTTTAACAACATTAGCAATTAGTTACAGCAAGCCAGGCGAGACCCTGATCTTGATTTTGATGATGTTCAGGGAAGATACAAATGGTGCCTTGGAGGAACTGCTGCCAACATGTAGCATAACAGACAAAGGATCAAAACAGAGCTGTGGATCACAGAAGGGCTCAGGGCAGAAGTCCATCTCCTGATTTACAGGAAGGTGCCACAGCCATGTTTTGGACTGCTCTGAAAGATGACCTGCTCCCAATTTCATCCTCAAAGAGCTGGCTGCTGATCCCTTCTCACAATTCCCAGGCACGCTGCAGCCTTCAGCCAGCCTTTTATAGCTGAACCTCCTCCAGCTCTTCCCTTCCAAAACCATGTTAAAGTCTTTTAAGGGATCCCAAGCATTATTCAGTTGAACACGAAAGAAGAAAGCTAACCATGTCTCCCCTCCCTCCCTGGCTATCCCATCCAGCCACACTGCCAACTCCCAACACATCCTGACCATATATTTAGTCTGCAGTAATTTGCTTTGCAGTGTCTTGTGCAGGTTCCAAGCACAGGGATTACATATCCAGTGAGGCATCTGGCACACTCTGGGAAACCCCGGAGTTTTGGAGGTTCAGCTCACGATGCTGCTGCCAGAGGTCGAGCAACCACATGGTCCAGAGCACCACTGAGACTCAGAGGAGCCAAACGGCAGCTCAGGGAGACAATCCCAAATCCCTGTCTGTCTGTACTGACCAAGTGCATGGAATAGGGTGCGAGTTGCCTTTGGGTTTGTTCGCAAAGGGTCCTTGGCAGTCCCACTTGCTGCCTTCCAAAGCCAGTGCCCCAAATAGGATAGTCATGGGCATTTTGTGTCAAAGAGGCCAAAGCAAAGTAGAGTCACCTGAAAATGGCAAAAAAACCCCCAAGCAGCAAAAATATATTTCCATCTCAGGCTCCTTCACTGCCTTTAGTTTGTAGAGGAACTTGTCTGGGCAGAAAACAGGTGGAGGCAAATGGTTGTCAGGCACCTTTTCCAAAGGAACCAAACCAATTTCATTTGTTCACCTTTAGAAGCACCAAACCTTATCTGTAACTGAGTATCTGACATATTTCTGAAAGACCTCCAGGGCCAGGCAGTGCCACTGATCTGAGCCTGGAGCCAAACCTGTCAGACCAAAGCAGAGCAGCCCTGAGGAACCAGGACTGTGCAGATGTGCACTGAGGTTCAAGACCAGTGCAGGGAGATGTGAGAGGATGGCAGACCAGGCTGGAGGTGGAGCAGCAACAGGGGCACTTACCTCATGGCTACTCCATGGATCAGATTCAACCAACACAGAGCTGAGCATAAATCATTTCTCAAGAAGTGATTTGATAGCCATTCATAGAATCCATTGGGTTGGAAAAGACCTCAGAGATCATCAACTCCAACCCTTGGTCCAACTCCAGTCAGTTTACCAGATCATGGCACTCAATGCCACGTCCAATCTCAGTTTAAAAACCTCCAGGGACGGTGAATCCCCCACCTCTCTGGGCAGGCCATTCCAATGCCTGAGCACTCTCTCTGTAAAGAACTTTTTTTAAATTCAGACTGATCCGTGTCCTCGTTCCAAGTTGGAGTTACGATGGAGTTTAGGAGCAGAAACATCACTACCCCAGTTCCTAAGGTTTAAACCCCCGAAGCAGCACACTGCAGCTAAGCCTAGCCCGGGGAGAGCAAGACCTGATGTGCAGGAACAGGATGTGCTTATCCTCAAGGTAGCTCTTCTCTCAACACTAATTCAGGCCCTCTCAGGGATCCTAATCCCTGCCTGGGGTAGAAGCAGCTTCCTTTCCTCTGTTTCCATCAGGCATTTAGTGGCGGTGCAGTCAGCAACAGGAGCTCGGGCCTTCCCGCGCCGGCCGCGCCTCAGGCGCCTCCGGGGGGGCCTCTTCCCGCGCCCCAAGGACCCCTCGGAGGGGGGCCCTTCCCGCGCCGGCCGCGCCTCAGGCGCCTCCGGGGGGGCCCCTTNGGGGGGCCCCCTTCCCGCGCCCCAAGGCCCCCTCGGGGGGGCGGGGGGGGCCCTTCCCGCGCCGGCCGCGCCTCAGGCGGTTCCCACCCCACAGGTGGAAGATTCTCGTGCTGCAGGAACCATCAGGACCCAACAGAGCCAGCTCGCTTGGATCCCTGAAGGTACATAAGGGAAGGGTTTTGGTGATGTGAGGCAACTAACAGTTGCTGTTGGTCGGATGAAATGGTTTTGTTTGCCCACACAGGCCCGCTCACAGTGTGCCCTCGTGCCCCCTCTGGCACTGGGCCGCGACACCAAGCAGGAACAAGGAGAAACCCTGCCATTGTAGAGAAAACTAAACACGGCTCTTTTGCCTCTGGAGAACATTCCCCTGCGAGCCTGTGGAACCTCCAAGGCAGAAATTCCTGAGGAAACATCACCCTCTTGTGTCCAAGTTGAAGCGAGCAAGAAATGCTCCGAAAGGGATAAATAAAGGCATCCACATCGCCACAGCTGCACGGGGCCATTGGGCTCGTCCTTCTTGACTTTAAAGTGGTCTCCAGGCTGAGGACAAGGGATTTGAGAGGAGGAGGGCGGGGGACCTGCTCTCCAGAAGGTGAGGGATGTGCACTAATGTTATTTATTGGATTTAAACCAGCAAGAGTCTCAGTCTCACTTGATGTTCAGGAGTCTGGAATTTGTGAGCAGTGAAAAAGCACTAATTCCACGGAAGCACAAGTCAAATAATATAGAAATTAATTAACCTTGCATACTATCCTAGCACTGAGATTTTCATGAGACTGCCCAGCCTGAATAACTAATGTGGGAAGGGATCAGTGCAGAGAAATAACGTACTCCCAGACCTGCTGTTGCCAGTACTCTGCTGTAAACAGTTAAACTCTTTCCAAAGTGTATCACTTGCTGGGTCACATTCCCAGGGTAATTCCGGGCTCTGTTTCCAAGAGCCTGAGGCACTCCGTGATCCCAGTGCTGTGGGATGGGGTGTGAGCTGCACCACACATGGATGTGAAGGGGGATTTGCCAAGGTGCAGTCCTGTGACCTAAACTGGGCTTTCACCTTTAATTGGGATGTTAATTTGCCACTCAGATCCCACTTCAGACATAACTTGTCATCACCAACCGCAATTTCTTTTTCCTTCTCATGCTCACTTCATCCCTAAGCCCTGGCAAAAAAAACCAAAAAACAAAAACATCTGCCACCATGACTTGAGTAGAGTAGACCTGTTTTCCTTGGAGGAAGTTTCCCTTCCTGTCCTCCTTTCCCCCAGCAGGCCCAGGGCATCTTCTCATGGGCTTTGCAGAGAGGTGGCACCTCTCCAGCAGCACCTGCCACCAGGTACTGAGACCCACCATGTGCTGGTTCCTCCAAACTGGCACTGCTCATCCCCATCTCCAGCCATCACCAAGGTTGTGGTGGTTTGATTTTTTGGGTTTGGTTTTCTTCCCCCTGCTCCTCTTTTGTTCATGGGTATTTCTCCATCTTAGTTCTCTCTCACACAGCACTAACTATGATGATAAGCCTTCAAGTAGAATTACCACATCTTCCAATGTGTTTAGCTGCCTCCTTTGGTTTAGTCTGCTCACTTGCAGCCAAGTTAAAAGCATTTCCCACTCTCCCATCCAGGATAACTTGCTCATTCCAGAAGTGCATGAGGTGCTGTCTCCCACTTCACTTCCCACTGGCACATTTCTGTCCTACAACCACTTACAAAGCCACAAACACAACAAAAGCAGTTTAGCTTGGGGTGGGGGAAAGAAGTGATAAATAGCAATGACATAGCCAACTGCAGACATGAAATCTACAATGTGTTTCTCATTTAGATTTAATCATAATGTTAATATGCGTTAAATGGTATTCAAGAATTTCAGACGTATTTAATACAAGAAGATTTGCATATCTACCACTGAGTTTTTAATCCTTGATAAATGTGTAGAATAATCAATTATTCAGTGAACATACAAGAGCTGGCTGATTAAATCTCAATTATGAAGGCAAGTCTTACCCGCTCTATTTATTATGACTGTTCTCCCAGCATTGCCTAATTAAGCCATATTTGATTATGGGGTGAAAAACATTTATTGCAGATATTGTGGTTCTGTAATTGATGCATATCTGTGGCCTGGCTGTTAAGCCCTAATAAATACATTTTAAACAGCTAATTATTTAATTAACAACACTCTCTTTCAATCTCAGTGTACAACATGCTGCAGCCCTGCAATAAAAGTCCTAATAGAAATTAAACCACTGGAAGCTGCTGCAATATTTTCGTCCCTCTCTCCATGTGCCAGTGTTGCTGGGATGCTCCCAGCTCTGCTACCAAGGATTTGAAAAGAGACTCCAGTGCACAGGTTGGGATCCACCAGTCCAAACTGGTATCTGCAGTGTGGACACAGCATCTGAACTGGTTGTTTGTTACAGTCTAGAGATAAGAATAGGCTGTAACAGGGGATGCTGTGATTTCTTCTGTGGGACATACCCAGATCCTTTTATTTAGCACTTTATCTTGTGCTCCAGCTGGCTTTAGAAGCACCCTCAGAGGTACACTCCTGTCTTGAAGGCAACAAACTCAGCAAGATGAGGCCTGCCCAAAGCAGGGTTATTCTCACACATTCAGCCACATTTTTTGAACTCTAGTTTCTCACCTATTTCTTGAAAGGTTGATAAAACCTTGCAGGCCCAGCTATTTCTAGTGACACCTTGGCCCATGGCACAACAGGCAGCTCGGTGCTGGTCCTCACCTCCAGTTTGCACAGAGAGGCAAAAGCACAAGGAGCCTTTAACTCTTCTGTGGAAGGAAACCTTTTGCAGGAGTGCCTAAAGTTCAGTTTCAGCTCTCAGTGTTACAACTTGAAGTGTTGCTCAGAAATTAGAAGCACCACAGTGTGCTCAAGATTTGTTTCTCTTACCCCAACTATAAGAACTGAACTCTTCTTTCTTGCTGAGCTCCTGGTACCAGAAAAGCTGCCACAAGCAGTTACAGAAAATGGAAAGGGAAGGATGCGGATAAACTCCTCCTGCACACACGTAATACCACCTCCCAAATACACCCACAAGGGGATTTAATGACACTGCTGCAGCTCAGCATCTCTGAGACTCTCTGATGCTTTCCTGCAGGATTTGAAGATGTGCACTTCAGGCTTCTAAGCTGCTGGGGTTTTTTCGGTTGTGGTTTAAAATGAGCATTGCCCTAAGTTTTCATTTTCTTCAGATCAAAACATTCAACCTGCTCCAGCTACCTAACATGAAAAGCACTTGTCCAGCTCATGTTCTTTTAACATGTTTGCTAAACCAAAGTAAGATTTACTAATACAAAGCCAGTGGTATGTAATTGCAGCAGGTTCCAATGTAAGTAGATGAAGTTAGAAAGTTTTTTGCTAAGAACTAAGGAAACAACCCCAAAGCTCCTCAGAGAGCCTGCAAAGCAAACCTGCTGCCTTTCCCAGACAAGATTCCTCATAGCAAGCAATCTTGGGAAATACCATAATTTAATTATCCATCTGTTTCCCATCAGAGAATTATCTGCTTCAGGTTTTCCTTCCCCTAAAAGCCAGAAATTATTCTACCCAGGTCAGTCCAGAGGAAGCTGTGCAGAAGGCACCCAAGGACACTGTTCCAGCCACACTGGTGCCTCTTGGTCTCCTTTGTGCCACAAAGGGGATCACATGAAGTGACAACAATCTGAGCCCCTTGGACAGGCTGATGAACTGAGCCCGTAAGTTTCCTCCACAGTGCCCTAAATATAATCATCTTGTCACTTTTGGGGCCACCTGTTGTCTGCCCCTAAAGCCAGGTTTTATGACAGCAAATAGCACACTGGCCTTGCAAAGGATGGGAACATCCCCAGTGTCTTTAAGCAGCCCATCAGGTGCTTCTAAGTATTTGAGAAATCAGACACTGCAAAAAATCAAACCAAAACTGTGTCTGTAAAAACTGGTGCTGAATACTTGTGATTTAAAATTCAATTCAACCTGGCTCAATAGTTCCTGTTTCATTAAAGTGTCTCAGAAATATTTACTCAAAAGGAGAATACACCCATGTTTTTATCACTATGCATTGTGTGGGAGTTATTCCACACTGAGGCTAAATGCACACCCCTCAGAGTACTGCAAATATTGAAAAGAAATCTGGCTACCTGCATCCTCCACCCATGGCTGATGGGGAGAAGGCAGAGATTTCTCTGGAGCAGGTTCATCTGTTTTCAGCTATGAGCTTATTTTTCCCGGGAGGAAGAGTCAAAGCTAAAGATCTATCATTAGGATTTATCTTCAAAAGAATTTTAATGAAGAAGAAATCCTAAATGAAAATTAAAGAAGCTTCTGTTTTATCCTCAGTATCTAAATCCTGTAGGCAACATGAAAGTCCCTGAAATATCTCTAAGCCTAAATAATACAAAATGTACAGATGAGATTCTTCCTCTGATGAATATTTGATAGGAATAATCTCAGCATGGAATGTGGAGAGCACCTTCACTCCCACACATGTCTGTGTACATATGCAGAAAGCTCTAGGGATTGAGACACTACCTTAGAGTCTAAAATCCAGATATTTTTGACATGCAAAAGCTTCTGTTGACAACCATCAGCTTCTGTTTTCCTTTCCCAGCCAGGGAGCACAGACTTCTCCTCACTGTGATGTTCACTGGTAAGTGGATCAGTCTGTCCCTTGTCCCTGTTTCCCTCTCAAGCCCCTCCACATGATGCATTAACATGTTCTATCTTAAGGACACCTCATTCATTAAGCACAAATTGCACATTAACAACATCTCTCTCACAGCAACTCTTCCGTGTTGTTGTATCAGCCCTACACAAGATTTACCATGAGTGCCTCTTCTCAGGCAGGAGCATCTCGAGGTCCCTAACCTGGGCCAAACCCCACTGCTGACAACACTCAGGAAAGGGCAGGTTTGTCCAACACTTCTGGGGACAGGCTGCATTTTGAGCCCAGCTCAGCATCAGCCCAGGCAAGTAATAGAAAGTGAACTCTAGCACAGACTTTGTGAGTGATGCAGCCAGCAGGAGCCTCCAGGAACAAGGCAGGCAGCCACTTCACTCCTGGACTAGACTAGACCTACACAGAGAATTATTTTTTGTACTAGAGAGTTGTGCAAGTCCTTTCTAGCCCTGCACTTCTACCAACTCTGACCTATCCTGGCTCTGGCCCATTACTCTGCTTTAGCATCCTTCATGATGCCTATTCCCATGCTTTAGGAGCATTCAGTGGTTTTTTTCATTCTCTTAAAAAGGACATACTTTTAGCATTAATTGGGATGCCCAGAGGTGTGGCAAATAGTGTCTTAATACCAATTCCTATGGTTGGATCAATAAAAACTTTTATGCCATTACACCATTAAACACCACTGTGAGATCACAGGGTTTCCCATTAAGTATTGACACCAACTTAGTCTCTTAAACATGCTGCCACAGATATTAAAAAAAAAAAGGCAAAAATATAACCATTTGAGACCAGAGACTATTAAGTATGAATTTCTTTTTAATAGACTACTATTTCCTTTTCCTGTGGCTGCAAAGATTCTCAGAGTAACAACCCCTCTCTTCTCTGCTCAGCTGGCCAGGCTTTTTGTTAAACACAGCTTTAACCACAATCTGATGTAGTAAGTTGAAGCATCTCAGACATTACATTTGTTTTCTTGTGGTTCTTGAAGTCATACCCTGTTCTGATGTAAAGGAAACAAGTAACAACACACAAGTGGGCAGGAAAAAACCAGAATAAAAATACAGCTTCCAGTTGTTACAAACTAAACTTGTTCCAGAGGAAATGCATTCCCAGCGCCAACAGTAAGGAAAGTGTCACAATGCAGAGTCCAGGTTCTCAGGCTCTGCATGTCCCTGCCTTCAGGATCAAAGTCTTGCAGTACAGATGAAAAGAGAACAATTATCCTGCAGGCTTGATGAGACAAAGGGCAGTGACAGAGAAAGGAAGCGCTGTCTGGGAGGGGATGCCTGCTGATCTGCAAGGTGCTGCCTGTAACACAGCAACTAAGCCCCAGCAGAGCTGCAAAGGTTATAACACCACCTCCTTCACTTGCTGGCTTGGCTGAGAGCACTTCCAGAGCGAGCACAAAGCCCTCTGAGAGCCAGGCTGGCTATGCTGGAAACAGCAGGAACATACAGCAACTTCCAGAAAACACCACACCTTCCCCAGGCCAAGGTAGCACCTTCACTGCCTGCCTTCTCCAGGCATCCCAGGGATGCAGCTTCTCCCGCTCTTTCCAGCACGTCCTTGCACTGACAACTACCACAATTAACTCAGCTTCACAAATCCACTATATCCTCCCCACTGGTCACATGTTTCACACATTTAACACATTCAGCACACAGAACTGGGTTGTTTTCAAGAGACCAAACCACTACAGGGCCACAGCAGTGATGCTTCATGCACCACTTCGCCACCTTCTACCCCACAACCACCTCCCTCAAGGGCCCAAAAAACAGGCGTCTTATCTCAGTATTTCTAACTTAGACCTCAGACCTGCAGCAGGTAGGAAGGCAAACAAAAATCAACCAAGCAAACATAGTACAAACCTAGATAACATTTCTGCACAACTTTTAAAGTACAGCACTTACCTCAAAATCCTGACTACCAACTCAGCCAAACCAGCCTCTCCTTTTGCTCCTCTGCTTTATATTGTGCCTCCCTGAGTGCCTGAGGAAGTCTCATGGGGACCTCATTACCTGGCCATCAAAGCTGCAGGGAACCTGAAGTGGGGAATTAGTTTCCTGCCTCCTGCTGATGTGAAATGCCCTCTATACCCAGCTGTGTCAAGCAAGAAAATTAGAGTCACTTAAAGAGGAATACACATCTATTTGAGCACATTTAAATATACAGGGAAAACTTACTTCCAACCGCAAGGAATCTTTCAGCCAGCAAAGGATATTTCAGCACTGATAATACGTTGTCCAAGAAGATTCAAGTAATCCATAGGTTGTTCCATACCTCATTCAGGCTAAAGAACATTCCAAGAACCTCTTCCATATGAGCATATTAGCATGAACTTTGGCATGGTCAACCAGCTGGGCCACCTGAGAGCTGGTGGAATTCAGCAGCAGATGT
Source organism: Grallaria varia (assembly GCA_013396735.1). NCBI lineage: Eukaryota > Metazoa > Chordata > Aves > Passeriformes > Formicariidae > Grallaria > Grallaria varia. The sequence goes on from VWZG01003565.1 coordinate 1,030,928, forward strand.
TATGTCACAGCTCAGAGTGACTGGTACAGACCTGGGGCAAGAGGAGTGCAGGGCTGGCAGGCAGAAACCACAGCAGACCAACACACAAATGCAGCTGCAGAAAAGAAATTGCACAGCTTTTGATAAACTGAGTAGTGAGCAACATTTTCCATTTCAAATTACTGGTCCCTACTTTTCCTATAAACCTTCAAGTGTAATGGTTGAACATCACTGAACTTAGACGACAGAGAGCTATGTATGTAGGAATGCGGGTTTCCCCATGCAGCAATCGGTTTTCCATAACTAAAATAACGATTAAATAAAATAATAATTAAAAAAACCTCAACCAAAGAACACCAACAACGCCACCACTCCAACACATAATTTCTTGTTTACTCTCTGTCCCTTAGGCAGCTTCTTTGTTGATACTCCTGCCTGGTAGTTCCTTCTCCACTTTGCCCCTGTCAGACTGGGAGTTGCTGGTTCAATATGGCCCAGGGAGCACCCACAGGGCAGGTGTGGCATGTGGCTTTAACCTGGCAAGCTCAGGCTCTGATCACAGCAGAGCTGGGTGCATTGGAGCATCCCAGGAGCCAGTGGGTTTAGTCAGCATCTAGACAAATGCCACACCCCGTGAAAGGCAGCACTGCTGCATCAGGGGTTGGGCATTCTTAAGGGGTATTTCTCCATGGCAGCCACACTGTGATACCTGAGATGCCCAGCCAAGCCCTAACACGACAATATATCCAAAGTGGTCTAAGTGTAGGTAGAGTGTCTGAGCCCAGAAAGAAGCTGGGTGTGCAAGAGCCAGACTGTTGCTGATGTCTGAAGTAGCAATGCAGAGAAGAGATGCACAAGTAGGGATGCCCAAATAAAGTCACACAGCACATGAGCCGAAAGGCTCGGCGGGGTGTCTCAGTGGTCATGAATATCATGCATCAAATCTCCACCCTAATGTCAGGCATTCTATTTGAGATAAATAAACCACATCAAAAGATAAAAATCCCAGATTGGATCATTTGTGACTGACAGAGCAAGATCACTGCCTGATCGTACCTTCTGGTGACAGAGATGTTACAGCCACCAGACACTTACGTGCCGCTGGCACGTGCCAAAAGTTCTGCTGAAAAAAACAAGCAGATGTGGTGTAAAATCAGGAGGTACTTTCTCTTATGTCTTTTTGCTAGGAAGTAGATGAGGTCAAAGATTAAAAATCCAACCCTTTAAATGTGGAGCAATGACAGTGGTGCCAGGGTGACAGAGGGGCCACAGAGGGACCAGAGGGACAGTGAGGGATCCCAGGCAGTGGGCAGTGACAGCCCCGGAGCAGGAGGAGCAGGGCTGTGCTCGTGGCTGCCGTCCCACAGGCACAGCCCCATAGGCACAGCCGCATAAGCACAGCCCCACAGGCACAGCCGCACAGGCACAGCCCCACAGACACAGCCCCACAGACACAGCCCCACAGGCACAGCTGCACAGGCACAGCCCCACAGGCACAGCCACCCAGGCACAACCCCACAGGCACAGCCGCACAGGCACAGCCGCACAGGCACAGCCGCACAGAGCCGGGGCCAGCCCAGTGCCCCGAGCAGCCCCTCGGTGGCAGCTCCACACAAACCCCCCCGAGCCCCCCCTGCAGCAGCCATGTGTTCTGTCTTCACCACAAACCCACAATCCTTCAGTTGAGACACGAGGGCGGCCCAAGACAAGAGGTGCAGAAAGTACGTTGTTAATGAAGGTAACTATTTTTATCATAATTATCTCTGCCTCTCTTTATGTTCCACATAAGCGATGCCCTCAAGTCTGAGCATCAAGGGCTTGCCATTGAGTACCGAGCACTGGAGGAGGAGCCCATCTCTGCCTCCAGACAATTCGCAAGCTCCCCGTGAGCACCACAGGAAGATTTACTGGCACAAGAAACCAGGAGGACAACACCAATAATGGATTCCTCCTGGTTCACCTAGTCCTCAACAAGTCTGAAAGTTGCAAAACCTCAGTTCAAGCTGTCCATTTGGGTTTCTCTGTGAGCTGTAAACCTGTCAGGAGCTCTCCTCCACTTCCTGTTTTGGCTACAACAGAAATAAAATTATCTATTTCTGCATGCAAAAACTTGATTTAAAAAACAACCTTTATAAGGAAGGAGCACATGGCTCTCTGTGTGTGCACTCTGTGGAAGGCCTGGTTTTAATTTCAGTCTTCACAGTCTTTAGGAACTGAAGTTTCTTTACCTGCAGTGTGTACATTTTTCTTTTTTGAAACCTCAAACCGTTTGGGTTTTTTTAATGAAATATAGAGTTTTGAGTCCTAAAGCTGTTAGAGTTTAGTCACTGACTGCCACCACTTTGAGGAGACTCTCTGCAAAAGCTCCACTATGAGCATTACGGTGTATGAGAGTAACACAGAAATTCACAAGGATGTTACAGAGTGTCTTAAATAATGTTATTTCTCAGAAATCACAGATGTTTGTGCTGAATGCCATCTCTATGCCTTAAACGTCACTCACCTAGAAGCTCGCGGTCAAACTATGTCTCTGCTTAGAGATAATACAACACGGATGCAAACCACAAGCAGTGAACTGGCCTTGGTGACTTTCCAGCAGACTTGTCTCAGAGCTGTAAGGCGGTATATGTAGAGACAGAGACCCCAAACCACAAAGCTCTCTTTTTCTTTTCCCTGTTATATCAGAGCAGACTAAAAAATTCCGTCTTCTGAGGATGAAATTATTATTACCACTGGTAAAACATTGCTTGTATAAGAAGCCCCAGAATAAGCTTTTATAATTTGTGTGAGAAAAGATTGTAATTTAGCCCTCCACACTTGAATAGATTTGCAAATGCAAAACCAGCTCCTGAACTCCAGAGCTTGGCCAGATTCCCTGAAGAAACACACACGTTATCCCTGGAATTGCTGAAAAGCCATGTGGACGTGGCACTTGGGGACATGGTTTAGTGGTAAACACGGTGGTGCTGGGCTAGAAATTGGACTCGATGATCTTTGGGGTCTTCTCTAACCTTAGTGATTCTAAGATTCTGTGCAGCTTTCTACTGTGTTAAGAGCAGATGGACCAAATGTCTCAGTGCCATGAACTGCTGAAAGGAATGAACTTCAAGGCTTTTCCAGAGGGTTAATAATTATTGATACTAATTCACAGAAGGAATGAGAGAGCCTCTTCCACCTGGCATCTGCAATGTCTGGATATTATTCCCATTATAGTCACAAGCACCGTGTAGCAGACCATTTCTAATATCTCAGGTGGAAATCTTCTCTGGGGACATGGACATGTTCTCCTGGGAGAGTTCCAGACATATGTCAGTCAGTTGTCACAGTCAAATACCACCCAAAAGTAAAATAATTGCTCTTGTGAAGTAGTTACACAGGAATTAGCACCATCCAGAGAGTTCCTTCAGCCCTACTAGCAGTTATTTGTACAGAGTGGAGTCGCCTCCCATCCTCAAGTTGGACAGATAATCTGTTTGTATGACAACATTGTAAAATTTTAATGTTAGGACAAAGTGGTTTATTCCCTCTGGTCAATATTTAGGCTGGTTGCTTTATTTCAATTTCTTCAATGAAAAAATTACATGAGGCTCTTGTAGACAAGACATGATGCTCTGGCTATATGAGAGTTAAGAGCAGTAATGTACTATCAGTGATTTACTAAAAAGTAAATTAAAACTTGGTGAGACTTTAAATGGAATTTGGAAGATTTTTTTGCTTGTTGCACATACTAAGTGTCCAGTTGTTACTGGAGGATTTGAAATAGTGTTAATAACCATGCGAAACAACATAAATACTGTCACATTTAAATGTCAAGCAGGAAAAGAATTCACTAACTACTGCAGAACCATATTAACCAAATATGTCAGATTAAAGGAATAGCACCAAGGAGGTTTTTGCAGCACCTCAGAGCTCTAAACCGTGAGAAAACCAAATCTACAGACTACCAGAAAAAAAACCTGCATGTTTTCAACTTGACTATAAGGTGACTGCTAATATGATATTGAAAGCTGAGTGTTCTAAAACATTCAAAAAGAAACTAAATGCTTTGGTAAACAAGTGCTTACAAAAGCTTGCATACTGAGAATGGAAATAGTTTCTTTAATAACACAGGGGCCATGAGAATTCACCAGTCAGTGGCTGGTCTTCACCAGAACCAGCAGTGCTGGACATGTTTTGATCATATCCTCCAAATTATATAAAAAATGCCTCCTGCAGGAGTTACTGGGTGGCAGAATGGTCACAAACAGCACTCAGCAACAGGCAGCTGGAAAAAACTGCTTCCAGACAACTCTCCCTGACATACAGCAGGGAGCATTTACAACTGCTACAAACTATTGGTTTGCAGGAGAGTCGCTGGAAATATTCTAATGTCCTCCAGTATATCACAAGCCACAAGAGGAGAACCTGCTTCTCTCCTTTATACCATCCTCCTGCAAAATGTTTTGTGGCTCAGCACAATTTAGGGGCCTTCTGGGCATCTGAGTTCAGGCTCATCCTTATCAGACACACCTTGATCAATGGGTTAAAATGCTTTCCTCATTTAAGTTTCCCCAATTCTGTGGGCTCCATCAGCATTAATCTACACAACCTGGCTGATTTATCCAGATCTGCAAGTGAGCAAAAGTTATTTCTGATGAGCCTTCCCCTTCCCAGACACTCAGTCGTGGCCACTCCATCCAGACCCGGCCCTTGAGTCACTTTAGACATCACTGGTACCTTGCCTGTTGAGTTTTCTCTGCTTCTGGCATGCTGTCCTTGCTCAGCTGCCTTGTCTTGCTCCATCCCTGTTCCATAAACTCCGATGCTGGAGCTGCAGCTCTGCTCCCCTGAGGCTGCTTTACTCCCAAATGCAGTTCATGTAATTTATTCCGTTAATGGGGCTGGGAACCTCATTAATACCCCAACACCCTTCTCATCACTGTGGGTCCTGCCCCAGCCTCAGAACCTTTTCCTGCACTTCCCCCCTCTCCTTGAAAATGATTTTATTTTCCTCTGGAGTGCAGGGACAGGAAACAGAAGAACAGCAACACGATAAGCCCAGAACATTTCTGTCTGCAGCTCTGGGCAGGAACATTTGAGTCTGGCTGCTTTCCAGGGGACCTCTGAGACCACACTGCATCCTCAGACCCTCCTGAGCAGCCAAACACTCAGCCCTTACCATGACACTCAGGCTAATTTCCCCAGCAGTTCATTCACCACTGCCTGGGTTATCTGTGACGATGATTCTTGACACCTACAGCCCATCATACATCTCACTATGTGCCATCTTCCTCAGCGAGATGTCGCTTCTTATGCTTAAATTTATTTACACAAAGAAACCACCTCCACTACTGCTTCCTTTCACAGCTTTTTTCTTTTTCACAATTGTGGTCATGTTTGCACAGTGGTGTTGCTACAGAAAGCTGGTCTTGAATGTCACCTTGCTCGTTGTGTTGCCTCTCGGGGGTTATGCCCTTTCCTGCTAAACCTGTACCTTTTTCCAAAAATGAAACTGAGATGAAAGGTGATTGACTGTAGGCCTATGGACACTTTAGTTCCTAGATTGGTGCCTGATTTGTTAATTCTTCCCCAGCTTTTCACCCACCCCTGAGCTGGGCTTGTCCAGGGACAAAGTCAGACCTGGTCACAGCACTGAGCCTACCAGAGCTCAAGGAGTGTTTGGACAGTGTTCTCAGACACATGGAATATACATTGCCTGGTGTTTTCTTTGGTGATTAGTTCTAAAAAGAAAAACTCCACATGTAGATTATGTGATTAAAGTGGAAACCACTTACTGTGTTGTCTAGCCTGGTGCAGTTCGGAGCAATTTGTACTGCATTGTGTGAGAAGCCTTAGAATCCCTATTTTAAAAAACCCCAACCAAATCAAACAATAAAACACTAAAAGAAACAGTCGATTCAATAACTAGCATTTATTTGCAAGATACATGAAATAGTTTTTAATACACGTATAAAAATATTGAGCAACTGTCCAAAGCAAACACAGTTTTATTGGGGTATGGCCATGTGAACATGGCACCTCTTTATTCACAGGGTGAACCCGTCCCCCGGGGAGAAGATTTGTCCCCCTTGGGTCTGGTGCACAGCATTTCCTGAGTGATACCTGGAGGGAAATGGGCTCTCCTGAGGGAGAGGATTGGCTCAGCAAGCTGGGATCTCGGCAGAGCTCAGCTCTGGAGAGGAAGGATCCCCTGTGCCTGGCTCTGCTCCAGCTACACTCTCATCGCGGGCAAACTGACCCTAATCCATCCAAAAAAATAAACAAATACATCAATAGAGAACGACTCCAGTCTCTGCACGCCCTCAGAAACCACAAGGCAGCCCCATCAATCCTGCCCTGTAACAGAGCAATTCCACGTTGCTTTGGGGTGTGAGACTGTTGGCTTTCCACAGCTCTGCAGAACCACAACACCCTCGAGGAGATGAGCCTTTCTCAGCTGAGCTCCCTGGAGCAACCTCTTCTAAGCTGTTCCTACACCAAACGCAGCTTTCACTTGGCTGATGTGAGTTCTGATAAATCTCTTTGATAAGAAGGATTTTCAGACCAGCCCTGCCCGTGCCCACCTTGGAATGCAGGCATTGGCTTTATCCTGGATTATTTCACCTTGTCCTGTGCAGTGCGGAGTCACTGACCTGGAGAAATTCTGCTGGGTAGTTTCTGTGACAACATCAGCACGTCACAAACATTTCTGCTGTCCCAAGAAGCCACCATGCCCCAGATCCAGTCACTTTGCTTGTCAGCCATGTCAAGACCCACATCAGACATGCCAGTATCTCTGGCAAAGGGAGTAATTTGAAATCTAGACTTGATGGCATCTTCATGGGACCATTATGGCCTCGGAACAGGTAAATCCACACGCATCCAGCCCTTCATTTGTAATGCACCCCACCACGTTTCCGAAGTGCCTTCAGAACAGATTTCCCTGCTGTAACTCCAGTAGTTTCAGCTCCCTGAGCTCTTGGACAGACCCACAAGGATTCATGAGAGAACTGTAATCCTTGCATATGTGGATGCATTGCAAATTATTGAACAGAGTCTTCCTGAGCACTCACCAAAGCTCAGAACCAGACCTCTCCATCCATCCCACCTTCCCTGCAAGGGTTATTTAGCAAAGAAACAAGCCCATATGTTACATCCAGACAAATGCATGGTCCAAAAATACTGCTTTTTATACTGAACTGCAGACACATGTACAGGGTGCCTGCATTTTGCTACATTTCCTATACATTACAAAAAAATAGTAATTAAAAAGCAGACAAAAGCTTTGGAAATGGGGTTTTTCTTTGCACCAGAGAAGGCAGGTGATGGCACTTTTAGTTCAGCTACTACATCAGATTGTTAAAGCAGCTCTCAGAGAGACCTGCAAAGGAAGGGTTGGTGCACACACAGTCCCAGCTGGCAGAAGCTCAGTTGGCCTTGGAATTGGTGTTGGCTCTCACCAGTGTGTTCCGTCTAGAACTGTAAGACATATCTTCATAGACTATATTTGGGGTTTCTTTCTGAAAATATTTCTTTATCTGCAAAACAAATTAAAGATCCATTCAGAACAGAACCTGAAAAGACACCAACAAAGGAGTCAATTTCCATTACACAGAGGCAATTAGGAAACGATAGAAGTAGAAAGTTTGCTTGACTCAGTCACTATTTATAACTAATTTGCTCAACCCAGACACAGTTTTGCTTTGGCACGGTGAGAGTGTACTTACATTGACATGGTGCAAGGTGCAGCACACCAGTGCACAAAACAGTAGTGCCACCACAATGATAAGAGTATAGATGATCCAGAAACTATCACTGCATGCCTGCTGGGAGTGTGCCTGCATCCCTTCTGCATCTAGAATTATAATAACATCATTATTTTCATAATAGTATCATCATCATTCACATCATCATCATCTTATTACTATTACTACTATTGTTATTGTTGTTATTCTTATTGTATCAAGAGGTAGAATTTTATTTTTACTCTGAAAAAAAAATTTATCCACAGATCAGGAAAACAAAACTGATATTAACAGCTACACAGCCACATTTGTCATTCCATTACTATCCTCAGTTGCATTCCCTGGGCTCTTCCAGAGCCTGGCAGTGACTGCAGGTGGGATGTGAAGGGTCAGTGAGGAGCACTCTACTAAGGCAAAAGCGTCCGCCCCACTTAGCAGCAGCAGGAGCTCACACCCACAATGGGAACAGGACATGTTTTATGGAGGGTTCAGGCAAGGCTGAGGGCTCTGTAGGAATTACCCAACAGCCAGCTCATGAGCGGTACAGACAGAAGCAGGAGGGTTCTGTGATTTGACGTATTCCACTGAGCAGAACTGTGGGAGTAGAAAGGGTCCCAGCTCCCCAAAATCTCAGTTAATCCATATCTGAGTAACATTATCACCCCGCTCCTTTGATGCACTGCTCTCATTGTCCTCCACTCACTTCATTGAACTGTTGGGTGGCAGCACAGAATGAGACCACATTCATCTTTGCAGACTGGCAGAAAAATCCTGTGTGACTCTCAGGGCCTTTGTAAACCTTCTTTTGCAAAGACCTCAGCAAAGCCCAGTGCGCAGGGTTAAAATGCACCAGTAAGACCAAAACCAAGCACTATGTTGCTGGTTCTGCCTTCAGCTTAGCAAATGGTTACAGCACCATGCAGAAAAATAAAACCCACTCTTTGGAGCACTCAGGGTGTAACAATGGTCTGTGGGACTTGAGGACTCTCCAGTGTGACCTATATTTAAACACAAAGACTTGCTGTAGGGAATGGTTTCTAAAAGACGTTGATGTCACATTAAGATCAAAGAACTGCTGTTAAAAATACTCTTCACATCTTAAAACTGACAGATTATTCACTCAGGCACTGAAATGTCTGTTATCTTATTTTGACCTTTTTTTCTTCTTTTAAGACGCAGGATTATAGCGAGTTTTCTCTTCTGAAATCCCCTCCAGTTGCACAAGGCAGGTAGAAACACAGCATCTGTTTCTTCTCTCCAAGCACAACAAGGCACTGAGGAGTCTGAGCCCACTCTCCAGATATACCCAGGTACGGGATGAGGTCTCTCCAGGGATTAGCACTTTACCTGTCCTGACTAGATTTCTGCAAGCTTTTTGCCCACCTCTTGCATTGCCACATGCCTATAGTCCTTCACGATTAAACAAGCACAAGGAACATACCTTTAACCACCACCATGGTGCCGCTGGCTGAGAGGAGACGGGAGTTCTTCGTCATTTTTACCTCCTCAACACACACATAGTTATCGGTGTCATCTTCCTGGAGGTCGCGTAGGGTTATCACTATTTGCCTCCCTGCCTTTGAATAGTCCAAGCGCTTAGCAAAGGCAGGCAGAATGGTGGCATTGCTCCAATTGGAGACACGCAGGACTGTTTCAGGCTGCACGAGAGTCCTGAGCAAGTAGAACTCCTGCCCTCCACCCGAGCCGTTCATCACACAGGTAATGTTGATGGACTGGCCCTGCCAGGGGCTGGCGTAGAACGGGGACTGCTCCAAAGCCCCGCCAGTTTTAGCTGAAAAAATGAGAGATTAATGGCCATCACATGCTTAAAACGGTGTGTTTTCACTAGGGAGCAAATGCAGGGGTCATAGGCAGAAAGAACAGACCACAAAAATGTAGATATAATTAATTTTTTAACAGGCTGCCTGGTTCTTGAGTAGAAGGATTTATTTTAGTACAGCCTGGCATGCTTTCCTGCCTCGGGATCTGAGAGCAGGACTGACCAAAAGGTTTACCTGGTTGTAAAGGGTCTGTACCTACCTAAAAAATATATATACACTGACCCCTTCTAAGCCTCATCAGCATGTCCTTGAGACATGGATCATTGACTGCTTTCTTAAGTGAGAGGAAGACCAAGGGAGATCTGGAGAATATTTGTCTGGATCAGCTCATACAATGTGGGTCCCATCAATGTAGAAAATTATCTTCAAAAAGTAATTATTAATGGCTTGCTGTCCATCGGGGAAGACATTCCACTGAGTGCCCCCACCGACAGGTCTTGATCCTTTTAACATTAATGTGGGTGAGGGAATGAAGACAGAATTTATCATGTTTGTCAAGGTGTGGAGAGAGCAGATTTGTGTAAGCAAATTTATCCTGCATCTCTAGGCCTTGTTTTTAGCAGGGCTGGGGTACAGACAGTGAGAAACTGCACAGGCATCATGACTTTGGTCTCTGTAGCTGGACCAAAGAAGGATCTGTGCCAAGTTCCAGGACGAGCCTCAAGAGTTAAACAAATACCTTTACCTTGTATTGACACCTGCCATAATCCAGTTAGAATGGTCAATAGGGCATGCTCATTTTTATGTAACCAATAATGTAAAAGGGATCCCGCATCGGGGTATAGGAGAAGTCTATAAAAGAGCATCTTTTTGTAAATAAAGTGGACATTTCGTGGATCATATTGGTCATATACAATCTGTCTCTGAACCCCTCCGTCAACATGAAAGGAAGGTGGCAAGCATTTTAGAGAAGGGGGTCAGAATCAAAAAGAGATATAAAGTAACTTAATAAAATCATTTGGAGAAATATCACACATAAACAAGATGGAATTGATTTGAGAAAAAACAGGCAAGTAGTCAGAAAAGAGAAGCCTAAGGAAAAACACAATAATTCCTCATGGGTCTAAATTACTTTTGCTGATCCAGCAATCAATTAGATTTCACATGCCTTGGGGAGAGGAAAGGAAGAAAATCTGGTAGGTTTTGGTAAAGATGTTTCAGGTTAGATGATCTCATCAGAAGGATGGGTGCACAGAGGAATAAGCTACCAAAAAATAGTGTGGACTCAAACCCTTTTCTAATGAAAAAAAAAAAAAAAGACAAAACAATTGTTCCCACAACCAGAAACATCTGCCAAAGGGAGCGCTTTTGTCCACTCATCAACCTTTTATTAAGAATAGAAAAAAACCTTTGCCCAGCTTGCAACTCTGCCTAGCACCACCTTTCCAATTATGGTCGATTTTCCAGTTTAAAATAAAAACAAAAGAGATTTGCAAAAATTGCTACCAAAAAACCCCAAAACCAAACTCATTGCTCAGCTAATTATTCATAAATATTTGACAGATTGTTTTGGAAAAAAAGCTTATGTCATCACTGTTTCCAAACTGCTGCAGCTCCCTATGACTAATAGGTGAAAACCCGTAGCTAGAATCAAATCAGTCACAAATTGATGTTTTAGGGTGGATGGGGTTTTTTTGGTACAATAAAATGTAATGTGTTTTCTTCAATGTTTCAGAGACCACACCCACACTTTTCTTCAAATCTGTTCATTACCTGAGCAGACACAAGTACAGTTCCATCAGCCTCTCCCTCCACCTTTTGTGCTTGCTTTCAATCTTTGATTTAAAATATAGATCTGTATTTAATAATTCATGACATAAAAGGTGGAATTGCAATACCTTTCACCACCACTATGGTTCTCTTCCCATCCAGTATTTTGTGATGTTTCTTTTCTAAAGCATACTCAGTGCATAGGTAGACATTGGAGTCAGATTGCTGGACATTGTGCAGAGTTATCCTGTAATTCTTTCCTTCCTGTGAACCCGTGGCGCGATCACCAATATCAGGAGAGACATTTGGAGGTTTGTCCTTGGACAAATAGATCACATTGACTGTCCCTCTGTTAGTTTTCAAGTACATTCCCACATGTTTTCCATGATCACTGATTGAGCAAGTTATGCTGATGGAGTCTCCTTCCCAAACACTGATAACGTCTGCTGACTGTTCGTGTTCTCCACCTAAAGATAAGAAATGTGATTGAGATGGCAATACCAGAGCTCTTCTTGATCTACTAATACCAAAGTAGTTTTCAAAACCAACTACTCCTCCACCAGAAGCATTCTGTAAGACCGGACCTTAGTCTTGCTGTTCTGTGCAGGTCATCTCTTGGCTGCCCTGACCCCGTAGTGACTTTCATGGCCATTGACCTGTTCAACTCTGCACTTTCCCAAAGCTTAGAAGGCCTGGGCAAAAAAGTGGCTTCTGTCACTCAGGCAAAAAATTTAGTTTGCTCTGTAGGTTCTCAGAACGATCCTTTTAGTTCTCAGAATATAAGTGTCACTGAACTCAGCCTGACAATTGGAGCTGTTTGGGGTTCTAAATCTGAATCCAAGGGTAAGAAAAAAATTACAGTGAAAGGAGGAAAAATACTTTTTTTTTTTTCTTTTTTAAAGGAAGAAGCATTAGAAACATCAGGAAACTGGATAATACAGCCTCATGGGAAGAAGACTGCAGAAGGCATAACTCCAATCTATAGTAAGAAAGAAAGGTACAAAAATGTACAATGAGACCCTTTGAGTTCTCTAATAACCTCAGGATCAAAAGAAACTGAACAGTAAATACTTGTGTAACAAATAGCAAGAAACAGAGGGATCAAATGGGAAACACCTAAAAGAAATTACATCAGAAGCGAGGGAAGAAAAATTGCGAAGAGAGTATTGCATGTCTAGGACAAACATAGTTTAGGAAGGTTGAATTGTTCGACGTGGAGAGGCAAATTAAGGATCCCTACATACTTAGGATAATGAATTTTAATAAGGGAACACACATAGAATTCAAACACAGAAAGACCAGATTGTCAGAATATAAATACAGTAGGTCACTCCAGCTGACCAGACACGAGGATGTTCCTCCTACAACACTTAGAGAAGGAATTAAGTCAACGCAGGAGTCATCAGCAATTACCTTCCAAAGCAGCAGAGAAAGGGGGTGATGGAGAAGTGCAGAGCACTCAGCCTTTACAATCAGACAAGAAAAGCCCATCAGCCTAAAAATCTGTACTTCTAAACGGACCCAGTCTGAACTTTTCCATGATCTAAGACCTCATGCAGCTCATGACAGAGACACAGCCCATCGATCATATTTTCCAAAGACCAAGGTAAAATTTCAAGAGTAAAATTGTATTTGCAGAAATCCGCACTGGCTCCTCACTAACTCCTCATAACTGCTCTCAGCAGTCTCACTACCAGTTTTCTTTCAGACACACTGATTTATGGATAATAATAAGTTTTACTTAAGTCACCATGCATTCTTGTTATTGTCAGTGGCCATAAGGGAAAAAGGAATGACTGTTTGGAGACCCTTTTTTCCCTCGGCCTGTCCCCCTCAGAGATTCACACTGTTCTCCTCAGGTGTCCCTCCAGCTTGTCCTCTCAATAACTACAGCAACATTCAGCAATGGAAGTTCCTTCTGTAATTGCATAGATTTTTTTGGTCAAAATTCTGCCTAGTTTTCCTAATAGTGAATCTGGCAGGAAGCTGTTTGAGACAACAGAGTAAGGGGCAGGGGGGACAAAACCCAGCAAAACAAACAAGCAAACAAACAAAAAAAGGAAAGAAAATACTAAACTGTAATAGCATGTAGATTGTACTTACCCTTCTGGGCAGGAAGGCACGGGAGGAGCAGAAGAAAGAGAGATGCAGTTGGCAGACACGACACACACAGCATTTCTAAAGGTCTTTCTGGTTGCTCTGTGGGATCTGATTGATGAGTTAAAGGCCTGGGGAAAGGGTCCTATGCCCCAAGCTGGCCTGTTGCCTTCCAGCTACATCAGCTCTCTCCTGAGAAGTCAGCAGGGCGCTGCCTTTGCATCACAACGAATGTGACAGAGAGGGGAAGAGTCACTTCCCTGAGAGATGCTCTCGGTTTTGAGCTGACACTGAAACCGCCCCTGGTTTCCTGAAACTGAGCAATCCCCCAGCCCCGAGGGCAGAAGTAGAAAGCTGCCAGTGGTGAGCACCCACCTTCCCTTTGAAGACAGCTGAGGACAGGGACACTCACTCAAACCTGCTCTTCACAGTGCCCAAGTCAGGCTGTTGTCCCCCAGCTGTGGCCTCACTGGAAATGTGGGTGCTTGGTACAATCAGTTCAGTCTGTCAGTGTTCCCACGGGCTGAGACTGGTGGCTGCAAATGCCAAAGTCTTGGCTTTGGAAGGAGCAAGGAGATGAGACTTCAGGTAAACCCCAAATCATAATATAACCCCAGCACACAAAACAGCAGGTTTGGTCTGCACCTTGGCAATGACAACGTGAATAAATTGCCAGGCAACAGCACAGTAGGTGCCTCTCAGGTGCCCCTGGGTCACATCTAACAACACTTTCTGGAGGGCCTGCAGTGCACAAGAGCTGCAAACCACCAGCAAAAGGGAACCAGCTGCAGCTCATGTGTAGCTCCTGCTTCCTCCCCAGTATGACGGAAAGCTCTTCTTGTGGGCGCTGATCTCTGTGGGAATACAGAGGGGAAGGGGGATGTTCCCAAAGAACTTCTTGCATGCTTGAAACCTCAGAAATTTCATCAATTATTGCAAAGAAAACAGAGTTTGGGCACGTTGTGAAATGAGCTTTCAATTAGCCCCACCAAGGTGCACTACTGGAGATCAAAGCAGGTGCCAGGAGACACCTCTTACTCCCTTACCTCTGCTCTTCACATATTTAAGAAACAAATCATGACAATAATACTGGATGGTGAATTTGGGAATCATGGAATGGTGATGTTTTGTAAAGGAGATTAACAGGCCAAATGACAATACCATCAACACTGGGTCACCAATGAATTTTTAAGGTTTTTAAGGTGATGTTTTATTGTCATTAATATAGCAAAAGAAATAGAAAAATACGATCAGTCAAAAGATGTTGCAGCTATCAAATTATGGCATTGGGTGAGTCAGGTGTCTTAGTGTCTTTTTTGTTTATAAGATGCTATTTAATCCTGAGATTAAAAACACTTGCCTATATATGTACATTGCAAAACACGCAGCACTTGCTGAGGACAAACCCTGCAGAGATGTCCAGAAGCAGAGCACACAGCTGGAATGTGCAGGCTGGAACCCCCAGTCCTTCTTCAAAGGCACCCCCAGCCATGACTTACCACAGAGCACAACAGACCCAAAAGCAACACCTCTGAGAGCTGTAGTGGGATCACAAAGTAAAGGGCCCATAACTGATTTGGGGGGCTCCTTTAGCTGGCTATAGTACCAGATGTGTTTCTCCAATAAATGAAGATCACAGAATATTCTGAGTTACTGCCTGGAATTGCCTAATTTGTCAGGAAGACTGATAACAGAGTTCTGCTCAGCCTGGCAGGGGCCGTGGCCTCCGTGAGCCAATGCCATTCCCGAGGGAGCTGGATACAACCTCCCACCCATCCCTGCCCAGGACCAAACATTCAGAGCACATGTCCTCAACCTGCAGGTGGTGGCAAAATCCAATGTCTGTTCAAAGAGATCAAACCTCTCTAACTCAACACACCATTCACCTGCACAAAACGCTGCTTTTGAACCTGGAGACTACCTGAGAATTCCAAAAACAAAGGTGCACATGCGTGGTATCACATTAGGGAGTGGAAGACATGCAAAGAGCAGCTGAAGGATTGCACCTTCATTCATAGATTCAGTCCTGGAGACAATTCAGCTGGTTTTAGCCTGTGCTGCTGAGTCAGCTACACATGTTGTGGTGGCTGCTGGCCTCAGCCAAGCATCAGGAGAGGGTGGGAGATCCAGGGTGTTCTTTGTGTTGCTCGTGAAGGCCTGGAGCTGGACAATGGTAGCAGTCACAGTCCTCGGTGAATGCATGGATGTGGTGAAGGTACATTGGTGAAAACCAGACCATTTGTGAATCCCGGTCCATGAGGTCCCATGGAAAATCAGTCTCTGTTGCTTCAGCTGGTTTCTGTATATAAATAGGGAGGAAGATGCTGGTGCCATAGAGGTTTGCTCATTTGTAGATGTTTTTC
Organism: Grallaria varia; assembly: GCA_013396735.1. Classification (NCBI taxonomy): domain Eukaryota; kingdom Metazoa; phylum Chordata; class Aves; order Passeriformes; family Formicariidae; genus Grallaria; species Grallaria varia. The sequence continues at coordinate 1,046,642 of VWZG01003565.1, forward strand.
AAACATGTGTGAAATTTTCATACTCTGGAGCCTGTCTGTTTTGCCTGAGCTGCAAAAGTGAAAGAAAAATATCTGTGAGGTCACAAAGGGCACAGGTTGATTTCCGTGAGAAGTACCAGCATTAGCTAGGACTGCCTTAGAAGAATTAAAAGTAACACACTGGCAGTCATTTTTTCCCCATTTATGTTTCTCTGCAATTCTTGAGCAACTCACTGGTATCCATCTCAGACAGACCCACAGGCCTTGTGTTTCTCCACACATCCCCCCCCAGCAATGGCACGTGGGATGCTTTTGCCATAGGGCAGCACAGTTGGTGCATCCCAAGTCCTACACTGGATTGTAGCACAATCATTTCTGAGTAAGAGGTGGTTTAATATTCTCTCACTTAAAGAACACTGTGGTCTCTGTGTTGGCAGGGAGGAGGGGAGAGCAGAGGGTAATACAGAGGAAGGCTGATACTTCCAGATTTTATTCACATGATTCCCTACGTGCTCCACAGCCCTTTCTCATCCCAACTCTTTCCATGCATATTAGTTTGCAAAACAAACTTCCCTCTTGGATGCGTTTAGGGAAATCTTTCTCAAACCAAAGGTGGCTCTTTAGCGGGCAGAGCTGTGAGAGGGAACCATCCTCCTGAAGGACCTGCCAGCCCATGCCTGGATGTCCACCAGTCTCCTGGGCTGGGACACGTCTCTGCAGGGGAGGCTGCACAGCAGCTCTGCAGTCTGGGATCACTGCAGGGAACTGCATCTCTCTGAGGGAAGGCTGAGCCCGGCCATTGCTCCCTCCTCATTTCAGGAGGCAGCAGAGAGGAAATGAACACTCTGCTTATTTTTCGTAACAAACTCATCCAGACAACATAATGAAGGTGAGTTCCAGGAAGAAAACCCAGGATGCTTTTTCCACTGCCAGATGTGGCCCCCAAAGAAAACCAACGATTTGTCAGACTGTACCTTGATTATACTGATGCCGCCGACAGAAACACCTTATGGTGATTGCTGCACAAAGCACAAATAACAGCGGTAATGTCAAGGAGATGCCTAAGTGTCTCTTTTTGTTGGTGAGAAATTCCGGATTACCTGGAGAGCAGAAGAAAATAAAGAGAATCCCAGTAAACCAAGAAGGCATGTCAAGCCATGAGCCTGCCTCACAGTGCCCTCCCTGAAGAACTGGGCCTGGTGCAGGGGCATTGTACCCCACAACAGCTGAGAGGGAGAGAAGGAACCCACTAATCAGAGAACAAATACTCTCTGGCTCAGGATATCTTAATGAAGACACCTGTAACAACGCTGACTTCACCAACATTCAAAGCTAATTCTTGACTCCCCACCACAACAGATACCGTTGAACATCCATCTCATCTGAAATAACCAAAAAGAGGAGGTGTGGGACCCATCCTTAATGATGGGCTCAAAGGGCACTAAGGAAATCCTCTTTAGTTTTTTAAAAATCTGTTTGTCCATGACCTAAGGAAGATGACAGGGATTTCTACCCAGGAACATAAAAAGACCCAAATGTCCTCTCAGTCGGGAGGCAAAGTCTCATTTATCACTTACTGATAAGGAGAATTCTTGGGAACATGTTGCACGCCCATCATGTACCACCTTCCCTCAGCATCCTTGTCTCTGTTGCTGTATAGCTACAGAAACCTGAGCCTGTGGACATCTATGGCCAGGACAGGGCACCTCCGTGGGCCAGGGGAAAGTCTTTGAGATGGATGGCTACAGCGTGTGTGGGGTCAAGGTATGAATGTACAGCACATCTCCCCACCCTGCTCATGGAAAACTCTGTTGACATCAAGCTCTCTGGGCAAAACTCTCTCAAAGTAAAGGGAAAACAAATATGTGGAGAGATTAACTTGGAATTCCTTCCGCAGGGGTGGCAGCTGGTGGTTTTCTGGATTCTGCACCTGACATGTAGCACTTCAATGTAGGGTTGGGCTCCCAGATATTTGTGTCTATTTCACAGCAAGTTTTATCCTCCTCAGTACTGATGTTACCTGTCCTATTTTCTGAGAAAGCTGAAAGATAAAAGGCATTCCAATCATTAATATGGATCACGTAAATCAATGTTAAAAATGTTGAAGATATTAATAGGTTAAACAAGTGGATTACATAGCACAAAAAGCTGGAGATTGCCATGATTGCAACCCGTTGGAGCTGTTTCATTCCCCAGCTGTTGAAATCAACCATCATCATCGGGATTTCCTTCTCACTAAAGCTGCTGAACTGTTCTGTGAACCAATAATGGAGATAACCCATTTGAAGAAGGCAAGAAAGTTTTCACATGTAATTAAGAATATCGAAACATTGGTAAAGACCTTAGCATTATCTTTATGCAATTAAAATCCGTTCAAATAATAATTATGACAAACTTTTGCAGCTCCCTTTTACCCACAGGAACCAAAGAAGGGGAACAACCAAGACCAGCAGCTGTTTAGATCTCAGAGACCCCGGAGTGTATCCCCACTGACCCTGCATCCCTCTGTGCCATTATATAACTTACTCCTCTTCTAGGAGAATCTTGAAAATTCCTTCCTTACTGCCTACACATCCCACACTCAGCACATCCACCTCTTGCCCTGGCAGGGGATACAGGCATCCATGTCTACAGCAATTTCCAGGTTTCTCTATGGATGGTTTAGTGTCACCCAAGTTTTACCCAATGGTAACACCTTGTAGGTATTTTGGTGAGCATAAACACAGGAGAAAAACAGTCATTTTCTACTGACTGAAGCAGGGGGGATTCATACACTGCAAACTGGCACAGAATTCAACCATGAAATTGCTGTTACAAAAAAATAAAAAAAGAAAAAAAAGAAAAAATAAAGCAAGTATGGATCAGAGTAACTTGTTTATCTGAATATCTGAATCTCTACTAGTGTCGTTTTAAGCACTGTTTGACCCGAGAGAATTGAATTTAGTTTTCTGAATGATTTAATGACCTTATTTTTAACAGCAGAAACTAATTTTGTCAAGTAAGTTTACTGTCTGCACAAATGGGTAACAGTTCCATTTCATAACCAGAAATATGTTTTTCCTCTGTTGATAGCCAGGCTCCCAACAGAACATACCTGTAGAATTTGGGTTGCCACATGAGTATCCTGCTCCCCCAGTTTTCTCCCAGACGATGGCATAAATTCCTTCAGGAAAAGTATTTGCTTGCTGAAAGCACATCAGGATGTGTGTTTGCCTGGTCATCAGCTTAATCGTTCCATTTGAAAACATCTCATTTTGTGTTTCAGCGATTTTTGCAAAACCTCTAAAATCACGAGCTTGGCATATGCTGGTTGCACAGGCTGCACAGCAGTAGACTGTCACCTTTGTTTGGCCAGGGGAAGAGTCAGGTGTCCCCTCAGCAGGGTGATCACTGGCCATGGCAATATCTAAACCAGAAAACAAAGAAAAAATATTTTCTACCACTTTACTCCCCAGAGGTGATACCATAAGGTATTTCATGTTAGAGAATGGGATGAGTTTTGGGGAGATGTCCAGTTGTGGCTTAGGAGACACTGTCTGCCAGTGGGCAAATTTTATACAGCACTGGGGCCAGCCCACGAGATAATTTGGGGTTAGAAATATGATATAATTCCCCCCACTGCTGCTACAGGTTTTAAGCAGGATGTTGGCAGCTTGGGAAGATTAGATAAGGGTTTTTCTCTTGCTGACCTCAGGTGAATCATCTGTTCTTGTTTTCTTTCCTTCCCAAGCCCTTGGCACAATCTTACCAGGTGTCCCTCCAGCAGACTCTCAGATCCCAAAACCATTGAAGTTCACTGGGGCAAGAGCCAGTCCTTTGGGAGACGACTCGCCTCAAATGACATCAGACACTTCCCAAAACAGGGGATTGTGACAGGTCAAACGAATCCATCGTCACCTTGATTTCTTTCCTCCCCTTAGGGCTTTTGTGGTCTTAGTTTTAACTGGGAAAGGCTAAGCATTTTAATAACAGCTAAATATTTTTTAGCCACTGATGCACACGGAAAAGCACTGAGGTGATACAAAGAGACTCACTTGGATGGGGAGCTGTGATGGCCACGAGCAGGAAACCCACCCGTATGAGACAGGGAGAGTCCATCCTGCTGGCCTGGGTGCTCAGCTCCAGCGGCGCTGGGTGCTCTGCGAGATGCTCCTTGGTCCCAGGTCAGGCTCAGCAGGCTCCTTCCTCACTCACCTCCCTGTTGGGACATTCAGTGCAGTGTTTAGCATCCATTACCTCTCATGCTCCTTCTCCAGACCAAAAGGAAACAGCTGCCAGGCCAAGGGCTGGGAGGCTGCTCCAACCCAAGGTATCTCAAAGGGAGGGCAAAGGAACACTCACGCTGCTCAGCTGTTACTACAATGGCTTTTGCAGGTGCCAAATTCACATCCCTTTCCACCTCTGGCTCAGTCACAGCAGTAGAGGACACGTGGTCCTTCTGCAGGGAAAGGGAAATCCCTCCCGAGCCTGGTGGGCAGGAGGCTCCATGTCCACGTCCTCCAGGCTGCTCAGAGCACTGGCCCTGCACACATCCCTCAGTACATTATGCAATAAATAACAGCCTGACTCACTGTTGCTTCCAAAATACAAAAAAAAATTAGATAAGGAAGATATTTTGTGCTGAAAAAGTGTTTTAATTGATGTAAGATGTAATGTTTATTGTCTATTTGAACTCTTTGTTTTCAGTTTAGATGGTCTGATGGGAAATAGCCATTCAAATTGGATGAATAGACAAATAAAAACTTGGAATTTCTTTCCAAAAAGTCTCTTGACTTTAGTCAGAAGTTCATTCTCAGTCATTTCAATGAAACTGTCGTGAATGTGTGAAATATGTTCTAGAAAAATACAATTTCCAAATAAGAAAAAAAAAGTGGAAAAAACTAAAACTTTCATTATAAACCTGGCTCTGGAAAACACAGACTGCTTTCCTTTTGGGAGCTTTTCATTAGAAACTTTCATTAAAAAAACTTTTTTGCTGTCACCGTCTGAGAAGTACCTTGAGGAAATTTCCACGTTAATTATGCATTAATTCCTAATTATGAATTAATTCTTCAGCAGAAGTGAATAAACGTTTGTCTCTCATGGTCTGTGCTAACCTAGGGCTGCTGAGAGTTCCACTCCAGAAACAGATGGTACAGGAGAAACAACCCACACAAGTCTGTTCCAGCTGCCAACAGGCCCAGGGGTCCTGGCACTGCCCAACACGCCCTTTCCAAGGTGTGACCCATCCACTACCACTTTACACCACACGAGGGAACAGTGTCTCCACTTTACACACAGGGCTCCTGCTCACCTGCACAGTCCTGCAAGGATTTCCTCTTGCCCCACCAAGTATTAAACAACAATCTCATCATCCTCTTATACGTCGAAAAATGGATCCTAATTTTTTACTTATTTACTTTTTTTCAAAGCAGGTCATTCGGTGCCATTTCACACATGACTTTATCCTGTTTCTTGCTGTGCAAAGCATCAGTTAACAATGCCTGTCCCTCCTCCTTCATGGGGGAGCAGAGTGTCAATGGACTGTCACCAACCTTAAATCAGAGAATTATTAGGTTGGAAAAGACCCTTAAGATCATCAAGTCCAACTGTTATCCCTGCACTGCCAAACCCACCACAAGATCATGTCCCTAAGTGCCACATCTCAATGTCTTTTAAATCCCTCCAGAGTACTGAAACCCTGGAGCATGCTCGTCTCACAGAACAGCTGCAGCACATCTGGGAGAATTATTTGCCTAGAGGTTAGGATTTGTTTTTTTTCCCAGTAGTTTTCTGTATCTTCTATTCTCATTCATTTTTTCTTCTCTTTTATGGGTTTTTTGCCCCTTCCCTTGTACTCAAGGGATGTGTCCCTTCCTCTCCTGTCTGGTGACATTCCTTCCCGCTTCCCCTCTTGTCTTCACTTCCAAAAGCTGAAACACTGTCCACCAAATCTCAGTCCCCTCCCACTGGCCTGTCTTAAAATCCGCTTTTTTGGCATGTTTCTGAGAGTTTTCAGCAGTCTGGACCACCTCCAGTCATCAGCTTTAAACTTACTTCAACAATAAAACACTCAAATCTAAAAAGAAGCGTGCTCTTTGGATAGAAAATATTTTCTGTCCATTTTTTCCCTGCTTCCCTTTCTTTTCAGCGAAATACAAATCTTTGGTTTTCAGAGCTACTTAACTTGTCTGCAGAGCTGCAACAGAGCAAAGCCAGAGCCTAAAAGCAAATCAGCTGCAAGCAGCAGATGAGGAAAACAACAAGGAGGAGGATCTGGACTTTGCTCTGCAAACAGCAGCCACTCACACTCAGCCAACCAGCTTTTCCCCAACTCACACCTGACTCATGAACCTGAGACTCCCTTTGCCAATACAAGAAAGCAAATCAGTCATTAATACAACAGCATCACGTCCAGGAACGTCCTCTCTCAAAGTCAAGAATTAACTGATGAGCTAAAATTACCTGAAATGCTCTCACACATTTTTTTGGTGCTTATTCCTACTCCAGCCCAAGTTAAACCTGCCCTTCCCGTGTGTGTCCCCAGGCTTTGGGAGCTCTGCCTGGCACAGCTTCAGCAGGGACCCCCAAGGTGACCAGAGCAGAGCTGTTGGTGGGGGGTGACCCCAGTCCCAGCCACGGGGGCTGGCAGGGCAGGGCTGCTGCCCCATGGTTGGGATGTGCTTCCCTCCCCAGGCAGCCACTATGCAGAGTCGTGGACCCACAAACTCCAGTGCTGTTTTGCAGATTAAACATTGCATTTTCCTGCCCCTTTTCCCACGTCCAGCCACACATTCTGAACTCTGTAGCTTTAGGAGCATTTTAGTATATGGCTTTTATGGTCAGGCAGAACTGACTTGGTGGAACAATGCAATAACATCTTCTAAAACTTCGATTTGGTACCCTAATGAGATCCCAGAGAGAAGGCTAAAGTTTCAATGCATTTGGAGAAAATAATACTACTGAAGGAATTAAGGCAACAACTGAATAAACCCAAATAACTTCAGAGAAACCTACAGATTTCATTTTCTACTGCAATTCTGTTCCCAGAAAAGGAGCAGTACTTACATAAGAGATCATTTTAGTATCACTTTCTATACCAGTTTCACTCTTGACCTGCTGCATGCCACTCTCAGCAACTCTTTGCAATAAAAAAAAAACAACCAAACAAAATGAAATCATGGGAAGGGATAAAACAGCCCTTTTTACCGAGTGAGCCTAAGAGTGCAATTTGTTTCTACAGCTCCAACAAGGCAGTGCAGAGAAAGCAACCAGCAGGACATTGTGGTTGAGCTGAGGAATCTCTGCAAAAATCCTGAATGTAAAGCACTATTTGGCTTCCCACCAACTATTCTAAAAAAAGAAAAGAATTCCACAGTAACCATTAGAAAACGTTACTAACTTTTTTTTATGCTTTCTGCACATTAGAAAAAGTAGAATGAACTGTTCCACTGGTTCTTTTAAACTTCCTTTATTTACTCAAGCCTTGTGACTCAGCTCTGTTTCTTTTCATTCTGAACCCAGAGCCAACAGATGAGGTTTTTTGTTGCTTAATGAAGCTGTTTGGGCTTCTGCACTCACACCATCAGTGTGAATTCAGTGCAGAGCTGCACGGAAGTTACCGGTCAGGGCTACAGAAGTTATTTACTTAGAAAGATCACGAGCACCAGTAACACACATTCTTCCTTATGCAGAAAACGTGCAGCACACTAATCATTTCCCTTCTGCCACAGATATTTTAGTGCCTGTTTCTAAATATTTACTTTAAAACAAGGGAGCAGGAATTTGTAAGAAAACAGACTGACTGTAAGACAGGACCCCTTAAAGAAGGCTGTGAGTACCTTAAATCTGTTTGTGTCCGAGGAAGCCTCCATGGCTCTTCCATTCCCTTCTGCAAGTGCCTGTGAAGACTTTCCAGCTCCCAATTAATTCAGCTCCTCTTGGATCCCAGAGAAAAAGACAGACCACTGGCTCCTCCTTCTATACTTCGTCTAAATTTTCAGTTTCACTTTATGGACTGAGATCAGCAATTTAATGAGTAAAGTTCATTTGCAGCTGCTGCGTGGGACTTGGCAGCTGGAGAGCACAGGGGAAAAAAAAGAATCACACCTCACAACCAACTTTCCACAAACCTGCTTATGGGTACCTGGGCAGTAACTCTGTCCCTCCATGGACTGCAACAGGTTTGAGATCTGCTCCTGAGTCTGGCACTACTTTGCATTGCAAGGGGTGCCTGGGCAGCAGAGCCTGCGGTGCTGAGCCGGGCTTGTCCCCTGGCAGGGGTCAGTGCTGAGCGATACCCTGCTGGACCACACACAGGGGGGGTGATTCGGCCCTTTGGCTCTTTGGCTGAAGTTGTGTCCATCCCATAACCTGCCCTGAGCCCTGGGGAGAGGAGGGAGGGCAGAGGCAAACCAAAGGAACCCCCGATGATCAACTCAGCTGACTCCAGCACCAGGGCACACGGGGAGGAAAACTCCGTGCACAGGAACAGATGAGGGGGAAATCTGCTTCGTTTTGGGTGGGGATTTTTTAGGGTGGCAAGGAGGCAAATCAAATGATCCAAGTTGATTTTAAATCTCAGCAAAGCAATACAAGGTTGCAGCAGTGAAGGCAACCTGGGCAGTGGCTGGCCCTCTCTTTTCTCCTCTTCCCTATAAGCCCAGGTAGATCCACAGAGCCAGAAGCTCTTTTCCTTGCCTTCACCACTCACTTTGGCACACGTAACTATTGCGAGGGAAACTTATGGACACCACAAACTGACCAATTTGATCAAGGTAATGCCGTTTATTGTTGTGAAAACACCCCTTCAATAACCCAGATAGCTCACACACTGCACACACACTGCAAACCACACAACTCTGTTGGTGTAAAATAAAGTCCTTGTGATTTCTCTCTGTGCCGTTGTTTTTCAATTCTTCTGCTGCAGTTTCTGTAAGTTTACATTCCTCTTCACTGTTGATCTCCACAGAGGCTTCTTACGAGTAGCTTCTCACTGCAGTCTTAAAGGCCTCGCAGCATCACTGCATCTAAAATCGCAGGGTCGCTCACATGCCCATTTTCTGCAAGAAATTTCCCAACACGTAACAAGCTTTCTTGTGACTCAGCAGTGCCCTGCAGAGAATCACTCTATTCCAGGTGTCCCTCAGGACACATGCAACAGTTCCATTTTCCAGATAAACTTTATCTGGATCTGAAAATAAAAAGGTTTCCTTCAAGTGCATAGTCCACCCTTCCACCAAGTTTCTTTTTCATCACACTTTGCCCTTAATTTCATCACATGACCCACAGACCAAAAAGTCCAAACATTTGCAAATTGTGCTCCAAGAAGAAAGGAATGCTTCTGGAAGGATTAGCATGCTTGGTGTATCCTAAGCATTGCAGCATCTGGTCCTTGTAGAGGAAGAGGGGGAGGCTGAGCCTGGGGAGGCACAATTTCAGGGGTTTATTGAGCAGTTATCATACAGAAGTGACCGCTTTAATTTAATTTAATCACAGTGCTGACAAACCACAGTGCCCTTCCAGTAAATGGGGGTGGTTTGGTTTGCTCTTACTGTGGGAGCCTTTGCCATATTGGAGGGATATTAGCACGACTTGGCATGGGAAAGAAGGTGTTTGTAGTCTTGATAAGCTTAAGCAAGTAGAAAAACAGAATGTGCAAGCAGGATAAAGGGAAAACAATGTGCAGGTGTTGTGATACAGCCAGCCACTTGGAGGTAGTCTTGGGAGCGTGGGAATGTGTATGCTCGAATGGGTATATATATCACTAGAAGTTGAGAATAAAGTTGGATTTGAATGTGCATCATATTGATGTGTGTTGTTCATTTCTCGCTCGTAATACTAAGGCCGTGGCACTCTTACAGTCCCAGTTCAGGGCAGCAGCTTCTGTGTTAGAAAACCACTCCAACACTGGGACATTTGCCTGTTCCAGGCTCAGAACATCAAGACATTCCTTAAGAAGAAACCCAAACCACAACACCACCACCACTAAGTCCAAACAAACCAACAAAAAAAACCCCACAACAAACTCCCTTGTTTCCCTTCTCTTGTGTCCTTTGTGGTGTGGAAGGGTCACCTTCAGCACATGAAAAAGGCTTCTACGTCTCTGAAGGAGTCAAACATTAACACCAGTAAGCCAAGAGGTGCCCCTGCCCCAGGGACAAGCAGGAGGCAACGCAGCCACCACTCTCCCTGCAGGTCCCACCTCTGCCAGTTTGGGCCTCAGTCTCCCCTCCAGCTGACCTAACGTGTTTTGACATCTGACGCAATTTAGCACAAGGAAACAAGCTGTAGCTAAGGAATGTAGCAGCAAAATTGGGATTTTTTGGACCTCCAGAGGATCGCTTGGTTTGAGGACGTGCCAACAGGACTAAGCCTTTCACTCACATTCAGCCCAGCTAAACAGCAGCTGTGTCCCCGTTCTAGTGCGAGCTGTCAGAGCCAAAGACATGAATATTCTGAGAATCTGACTCAAAACTTGAATTTTACCTTTGTCTCCTTTCACTTTTGCACAGGAAGAATTAGTTTCCAAGTACAGAATGGGGTAATACCCAAGCACACGAGCCGCTTCAGATTAGCCTCTTCCTCAGCACCACAACATTGAATTCCCCTGGCACTGTATCTACATGATTTTTTCATTTTCACTGTTCCCTGTGAGTGAAACCAAATTCCTCAAAAACCTGCTTTCTGCAAGCACTGAGCAGAAGCACAGGGGAAACATCTGCTGCCCAACCTAGAACTACCAGGAACCAGCAAAGAACTTCAGTACCCAAAAACTGTTTTGAGAAGTTTATTTTACTTTGTACAGATAGAGCTTGCACTGCAACCTTTGATGATAAATTAAGTATGTGATTAATAGAAAAAAATATTAGCAATTCATGTCATTTCCCCTTCTCCTACTTACCCAGAAATATGCTTTTGGAATTTACTTACTCATTAATTATATTGTGTTTATATTGCAATAATCCTAGAAACTCTACTCCTAAATGAGGGTTTATTTTGACATCCAAGAGCAAAAACTTCCAAAGTGAACTTTCTCCTATGGCCAAGGAATCTTACACTTTGGTCCACCCTGCCAGCACAAAACCCCTTTCACTTGAATACAGAAATACCAGAATATCAACATTAACCAAAAATTCAACATGAAAAGTGAACCAGAAGACATGAGATGGAAAATGGACAGAGAATGACCCAGAATTTTTCTTAGCTCTCTTATTTGTGAATACAAGAAGTGTTCTGTGCTTCTATTCCTTTTTCCTTCAAGCACCTCTTACACTTTTGTTTATGTATCTCATTTTATGTTCTGGCAAACTGAAAGTAATAAGGCAGCCCAGGCAACCATCTCAAGTTTCACCATTAACAGCCATTGTCCCACTATACTGTTGGTCACTGCTTTTGGCTTCAAAGCCTCACTTATCTACAAAACCTCTACTCTCACCTTTGTGAGGGAATGCCCTGCTAATCTGGTACATCAGCAAAGCAGAGCATGAAGTAATTTTTGGCTGAATGACAGATGTTATAACCGTAACGGTTTATGACATGATGGACATAAAACCACCTTTATTGCCAAGCAATTCACCAGTCTGGCGCCACAAGAAAGAATGAAGCCATTCTCCGGCAAAGTTGCATTACAAATTTTTGCATACATAACCAGCTTTGTTCAGAAGAACAATAAGAGGCGATGCTATGAGAAAACAAGTCATCTCTTGGCATTGGGGACAGAAATCAACAGCCATCTGAGACGTTGCTATCAGAAAGAGCTTCTGTAAAGGGTTCAAGAACCCCATTGTGAACATCAGACACCATCTGATTTTAGTTAACACACTAAGTTAAAAACACATGTTTATTAAAAGGCCAGAATTAATCTCTCATGTTTGTCCACTGCTTTGAAAAGAAACCCATTGCTTGGTTCTTCACCAGCTGGGCAACTGGGCAAATATTGACCAGATGCAACTCCCAGGGGGCTCCCTGTCAGCATGTTAGCAGTTCCCCCACTCCCAGTTCTGGGTCCCACAGATGCTGCAGTGTCCAGTGCTTATTCAATATCCATGCTTGGAGATCCCCTTGTGCCAAGACCCCTGTGGACATCCTGTGAGGAAGTCCCTACCTCAAGGGAGCTGCCCTTGTAGCAGAAGAGAGACCAAAGGCAAGAATGAGAACAGACCAACTTCTTAATGCCTACGATAGACAGATTATAGAAATAATATCCAACTTTAATTGGAATCATAGAATCATTAAGCTTGGAAAAGTCCTCCAAAATCACCAAGTCCAACCTTCAATCACAGTTCTAGGACTTCAAGGCCATGGTCAGTAACAGAAATGCACAATGCAACCAAAGGGATGAGCCTCCTCTGCTACAGGAGCAACTCCTCACTGCTCCATGGGCTAGCACAGCACAGGGATCCCTCATGCTCTGGATGCAGTAGAAATCCAAGAATCATGGAATGGTTGGGTTTGGAAGGGACCTTAAAGACCATCTCATTCCAAGCAGGGGCACCTTCCACTGTCCCAGGTTGCTCCAAGCCTCGTCCAACCTGGCTTTGGACACTTCCAGTGATGGGGCAGCCACAGCTTCTCTGCCCAACCTGTGCTAGGGCCTGCCCACCCTCACAAGGAAGAATTTCTTCCTAATATCTAATCCAAATCTACTCTCTTTTTGTTTGAAGCCATTCCCCCTTGTCTTGTCACTACATGCTCTTGTAAAACATCCCTCTCCATCGTCCTCGTGGGCTCCCTTCAGGTACTGGAATCCTCAGCCTTGTTAGTTCCCAGGGTAGCCAGGGCTGGTGGCCCACGCAGGGAAGCTGCTTTGAGCAGGATGCCACTGCCAGGGCACAAACATTTCCCCAGCTTTGCGACGCCTGATGTACAAGCAGAGAAATGGAGAGATGTTCCCCTGCTCCAGAAGACTGCGGGGTGCATGATGAGTCAATGCAACGCAGTTTCATCTCGACACTATTACACTTCCTTCAGCAAAATTACCTCACATCAGGAAGCTGCTGGACGGCATAAATTAAAGGGATCTTGAATACCACAAGGCAACAAGGACCAACCCAGCAGGATTTGCCTGCCAGTCGTGGCACGCTGAGCATCCACTGCTGCCAGAAGCTTGTGCCAGGCCCAGCAGATGTGCAGCCAGATGGCCATGCTGCCAAAACAGCCTCAGTCATTCACTGCAGAATGATGGAATCACCTTTTTGGCCTTCCGCAGCATTAGGTAGCTTCTGTTACCTTTTTTTTTTTTCTTTCTTTCTTTTGTATAAATGATGGGAGTGTTACTTTGAAGCCTGCCTAAAAGCTGCTCTCCCTATGAGCCAAGCTCATGTGCTGCTTGTGCTTTTGTCCTGTTTCACTGCCTACCTGGTTAGAGCTGCAGGTGTTGCTGAATCATTGAATCACCCTGAAAAAATAATCTTACCATTATCTGGGGAGACAACAAGCCTGAGTAAATTGGCTCTCTTCTGCCTTCCTCTGCAACTGCCTTCCTCTAAAGGCAGATGGTTTCCTGGAACACGCCGTCCAGGACTATCAAACAGGAACCATGTATGCTGTTGTGATCCTTTAAACTATGAATGCTTTGAGGGCTTTGGGGGAGAACCAGCCCCCTTTTCCAAGCCTCTGGGCACCCTGCATGTCCAAGGGGTCTGGTTTTGACTGGGGAGGCAGCTGTAGCTCAATTAAAACACAACAGCATCCCAGAGAACTGAATACACAGGAGCAGAGATCCAAAACCTCTCTGGCTTTGCAGAGACACAACCAACAACCGTACAGACAAAGCAGTTCTGTCACAGACAATTACAGAACTGAAACAGGATCCAAAGCCTTCTGCGAAATGAAATTAAAGCAACTTCCCAGAGCTACTCTTGCTTGGTATCAAAGCTAGCTGTTACAACTTTCCCTTTAGTAATAGCAAAAAAGTATCATGAAACAGGAACTGCAATTTAAATCCAGGATCTGATCCACATTTTCTTTGATTACTCCATAAAAAAAAACCACACGTAGTAACTTTAACCTATCTTATTTTCTCCACTGCTAAACAGGGCATTAAGGAAATGTTTTTTCCTGAAACATCAGCTGCCTGGGACGATAAGAGAAAGCACAAAAGTTGTATAGGTTTTTGTGTTCAAATATCACTTTCCTGCAATACCCCCAATCTTCATGTTTGTGAGGCACTCCCTGGCTAACCTGTTACATCAGTGAAATAGTGCATGAAGTAATGTAGGGCTGAAGTATAAGGAGAACCATAAGTTTCTATGACAATGAGCGCAGCATCACAAAAGTGACCTTTTTTGCCAAGTAGTGTGCTGGTCAAACATCTGCACAGCACCAGACAGCTGCTGACACAAGGAAAGGGAAGGCTCTCAGGCACAGTTTTCCAAGATTCACCAGATGCAGTTCCCTGAGGTTTCTGTACCACCTCAGGAGAAATTTCTCTGCTCAGTTCAGGGCTGCAGCTTCTGTACTGGAGGAATGCTCCAATGTTGGGACATTTGGCTACCATTACACTCACACTCCAGGCTCAGGGCATTAAAAACCTATGACACGGTTGAGACCCCATGTAATAATCACTCACACAAAGCTCTCCAGAACATTCTTACATCTACTTACCCCTGCCAACCCTGAGCTTTGGTCCAGGCTCTCACCTTCTTTCTGACCAGGTTCCTTGGCTCAGGCTTTTCTAATTTCTACCCCAGTCCTCCTCCTTTCAGGTCAAAAGTCAGTAGATCATGACCCAAAGGCGGATGGAGGAAATTGTGCCTTGTGCAAGTGCACAGTGGAAAATTACATACATTTTAGGGCAGCCAGCAGCGTTCCATCGACAGGCCAAGCACACAACCTCCTCCTCCACCTCCCTCTGGCCAGGGATCCCCAGTGCATGGCAAATGTGGCACCCAGGGTTTCTGACTGACAGATGAATGTCCACCCCTTGTCTAAGGTTTCCTTTGAGGTAACATCTTGGTATATGATGTTCATATATGTACCTTACGTGGTACAAATTCATACATTTTAAGTTTTCATGGATTATTTCCCTTCCCTTCCCCCTAGAAAAGCCTTAGTTTAACATCAGTGGCATACTGAGATATACAGTGGGCTGTAAAACACCTCCTCAGCTGAAAAACTGATTTTGTATTAAATACTTTGACAGCCAGCACTCTGACTTCATTATAACAAGTCATACACCTTGTCTTGAATTAATTAATCATCTGTAGACTTTTAAAACAAGATCCTCCAAGCAGCCTGTAAATGGAGACACACAGCTTCCTTGAAAAAAACCTTAAAGAAGTTTGATATTTCCCTGACCATTTTGTCTTAAAACACAGGTATATTTAGAGGGCCCTTAATATCCTCTGGGATAAGCTACACCTGCTTGCAGATTTGCCCCATAGCCAGCAAGTCCACAAGGCTTTATGCACTTGGAGCCCCCAAGAAGCCATCCTGCTCCTTGGCAGGGCATTCAGAGGGACTCCCAGGCAGATAGACAGCCTGATTACCTCCC
This sequence comes from Grallaria varia, assembly GCA_013396735.1. Taxonomy (NCBI): domain Eukaryota; kingdom Metazoa; phylum Chordata; class Aves; order Passeriformes; family Formicariidae; genus Grallaria; species Grallaria varia. Next base: position 1,062,096 of record VWZG01003565.1, read on the forward strand.
CCAGCAGCACCCAAAGGCACATCAGCAAAGATGGCACACGTCAGACCCTGCACTTTGGCAAAGACATGGAAATCATAGTCCGGAGTGCAAGATCAGGTTGAACAGATACTGTGATAGGCAGGAGAGCACGTGGGACTGCTGATAATGAGGTATGGGCACCACTGGGGGTTCCAGCCCAACCACAGCAGCTCCGACTCCCTGGGGCAAGGAGGGCTCGAAAAACACCCCACATCTTCCCTTCCTCCCCCCTCACTCAGATTGTGTTCCTTCTCAGCGTTTGTTTTCTGTTGCAACACCAGCACTCAGCCCTGAGTGCATGTTTGGTTTTGAGTTCAGGGCAGCAGAGGATGTTTACAGGCTGGGTTGTTGCCACGTCATCTGGGTCTGGGGACAGGAGCTCTCCCCATGCGCCCAGTGCCAGTGGTGGGTTTGCTGCACGAGCTGTGTCTCAGCCCTCCCAACTCACCCTTCACCAACCCAGAAGCTGCACCTCTGCCCACTCAGCTCTGATTCTGTTTCCATGCCCAGCCTTGCTCTTGCTCAGTGGGTGACTTCCATGGGTCTGCTCGCTCTGCCAAGAGGAAAATTTCATCTCTCTGCTTTTTCTTGTAGCCTATGACAGCCGACAGACTGTGTGAGCACTTCCTGAAAAAGTCACTGCTGAGGAATATTTGCAACCAGACCCATCCTCCTTCACCTATTTGTAGTATTCTGAACTGCATAGACAAGGTCTAGTTAAGTGCATGTGTGGTTCTCACACAATCAGCTAGGTTGGAAAAGACCTTTGAGATCGAGTCCAACCTTTGATGCAGCACCAGCTTGTCACAATGTCACATCCAGTTTCTACTGAAATACCTCCAGGGTCTGTGAAACCACGACCTCCCTGGGCAGCCTATTTCAATATCCACTCGCCTTCTGTAAAATAATTTATTCTTAATATCTAACCTAAACCCCCCCTGGCAGAGGTTAAGCCCGTACCCTGTTGTCCTACCTCTGGTTACCTGAGGGAAGAGACCAACCCCCAGCTGGCAACAACCTCCGGTCAGGGAGTTGTAGAGAGTGATGAGGTCACCCCTGAGCCTGCTTCTCTCCAGGCTCAACACCCCCAGCCCCCTCAGCCTCTCCCCATAGCACTTGTGTTCCAGTCCCTTCACCAGCCTTGTTGCCCTTCTCTGCACCCGCTCCAGCACCTCAGTGTCCTTCCTAAACTGAGGAACCCAAAACTGGACACAGCACTCGAGGTGTGACCTCAGCAGTGCCCAGTCCAGGGGCAGAATCCCTTCTCTGGTCCTGCTGGCCACACTATTCCTGGGCACACGCTGCTCCTGTTCAGCTGCTGTCCCTCAGTCCTCCCATGTCCCTTTGTGCCTGGCCCCTCTCCAGCCACTCTGTCCCCAGTCTGTGCTGCTGCAGGGGGTTCTGGTGGCCAAAGGGCAGGACCTGGCACTTGCTCTTATTACACATCATACCACTGGATTCAGCCCATCCATCCATCCTGTCCAGGTCTCTGCAGAGCCCTCCTGCCCTCCAGCACATCCACACTCCCTCTGGCTTGGTGTCACCTGCAAATTTGCTGTTGGTGGACTCAATCCCCTCCTGCACATCATCAATACGGACACTGACCAGGCCTGGGCCCAGCCCTGATCCCTGGGGACACCACCAGTGCCCCGATGCCAACTGGACGCAGCTCCATTGCCCAGCACTCTCTGGGCCCCGCCACCAGCCAGTTCTTCCCCAGCACAGAGTGCCCCTGGCCAAGCCGTGGCTGCAGCTTTGCCAGGAGTGGGCCAGGGGAGATACTGCCAAAGGCTTTGCTAAAGGCCAGGCAGACACATCCACAGCCTTCCCCTCATCCCAGGCGGGTCACCGGGATAAAAGGAGATCAGGTCGGTCAGGCAGGACCTGCCCCTCCTAAATCCCTGCTGGCTGGGTCTGATCCACTGTCTGTCCTGTATGTGCCGTGTGATCACACTCAGGATGATCTGCTCCATAATCCTGCCAGGCACTGAGGTCAGGCTGACAGGCCTGGAGTTTCCCATGTCTTCCTTCTGGCCCTTCTTGTGGATGGGCATCACATTCACCAAATTCCAGTCATCTGGTTCCTCCCTGGTGAGCCAGGACTGATGGTAAATGATGGAGAGTGGCTTTGGGGGCTCTTTCCCCAGTTCTCTCAGCACCCCAGGATGAATCCCCTCTAGTCCCATAGACTTGTGAGCATCCAAGTGGCTCAGCAGGTCTCTCACTGCTTCCTCCTGGATTACAGGGGGATATTCAGTTCCCCAGCTCAGGAGGCTCCTGAGGATAACCTGCCTTATTGTTGGAAACTGAGGCAGAGAAGCTGTTAAGTACCTCAGCCTTTTCCTCATCTTTGGTAACTATGTTCCCCTCCACGTCCAACAAAGAATGGAGATTTTCTTTGCCCCTCCTTTTCCTATTTGATATATTTATGAAAATACTTTTTGTTTTCCTTAACCGAAGCGGCCAGATTAAGTTCAAATTGTGATGTTGCCTCTCAAGGGCTTCATGAGTTTCCTGCCCTTTTTTCCAAAGGTGGTAAACTTTTTTGTCGCCTAATTTCCCATAAAGTCTCCCTATTCAGCCAGGCCAGATTGCCTTTTGGTGCACAGACAGGCTGCTCCTACACCTTCAACATTTCTTTTTTGAAGTCTGTCCATCCTTCCTGGACCTGTTTGTTTCTAAGGGCTGTTTCCCAAGGTACTCTCTGAACCAGCCTCCTGAATAGGCCCAAGTCTGCCCTGCAGAAGGGCAAGGTAAAGGTTTTGTTGATACCCTTCCTCAATAATTTCATGGTCACTGGATCCCAGGTGGCCTCTGACCACCACACCTCCCACCAGCCCTTCTCTGTAAACAGAGTCCAACGGGGCGCCAGCCCTGGTGGGCTCGTTTATCACCTGCAACAGGAAATTATCCTCCATACACTCCAGGAACCTCCCAGACTGCCTCTACTCTGCTGTGTTGAGTTCCCAGCAGACATCGGGGAGGTTAAAGTCACCCACAAGAACAAGGGCTGGCGATTTTAAGACATCTGCCAGCTGCTTGTAGAATAACTCATCATCCTCTTTGTCCTGGCTGGGTGGTCTCCAACAGTCTCCCACCAGGATGTCAGCCTTGTTGGCCTCCCCCTGATTCTGACCCATAAGCACTCAATCTTATTGTCACTGATCTCAAGTTCTACAGAGTCGAGACTCCCCAACATACAGAGCTCCCCTCCAGCTCTCCCACCTCTCCTGTCTCTTCTGAAGAGCACGTAGCCATCCATTGCAGCATTCCAGTCATCCCACCACATTCCCATGTTGGTGTCTCCATCACCTTTCCTGTTGCATGATGGCTTCCAGCTCCTCTTGCTTGTTTCCCACACTGTGTGCACTGGTGTACAAGCACTTCAGCTGGGCTGCTGATTTCACTCCTCACCCTGGTTTTCCACCCTTAGGCTCATCTCTGGGGAGCCTGGTTTCAACCCCATCCCCTTTCAAACCTAGTTTAAAGCCCTTTTGATCAGCCCTGACAACTTACATGCTAGGGTTCTTTTGCCCTTGCTAGACAGATGAAACTCATCTTGCTCCAACAGGCCTGGGTCCATAAAAATTGCCATCTGGCTAACACAGGAATGATCTAAACAGAAGTGTATTGCTGCCATGAGCTGCCCCAGCACACAAAACCAGCCTAGAGATCATTTTTCATTCTCTGGGGAAGTTGGGCTTGCACATTCGGGACCATAACTGAAAGCACTTCCAGCTTGAGACTGTGAGAAACAATGATTTTTCATTAAGCAATGAGAAAATTCTTTCCATTCTCCAAAAGAGGGGTTTATATAGTGTGAGACAGGATGGGGCAGAGGAGGAGGCAGATCCTAATGACTGATACCCCAACTTCAGATTTATTTGTTGTGGGGATTGAGGGGGTCCTGCACAAGGAACAGTTTGGAAACTTCTCTTTGCTCAGGAAACCTGTTGTGGCTAACAGAAACTTATCTGGAGAGAATGTGTGAGAACCACCACTCTTCCTCTTTCCCTCAGAAGCTGTTTCTTGTCTAAGGTAGATAAGAAGCCTTCTTTTGCTCACAGGTGGGGGAAGGAAAGAGGAGGAGGGAAAGGACACAGCTCAGAAAACAGCGCCACACAGGTCAGAAAGCCCCCTAATATACATATATAGCCCAGAAGACCTGTGGCCTCAGTGTATGTTTTTGCCACCCTGCTGTGAGTACTGGCATCTATGAAGTATTCCTGAAATAAACTTTCTTTCTTGCTTAAAAATCCATGGCTTAGCTCTCTGATTACCTGAACATCAAAGCTTGCCTTTGTTTTTAGAACGCCATCACCTGGTATCCACCAGGAGATTGGTTCTCGCCAAAAGATTCCCAAGTCTGAGCAAACAGTGGTGCAAATCCTTCCAACCCCGGTACAAAAGGATTCGTTCACCTTCTACCAGCTAAATTAATTATTTGCACATCCTTGCCCTGCCAGAGCCAAGCTGCCTGCAGCAGAGGGACGGGATTTTCCTTGTGCAAGAGGAGATGCTCAAGTAGAGCAAAAGCAATTGTAAGCTGCCAAGCTTCCCCCATCTGTTTTTTATCAAGGAACATATCTCTGAGGAAGAAATGCAGCATCAGCTCTGCTGTACTCCAGACTCGACAACAACAGCCCTGGTCACAGATTTTGGTTTTGTCCCCTTCCCCCAATACAGAGAGTGGAAAAAAGCAGCTACAGTTTCCCTTAGGAACATGTATTGGTCAGTGGTGAGTTGGCAGCCTGGAAAATTCCTACAGTTAAAATATAAATATACATCCACAAGCAAATACACACCATGTGAGAAGCCCACAAGTCTAAAAGCCAAGACCACCAAATGACACATCCCAGCTCTCAGGCAGTCACACAATGTATTCTGGAGCAACGTGCCCTTCCCACATTCCAGTTCACCCTCTGTTAAAGCACTAAAACCTCTGGGCTTCAGAGGGGAGCCTGAGAAACTTGCCACAAAGGTAATTACTAGATGGTACAACCTCCTTCTAGGTCTGCATGCCTGACAAGTACTTCACTGCCTACTCAGTCACCTTCTTTCTAGAAGCCAAGCACCTTGTTCACATTTATGTCTCCACCTACAGAATGCAGATTCCATGGTTTTGGACATCTCTGTCTCAAAACTAAAATGCAAATCCACTTAGGCAGACATAAACAGTTGTGGGGTTGCTCTAAAGGGAAGAGGACAACTAAATAGTGAAAGGACAATGACTTATCTGACAAATTCCTTCGTCTCTCAGAGCAGCTCAGATGCCTTCTGAGGAGTTTAAATCCAGGCATTGCCCAGAGAATAAAAACCCAAAAGGGAAAAAGCATCGTAAGAATAACCTTTGCCAGATATATCTGGCACAAACTACACCAGGGAGCGGTGTAGTTTGCACTCCTCAAAGAGCAGACCAGGCAAAACATCTCAAAACCCTGTGCAGAGTTTTATGCCTGTTGTCCCAGAGCTCCAGTCCTTGATCCAGCACTATGGACCTCTCAGGCTGGTTTAGGCAACAGCTCATAAGCCAAAGCCACAGCCCCCTTAGCTCAGTGTGAAATAAACAATTTCTCACAACTCAATAACCAGGAGCTTTTACACCCCCAATCCCTTGCAGCGTCCCACTGCATACTAACAAAAAGCCAAACATTACTCAGCAGCACCAAGAAAACCTGCCAATGGGAATGAAAGTCTTCAAAATCAAGCAGGAACAGTAGAAAGGCAAGCACAGCATCACAGGCAGTGGAGAAGTTTGCAAGATCTCATGAGGCTGGAGCTGACTGTCCACATGCTACTGCCCTGTGCAAAACCAGAAAAGAACACAGAGAGGTCACTGTGGAGGGAAAAGAATGAACAGCGAAAAGCACATGGCAAGACTCAGGAGGTGGCTAATACACAAGGCTTTCCCATGACTTCTGGATCCACCAACTCTGACCAGGGATTAAGACTTGCCCATTGCAGTACAGCCATTTTTCAAGGGAAAATAGGGTTTTAGAGGGGCTGCCTGCCCTACGAAATCTCTCCAGAGGGCCCTAGAGAAAACACCTGTTCCTCAATCTCCATTAGCAAAAGCCACGTGAGGACGTCCTTCGGAAGTCTTCCTGGTGTGACTCAGACTTTGCATCTGGCCCTACTGCTCTTAATTTGGCCATTTATAAGTGTATTCATGATGTGAATGTCATTCTCAAAGGAAATTATTTCAGTCCTGGCACAACAGACTAGGAATTGTGTGCTACTTATCTCCCACCTCATACCCTTGTGACCCAGAGAACTCCCACACTTGTCTAAGATTTAATCACTGCTTCAAAAAACAGACATTAACAACCAGTTAATCTTTTACTTTGCATAGATATGTTTCAAAGTTTTCATAAGGTTTAATGCTACAGACATCTGATTGTTTGATGCCATTGAGCCTGTTTTCTGCTCCCCAACTGGACATACTACATCACACCAGGAATCTGGAAATTGCAAGCCCTTCCCCAAAAGGTGTGTTTAATCACAAACCTGTGACTTCGTTATATTTGCTGCACACTTTGGAGACAGAAGCTGTTAAACTCAGTGCTGATGGCCGTGGTCAATGGGAGGTCAGGTGGGGAACACCTCTGGCATTGTGCATCCTCTCCCACACTGTCCCCTGCAGACAGTGTTTGCAGTGAGGCTCCTCAGTCCACTCCTTCAGTCAGGGCAGTAAGGCCCAGCAGAAATTCCCTTTGCAGCTCTGTGTTTCCCTCTCTGCTGTGCTCACCCCTGGCTCTCCCACCTGGACTAAGCTGGTGCTGAGGTCTCTGTTCCAGCTACGGAGCAACTTCGGCCCATGGTGCGAAAGGATCTCCCAATGGCAACATGATCTGTGAAACATCAGTGGATTCTTTGTTTGCAACAAAGGCTTCTCAACTGAGCATAGCGTCTTTTCCCCAAACAGACTTTGACTTATTTATTGAAAGAAATTCTGGTTGTTCCCAGGTTTTTCCCACCAAAGTCCAACTCTTGTCTAGGACACAGTTTTACTAATTTTTCCAGCTCCATTTGGCATGACTGGTGCTCCCTGAGGACTCAAACCAGCTTTTCCAACGCTGACTTTCAAGTCTTCTGACCTTTGTAGAGATGTTTACCTTCCATAAGGCACAGTCAGATGTTGGCAGGCTACAGGCCAGTCCCTCAGGATACTCACCAATGCACCACACATTTTCATGGTCGCTGTCATTCTTGCGAGAGTTTTGCAGCTGAAGTCTTGTCAGTCGTGCAGCACAGCAGAGATCTGTTTCAGGGAGAAACATGTCTTCAGGCAGTACAACCCTGGCAACTCACAGCTTTATTATTCCCTAAGACTGCTTATCCAGCAGGGACTCTGCAAATTAAATTGGAGGACAAAGTGAAGTCATTCAAATTTTCTTTCCTCCTCCAGATATAGACATATATCTACAACACTCTTTGCTGGGGCTTTGTTTCCTCTGTTAACATGGCAATAAACTCATTATCCAGATGCACATGCACAAAGGCAAAGCAGGAGAGGAGGAAGTGTGTCAATCAACTGAGTACTCTGAGCAGCAAGCTCACAATCAACTCCTGACTCTTCAAGACAGAGACATCAGGACTGTGGTACATATGCCAAAAACATAGCTCGGTTCTACCTGCACTTATCACAGAATCACAGAATCATTCAGGCTGGAAAAGACCTCCAAGACCATCTTTTGGCTGATCACCACCTTGTCAACCAGACCAGAGCTCTGAGTGCCACATCCAGTCATTTATTGGATACCTCCAGGGACAGCGACTCCACCACCTCCCTGGGCAGCTCCTTCCAAAGCTTGATAACCCTTTCAGTGAGGAAATTCTTCCTGATGCCCAAGAGAACGTCCCTGGGCACAGCTTGAGGCCGTTTCCTTTTGTCCTGTCAAAGTGAAACGGGACATCAGGAAGTATTAGAAAGGAAACACAGCTCAAAACAGCTAAACCCACAGCACATCCCACCAGCTGATGCTACAAAACTATGAATTAGGACCAGAAAAGTTGCAAATATGGGCAATGGGTGAAATACAGGCTGCAGGAGGAAGGGCACAGAAAAGCAACAAAGACGTGCAAGAGATGTCTGGGGAGCTGTAAATGACCCCTGAGAAACAAAACAAGGAATGTCACCTCCCCTGTCCCTGCAGGACAAGAAAGTGGCATTGACAAAAGCCATTGTTGTGCCTTGTGCTTAAAACAATTGAGAGAAGAGCCCTTTGCTGCAGGACAAAGGAACTGGGTTCCAGGCCAGGAACTATTAGTACATTTGGGATTAGATGGATCCATGAGAGGAAGGGGCAGCAATGGGGGCTCTTCAACAGCGTGGCTCCAGCTCAGGGAGGCTCCAGCAGCTGCCAGCTCAGAAGGTGCACTTCGGGGTACCCTGGCTACCAAGGCACTTGCAGGTTGCTGGTCCTCCTTAGAGATGGGATATTGGGATCCAGCCCAAGCCAGCAGAGCTGGTTTGCCCTTGCCAAGTGTTGAGTCATGATGTTCTTTGAAGTAAAAAAGGTATTAACGGGCTCAGAGTTTTAACTCGATTCCTTTTGCTGCCCAGAAGAGCATGGGGGGAAATGGATGAGGCAGCATGCCCTGAACCCAAACAGCCCTGAGGTTTCAAAGGACTCTACATGGAATGGCATGGGGTTAGTCAAGAGGCATTGTATTTGGATTTTCCATACAAAAGCACACATACAAATAACTACATTCATAATTAAACACACTTGTAAACATCCAAATTACAAGCAGACTACATTGAGTCCAAAACAAAGCTGGTTCAAATCCAAGTCATTGAAATTTTAAACACAAAACCGCAGCAAAATATTGGCGACAAGGATCCCAACCCCCCACATTTCCCTTTGATGAATTCCCAGAAAAAGTATAACCTTTTAAATCAGACCATGCTCAGTTCTCTTCAGGGTTTTTTTGCACCATCCCTTTTACTCACACAACTCTGATGTGCTGCAGACATTACCCAGGCAAGGTCTGCTTATCCACAGCAGCTCCAAGAGAGGAAAGATCCAAGAAACTCATACAAGACACTGTCATCCTTCTCCAAGCTAAATACTCCCATACTCCGTGCAGGAATAATCCCAGTTTTTCTCACCAGTCTGTGACCTACTGCCCCTTGCAAAGATAACCAGCCCCAGAAAGACCTGGAGGGATGTTTGGTGGCTCCAACCACTGCCTTCACATGACCAGGAAATCATCCTTGTATGGCTGATGAGAATAAATCTAGAGGTAAGGACCACAAACTGTAGCACCTCCAGCTGCAAAGCCTCTGGGGTGGAAAGCAGTCGGTCTCAGCCCCCAGTCTGGGTCCAGGCCACCCTTGCTGAGCAAGTTACCTGTGAGTACAGTTACCTGTGAGTACAGTTACCTGTGAGTACAGTTACCCACACAGCTGTTTTGCAACACGGTAGAGACTTTCTTTTCCACGGTCCTGAGACCAACCTTGCAGGAGCTGGCAGGCTTGTAAGTCAGTCCAGCCAGCTCTAGACTTGCTACAGTCATAAAACACAATACATGCCTCTAGGGCACTGCAACAAGTTAATATTGTTTCCTTTTGCTGAAAGATTTCCATTGTTATTGTAGGGCTGGGGGAGGAAAACAAAACAACAAACAGACTCAAAAGCCCACAACCTATGCAAAATGTTCAACCAACGCCTGTTTTCAGACACGTAACTTCATCCCAGCGAGCTCCATGCCTTGCTGAGGAGGCTGATGGAGTTGTTCTAGCACTGAAATAAAAGAGCACAGTGCCCTGTTTCAGCTGAGCTGGGAAATCCAGGCAGGAGGCTGCTGGCTGGCTCCCCTTGGCCCTGATTTCACTTAATCAAACAGACAAAGAGGTAGCATTACTTCAGCATCAACACAGCTTGTTGAATCCGTCAATAGTAAAATTATATAAGCAGACACAAATTAAACATCTTGGCATAATAAAATAGGGAGCAAACACTGATGTGATTAGATTTCCAACATTACACAGGAAAATGTGACTTCCTGAATCCTGAATGAAAACTGGCATTCGCCTCTGTTCTGTATTTCAGAGAACTGTGCTGATTTCCCATAGAAAGCCTGGAGCTCTGATCCATCCTCTGCTGCAGCTTCAGGAGGAGAAACTGGGGTGAGAGGTCCAGGGCAGGAGCTGCTCTCAGTGGTCTCCCAGAGTCTGAGCCCAGGGTTAACAAGAAGAATGAAGCAAAGAGGTTGATTGTGAAAGATGAAGCACCCAGGACAGATAAGGGAGAAGCCACTGCTGCTCAAAGCAGAGACAAGTTTCAGATTTCTCTCATACATGTTTACGGTATTCACCTTGTCTCCTCTATCTCCAACCATCTAACAAACAACTACCTAAACTTCCATTTCCTTCTTCTGTTGTGTTGTCTTCTGGGCAGACAACAGATCTACAGCAGATGTTATTCTCAGAGAGCCCAAAATACCCCATAATTACCTATCTCTTTGGTGCAGAAACCAAACATCCTTCGAAACTTCCTACTTCAAGTGTATTGTTTATTATTTTAAACTTTATTCTGTTCATGTCCAAGCACAACCGCCTGCTCTAAGATAAAAGCTCATTAACAACCCTAACTGCACATGCACTAATGCTTTTTAGATCTGCAGAGCTGCCATCTAAAAGCAATCCCCAGTCTGGGCATTTCTGCCTTAAATCTCAGGCAACAGTTATGGCAAAGCAGGAAAATTTCAGGAGCTCAACACACCCTACATGTGGCAGAACCCTGGTGGGGTCCTGGCCCGGTGTGAGCCCACGTCTCACCATCACACAGGATGGAGGCTGAGCTGGGGGCCATGCAAGCCATAACCCCTGCAAGGAGCACAGTGCGAAGGTAGTGGAGATAGGGCTGCTCCAAGAGGCCCTGGAGAAAGCTTCACCTACAGACTACAGCTCCTCAGGCAGGCAAAACATGATGGGTTAGGGCTTTGGAAAACATGATGGAACTTTACCTTCTTTATTGATGGATCTCAGGATTGTGTCATATCTGTCACCAGTTCCTGTCTGGGAAAAGGGGGCGATGACTGAGACCCTTCTCCATGAGCTCAGCAGGATGCTGCTGGGAGCTGCACATGGTCCTCCTGTGCAGGTGATGGAAATTTCCATCCCAGTTCTGGTATTTTCGGTTTCAAATCGTCTCTGTGCTCCAGCTGAGCCAAATGATCTCAGTGAGGAACAGGCTCCCCCACCCTCGAAGACCTGGCACCACTATTCATCCACGGGATCCATTGTTCCGTTGTCATTCAAAGTGGCCTCCTCAGGCCTCCTTGTTTTTAAAACTGCTTCAAAGCCCAGGCAAGTCACCCCAGGAGGACAGAGCTGCAGGTCCCACTGTCAGAGGAGAAGGATGTGCAGTTTGCACTCAGGCATCAGTAACACCACCCCAAAGGTCTCATCATAAGTAATTTCCAAAGGGGAATGTCCTCCAGAAGCTTTTGCAGAGATAAAGCTTCCACATATAGAAAGCATTATCTCCTTTTCCTGTTTCCTTTGCCTCCTAAGTTACACAGTGACTTTCAAAAACTTTCCATGCTTATAAATTTTTGGCAAAGCTGAGTCTGGCTCAAAGGGATCGGGTCAGTGGTCAGAGTCATACACATCAACAGCCTCCACCACCGAAGAACAGTTGAAGTCATGGATCAATTTCCAGACCTCTATTTCTTATTCATAGTTTTCTAAGTATATTTCACACTCCTGGAGCACAATAGCATTAAACTCTGACCTACTACGCCAGGATGAAAAGGTACAAACACGTGCCATAAAACCTTGAACTCAGCTTATGACTACATTAACCATTAGCTGTCACTACAACAGGAGACGCTGGAGAAAAGGAGAAGTCTAGACTACAAGCCTGGTTTATTCTGAACAAAATTATTACATGGCGAGAGGAGCTGTTAACTTACATTAAGATGTTTGGTAGACAGAGCAGGGAAAAGAAGGGGGCTGGTACATAGTTCACAGAATCACCACGTTCCTGCAAGATGCCTTCTATTCCTTCTTCATAAACATGCTTGCAAGGGATCAATTTCTTTATCTTTTTTTCTAAGGGGTCCAGAATGTGAAAAAGGATTTTGGTGACATGGTGTTTGCATGCAGGTGTCTGGGAGAAAGCATCTACCTGGTCTCCGTGCCACAGCAGCAGTCCCAGTCCTGGCACAGGATCACATTATATTCACAACTGTGCAAATTAGAAATAGCTTTGGTCAGTCTTTTGTTCCCATATTTAGTAACCCTGAAATCACTGGGACTTATTTAAAACAAACCAACAGCAGTAGAAAGGGACAATATCCTCTGAATCTAAAATGAGGAAACAATCCTAACAGAGCCAGAGATGTGGTCCCTGGGGAACCCACACACTTCCACAGGGAGATAGGCCAAATACTCAGCAGATACTACATTTAAAGTGTCAATACAAAAGAAATCACAGAAGCTGTCCATTTTTCTGCCCCAAATCATGCACTGCCCAACACTAGCTCAGTCTTGCACTCCTGCAGCTTGACTGGGATTTTTGCATGCTCTACTGGAGCAGCCTGGGATAAAAACCTCCTGTACCAGTCCCAGCTGCAGCCACTTGACGGCCATCCTGCTCTGCAGGAGAGGGACCTCAGGCACAGAGCAGGGTCTGGGGGCTTGCCAGGGACCCCCGAGCTGGCCAGCAGGGAGCCAAGGGGCTGGCCAGCAGGGAGCCAAGGACCAGCAGCTGCCCCACAGCACTGCCCCTCACCTGGGCTCCCCAGCAGCATCTGCTGCCCCCATGAGCTCCCCCCAGCTCTGAAGGCTGGCTCTCCAGGTGGGCTTCACACACCCCCCACCACAGCAAACCGACCCCCCAAACTTCGGAGCCACTGCAAAACCGCTCCTGAACCTCTGCAGCTCCCAGCACAGCAGCCTGAAAACCCAGCTCGGCGAGCTCCGACACTCAAACGGCACCAAGAGTTTGGCAGGTGGTTCCTGGAAAACCTCAAACCTCAGGAAGCAGTGACAGGGGGAATTACAAAGGGTTGTGACAAAGCATTAAATCAACCACAGCCTTCAAAACATAGTAGCATCCAAGGCTGGGGATCCTCAATATCCACTCTTTCCAGCAGATGTCTCCATTTCCTTGTCTGATTCACAGATTATTTACTCCCCAACTCCCTCCCTCTTCCCCCCATTAAACTGTATTTTGCTGACATAACTTAAGCAGAAACCAAAATCTAGGGCTGATATCTAGAAGCCTCCACGGTGGCATAAAAATCACACAATCACTAAAAAGAAAGATGTTTTCTCACTCAAGTTACAGACTTTGGTGACCCAAAACCTCTGACAAGAACCAGAACCCTTTCTTAAAGTAACACCCCCAGAAAGATATCTGGCACTCAGTTCATCATGGGATAAGGATATTCAAGAACCACCACAAAACCAGTCTGAGCAAAATCATGTTTATTCCAAATCTTCAAAGGACCTCCTAAGTCTTTGGGTGCCCTTAGAAGGAACTACCTCCAGTTCCTGATCTACAGCTGCAGGATAGCACCAAACACAGACTGAAGCTGGGACTGAAGCCAGGATTAAAGCTGCCCACTCCAAAGCAGGCAGGCAGAGTAATTCAGTTTTACACGAAGCTGAAGAATCAACAGATCACAAGCATTTCCAGTAACCAAAACCCACGAGAAGCTGCCACTACAGCAAGATGTGAGAGGCCACCTTAGAGCATTAATGACTCAAATGATACATAAAAACTGCTCAGTGGATGGTCGGCTACCAGAGGGTGACAAGAGTGTGTTTAAATGTGACTAAATACAACTCCTGTGACTCCACTGTGCTCCCAACACCGCTAGCGGGGGAAAAAAAAAATAAAAAAATCACACAATCACAGAATATGCTGAGTTAGAAGGGATCCATCAGGATCATCCAGTCCAGCTCCTGGCCCTGTAGAGACACCCCAACAATCCCACCCTGTCCCTGTCCCATTGTCCAAGCACTCCTGGAGCTCTGGTAGCCTTGGTGCTGTGCCCACTGCCCTGGGGAGCCTGTTCAGTGCCCGACCACCCTCTGGGGAGAAAACTTTTTCCTGATATCCAACCCATTTCATGCCGTTTCCTCGAGTCCTGGCACGGCAAAGAGAGTGAAACTGGCCCTTCCACTTCTCTCCATGAGGATGTTGAAAAACCAAAACACACGCTCTGCCCCTCTCAACAGAGCCTGGGGGGGCACTGGCAGGAAGGGGCAGTTCCAGCCCTCTGCCCAGCCCGGGCATTCCCAAGGGCAGGGTCAGCCCAAGGAGGCACAGCACAGAACGGGCGACAGTGGGCACAGCACAAGGGGCTCTGTGTGTGCCGGGCTTGGCCACACAACCTCGGCGAGACCCCCGAGGGCACCCAGGAGAAGAACGAGGAGCCACTGCCGTGCCCTGCCCGCCACGCTCCTTTAAGCGACACCACATTGAGCCCTCTGCATCCCTGTCACTGCTCTCCTCTAACACCATCCCGAGCCCTCCGCATCCCTGTCACCGCTCTCCAACACCACCCCAAGCCCTCCGCATCCCTGTCACCGCCCTCCACCACCACCCCACGCCCTCCACATCCCTCCCACCGCCCTCTAACACCACCCCAAGCCCTCCACATCCCTGTCACCGCCCTCTAACACCATCCCGAACCCTCCCCATCCCTGTCACCACTAACACCACCCCGAGACCTCTGCATCCCTGTCACTGCTCTCCTCTAACACCACCCCGAGTGCTCCACATCCCTGTCACTGCTCTCCTCTAACACCATCCCGAGCCCTCTGCATCCCTGTCACCACTAACACCACATCGAGCCCTCCGCATCCCTCTCACCTCTCTCTAACACCACCCCGAGCCCTCTGCATCCCTGTCACCACTAACACCACATCGAGCCCTCCGCATCCCTGTCACCTCTCTCTAACACCACCCCGAGCCCTCTGCATCCCTGTCACCACTAACACCACATCGAGCCCTCCACATCCCTCTCACCGCTCTCGGACCATAGAGAAAACCCCAGAACCACTTCCAAACACCATAGTCCTAAAGTGAAGAGAGCCTGCCTAGTGCGACAGTTTTGAGGGATAATCTCTAAACCGGCAGGCTTTTGGCTCAGCAGAGCATCACTCACCACGGTTCAGGAGGAATAACCCATGAGCAACACACACTCAGGGAGGAGCACATCAACATTTGTGAAACCACAGCTGGTGACAGCTGGAGCACTGGGATCACCCAGTCTGAGACCCAGACTCCAGTGTCTTCCCCCTCCAGCTCCACCCCTCACTCCTGATCCAAGACTTCCTACCCAATGCACAAGTCAACAACAAAGTTCTGCCAAGGCACTTCCAGCCCCACGTGCTTCAGTCACCAATGGCAATGGTGAGGCATCTCCCCCCAAGCAACAGCACTGCTTGCACATTTAAACACTAGAGAGAACTGAAAAATGTTTTGGCATCCCCCAAACCTATTACGTCCAAAAGAAACAAAGCTCTCCTTGCCTTCCAGGGAAAACAGGAGGTGAAATCAGAAGTGGCCATTAGAGGAAACATGAGTTGTGCTGTTCTAACCAGCTTTGGCTCCATCTGCACTTCTCCAGCCTGAGGAGTCATGCTTTGAACTGAAGAATTCCCTTTTTGCTGATTAGATTATCGCTGGGGAGAAAACAGTTTTTGTTTGTGAATTGGTTCTGTTGCCTTGTTGTGCAATCTGGAGGTTTCCCCGCTGGCTTTCAAGGCAAACACTTCCCAGGGAGCTGAATGGGATTCAGCCCGTGCTGCTTTGGTTTTTAAAGCTTGAGCCATTTTCCTCACTTCCCCTGTTGCCCTCAACGACGGACGTTTTGGCAGCCACGGGTAGAAAACCCACACTCGGAGCAGGGCTGTAACATAAACCAAGTGCTGGCGTGCACAGAGCAGCTGCCTGGCTCTGCCGGGGGAGATGCTGCTCATTCCTGCGGCCCTTCGGAGCAGAGCCTCTCCAAAGCTCCCACCGAGCATCTCCAGCCCTCAGGGCTCCACTGGGAGGGTCCTGGCCGGGGGCTTCAGGGGGCTTTCTCCACCTTGGCTGTCTCCCCCAGCATCTATTGCAGCCCCTGCACCCTTCCATGAGCAAAATGCAGGATTATGTGCCTGTCGACAATTACGACTCCTGACCTGGCCGCGAGAAGAGCGTGGGTTGAACACTTACATGAGGTCCCTGAAGACGGTGCTCAAGACCGGAGCACACTGCTTGGCTTCTGGAGGAGCAGATCAACTTCGGCGCACTAAAGACATCTCGGCATCGTTTGTCAGCTCAGCACAAAGGTCACCAGCCTCCAGAGACATCGGGAGATGTTCTCCCCATGGGCAGCTCAAGGGAACTCTCAGCCAGACTCCCTCTGGCTGCTCAGAGGTTGCCCTCTGAGGAGTTTAAACAACTTCTTTTGCCCTAGGTCACAAAAGGAAGTTGTGGCAGAGTCAGATTTCAAGGTCTCCTCTGTTAACAAAGGAATTTAAACTTTGTTATAGAAGCCTGCAGACCTTTCAGAGATGAACATCACAGAATCCAAGGTGATCAGTGCCATTTGGGTTTACATTACCAATGTAAATGTATCCTTTGATGTACTCCTGATATTGCACTTCCTTTGCTGAGTGTTTTGGGGAAAACGGAGCCTCAGTCTCCTTGCCTCAGTTCTTTTGTTGAAATTTTTCCAGCTCCAGGTATTTCTGAGCACAAGGTTATTATCCAATTACAGGGTCTGACCTCAAAGAAATGTGAGGGAATATTTCTGATTTGTGGAGGTAAATTAAAGGAGAGAAACAGTGACAAGCAAAAGAGAGACTGTTCCACACAAGATGAAGCTCTGCTACTTCCTCTGCTTCGAGAGGACTTTGACAACCATAGAGGCAGATGAAAATAGAACTGGGCTGCGTCACCATGTCTGAGCAATGCCTAAGCACGGGTGGACACGAGGCAGGGAGATGTTCCCTCATAAAGCACTGATTTTTCAAAGCATAGGAGATAAGGCAGGTTGTTGTCAACAATACTTTCCCTATTTAACGTGCCAGAAGGAAAACTCATCCCATGGGACACTGGAGTCTGGCAGGTTGACTTTGCCTTCCCCTAAATCCCCCCGGCAGGCTAATGCAAAGCCTTTCCAATCAGTGTTTGCAAGCAAAAGGGTTTTACAGTAAAACCCTGTAACAGAGGCACTGGCTGTGACTCCTTGAGCCAGGAAGGAATGGAGGAATCCATGTTGCTGATTCCCACACACAGCACTTCAAAGTCCTAATGAATTCCTGAAGAGCTGAGCAAGAAGGGAGCCTCCATCCCTGTGAATCACTGCCCTGCTGGGCACAGGAATGCCAGTGAAAGAGCACACTGGCCTTTCCCGTGCCAAGGTAAATGCTCTAAGGAGGGACCTGCCAAGGACCACTGGGGAGACCAGGAGACCATGCTTCTCTCAGGGTGGGCAGGCCCTGGCACAGGGTGCCCAGAGAAACTGGGGGTTCCCCATCCCTGGAAGTGTCCAAGGCCAGGTTGGATGGGGCTTGGAGGAACCTGGGATAGTGGAAGTTGTCCCCTGCCCATGACAGGGTGTGGAACCAAATGGTCTTTAAGGTCCCTTCCAACCCAAGCCTTCTTAAGATCTACCATACCATCACCTGAAACGCAGGGGAAGCACCTGTGTTTGCAATTCTTTACAGTGTGGCATCGCCATGTCTGCACTGAATCATGGAAAAGGGAAAAGAATAAAAATAATTCAGCACATTAGTCATAAGAGATCAAAATCACTGCCTCGCATTACAACTTTGTAAACATTAATCTGCAACTCTTCTGCAAGAAATAAAATAATTGCTACCTCGAGGAAAGATTTTAAAACTACTCTTTACCTGATCACTTTCAAAACCATAATAAAAGTCACAACTCCAGTCCTCAGCAAGCAAACATGAGCAAAAGTCATGACAAGAGCAAACACAGGCAATGCAGGCAGAATAATTGCCTCATTTCCCTCACTTCCTACAATCTCTTCCCATTTTCTGCTTGGTTTTAGTTCAGCTGTGTCCAGCCACAGGGGAAAGGCTCTTCCAGCAGACCCTGTTCGACCCTTACTGACCACCAGCACCTCTCACTACTCTTGTACCCTCTTAGTGCCCTGCCCAAGCTCAAAGCTGGCCCTGGGCTTTCATGGCTGTAACCACACCAAGAGCCACGGAGCAGCTCAGTCAACACACCAGCAGGGACACAAACAACACCAAGGACCTAAATAAGGGTGACAGCTGTCTCAGAGCCCCACAAATCAAAATCACAGGCAAGGAAGAGGTGGCTGCAGCTGACACCTGCTCAGCCCACGCCTGGGCTGTGACAGACAGTTCTTTCTCCGCAGCATGTTTCCTCCGGAGCAAAGCTGAGGCTTTACAAGAAATGGGTGAGTCTGTGCAGTCCAGCTCATTTTCTTAACCACACAGCATTTGAAAGATTTGTTTCATCCTAAATTCAGAGTCTAGGGATAAAGCAGATTAGGAACTGGGCAGCGAAAAAAAAAAAAAAAAAGCACAAATGGCAAAAGGCAACACCCCTATGAGGGGCAGGAATCCAAAACAAACACTCCAAGGGAGATTACAATGAATAGGAAGGACATTCAAATAGGAAAAAAATGGGATGACATGCTCAGGGGGTAGAGTAATGAATCCAAAAGGATAACAGACCCCATGCTCTCAGGATTGAGCTCTTTTTCAGTGATCATCCGACTTCATCTGGTTACCAAGGTTTCTATAAAAGGCAAGAATGCATCTGATCTCTCCTCAAAGCTTAAGAACCTGCCCAGGCTGATGACTCAAACATGAGCCACATGCGCACAAAACCCCTGAAGGATTTTAAACACGCACAAACTCAGAGCTGCACACACTCTCATAGAAATACTTGTAATGGAGGAGGAGCATTTCAAGCCCCTCAGATCTTGAGTGGTCGTTTCAACAATTGCAGTGATGTATGTTGAACACGGACATTTTTACCTTCTCCAGACAAGTACGGTGTCCCCTCCATGACAAATGCAAATTACTTCTACATTAAAACTATTCTAATAACGTACACTCACTTTTATAATCATTACAGTCATGCTTAAGGATTGCTGTACTTTATGATAGCCTTGCAATTAATTTTGTATTTTTATTCTCCAGCAGACTTTTCCTTCAGGCCTATAGCAATACTTCCAGTTCCCAGAATGTGAAAATGCTGTTTTCACCACCCTGTTAACGTGACCACTTGCTTTACAGTGTCGGAGCTCAGTGGCTTTCTCCTGGCTGGTGCACACACTCCTCCCCATGTGCTAATTCATTCTGGAACAGCAACACCGTGACTCAGGGAGAGGTTGAGCCACCAGCGAGGTGAGACCAGACCTGTCATCACTGACACAGCAGCAGGAGCAGACACTTCTCTAGCAGCTGCTGCACGTCACCACAATCCTGTCTCTTAACGCTGATCCAGCAGGTGCAGAACAGCTCTCGTGGCCGAGCATCCACCGGGACAGCCATCCAGAATGAGCCCCTGTCCTCCTGCAGCACCAGAGAAATCAAAGAGGGACAGGACATTGGGTCTGAGGGACAGGACGTTGGGTCTGAGGGACAGCCCCATGCAGGGCAAACATCTGCAGAGAGCAAGGAAAGGAAGATTTACTCGTAGCCTTAATAGTTTCTAAGGAAGACACCCTGTTTTCCAGGGATCACCATTACTGTCTCCACATCCCAGCACCTTCTCCTGCCTTCTCCTCTCAGCTTGGCTCTCTCAGGACCATGCAGCAGTTATGGCTGTTAAGAATCCCAAGAGCCCTGCTGGGACAGGATTCCAGGTCCCTTCCTCCCACTGAGGAGTCGCCCAGGAGCAGAGTGCAGCCCAGAGGGAACACCACCACAGCTGAGACAAGGAGATGACTCAAACCCTGGCAGCAACACAGTTCCTTCCTCCAGAAACCAGCAGATACAGGAAGAGCCTCAGACAGTGACAGCCCGACAATCTGGACCACTTTTCACTTTGGCAGCTCTTGGGAAGTTCCACAGCCCCTTTGGCTCACTGCAGCCTTTGTCTCAAAGTTCCTGTCCTTCAATCCCAGCGAGAGCTGCAGGGAGGACATCTGAGGGTGCTCCTCCTTTCCTCCAGGGAGGAGCAGTGCTGCTGTGGGGACCCTCCAAGTCTTCAGCACCCAAAAGGCTCCTGCATACCCCCAGTCACCAGCCAAGGGCTTGTGCCAGGGAGAAGGAATCTAAATAGCCCTCAACTTCCTGGGAAAAGGAAAAGCAAGCCTGTGAAGATTATTCACTGAGCAGACTGCATTTCTTCTTGCTGGCAAGGTGACCACTTCATTTTTCACTGCATTTTATTTAATGCTGCAACTCTCATGCTGAATCTCACATCTTAAATCCCTTTTATAGCACCCACCCTGTTCCCCAGTGACTCTGCCCCATCTTGGCTGCCAGACATAGAAATCATCACCTGTATGGGTCACAGGCAGGGACAGAGATCTGGGGAGGCTGGAGATACAGGAACAGCTATGGCAGGTTTGAGACATGAATCACCACCCCAGAGTGACTCTCTCCCCAGGGAGATGTGAGTCCCACCATCCCTCGTGGCTCAGCACCCAACCTGGCCTGGAACACTTCTAGGGATGGGGCAGCCAGAGTCTCTCTGGGCAACCTGTGCCAGGGCCTCCCCACCCTCACAATCAAGAATTTCTTCCTAACATCCAATCTATAGATAGAGATTGTTGTTGCAGCATCCAGAGCTGCTGTTGAGGTACCTTCAAGTTACCCAAGAGTTGCTTACTTGTGATTCAGTCTGGATTCACAAAGCAGGTAGGTCTGGTCCAATGTAAACTGAGACACACAAACCTCCTGCCTGAAGCAGAGCACACCCCATCCCTCAGCAGATGGATATGCAAGAGGCAGGGACAGCCTTGCACTTCCCCTACAGCCCTGACACCTCCAGGGTTAGAACCAGCTTCTGCTGGCTGGCTTCCGTTGTAAAGCACTAAAAAAAAATAAAAATAAATAAAGTAAATCCTAAAAAAACCAGGAGAGTAATTTCAATCCCTCCTTACAGTCCTTTGCTAGGCAAAGTCACAGAGTTCTGTCCCACAGCACAACATCCCAAGGGTGACTGAAACACAAACAGCCCCAAGGGGTCTTTTCCTTTATCCCACACACATGCCCAGAGGAGATGAGGTATCCCAGCCTGTTCCCTGGGATGCTGCCCCTGGGGGCAAGGCTGGCTGATGGTTCTAGGCTGGCAGCACAGCCTCTTTGCACCTTGGTGCTCACAGGCCTTAAGAGAAGCAGCCTGGTTTGCAGCCCTTGAGGTTTCTGACAACCAACACACGATTGCAGAGAAATGGGGAAATGAAGATCTTGGTGCTTTCAGTCTTCTGCTTCAAATTCCCTGTCTTACAAAGTGAAACTGCTGGCAAGGCTTTTTTAAAACAGAAGCAGATCTTCCAAAGGGATACAGAGAAAAGAAAAAAAAATCAGTGTAAATCCTGACCTTGGAAGAGGTGGCAGAGATGAATGAAGAATTGATTGTGCCCCAATCCCGACTAGCAGATCCACGACTATAAAGGATGATTTTTCACTGCTGCTGCCTCTCATACTTCAGAAGAAACATCAGTTGGCACCATTGAGATGCCAGGCAGGTTTACACTGAAAGGAATGAGGAACTCACAGCTGCTCAAGCAAGTACCACTGCTGGGCATATGCTGATAACCCTGAAAAGCCTGAAAAAAAACCCAAAAAAACTAAATAACAGAAAAACCTCAAACTCCAAAGCCTTCTGCTCAGGTAAAGCCCAGCACTGCCCCATGGAAGCTGCTCATGAGGCAGGACATGGCACAGACCTGCAAGAACCGGGCAGACACCTCCGACCAAGACAAAGCCCACTTGGGGGAGACAGAGGCCATCTCCAGCAAGGGTCTGTTGGGGGACTCCTGCAGTGGGAACACCATGCCACCAACATCAGTCTCAGTCCTGAGAACAGCTCAGACTCCGTCCCTACAGCCTCCTCTGAGCAGCTGCTCTGGGAGGCAGGAGTGTCCCATGGACCCTTCAACTGTCACCTACTCATGTATTTATCAACCAGCACAATCTTTCAGTTCAAGCATATTTTTCCATCCCTCTCCTGTGGCACACATAAGGAGCTCCCAGCTCTCATTCCACTCTCCATTGCACAGGCATTAAAAACCCAGGAAAGGTTCCCTAATCCCCTCATGGGGGTGGCCACGCTTCACCCTCCCTGCACCTGCTCACATGCCAGACTCTCACTCTAAATAGTCAGCTCTTATTCCCCAAATCATTTAAGATCCGGCTGCAGCCTGCAGCTAAGTGCCCAGCATAATATTAATCAAAAAATTAAAATAATCTTTCTCTTCTCAGAATGAAAGAGACAACTCTTCTTCAAGAGATCCCTCCATATGAGGCAGAACAGGGAATACCTCCAGGTCCTTCACCACGAGAAAGTTTCAGGGAGACAGTTCAGGGTTCAGAGATTTCCATTTCCCTTCCTGCTTCTACAGTCAGGAGCAATGAGGGCTGGCTTTGCAGTAATCCTCCTCTCCTGCCTGTGCATGCAAATGAACTCTGAAATGGGAAAGGAGGGGGTCTGAGCAGCATCACCCGTGCCTGGCTCCTGAGCCAGCCCTGCAGCCACCTCAGCAACAGCAACAGCTGCCCCACATGATGCTCAACCTCTCCCCAGCTACTCCTTGCTCTGCCAGCTTAATTATCACTTATTAGGGGGGGGCGTGGGGGGAAATTAAATCTAGTCAAAACCCATCCTCTTCTCCTTCCGTGGTCATTCCCATTAGAGCAATAAACTCAAACCCCAGTGGTTGGTACCAAAGCTGACATGTCTGCAAGGGATATGCAAGGAAAGATCCACGCCCTCGCAACCCAACGTGGCCACTTTGGAGGGGACAGATGTGCCATACGAGAAACCCCATGAGGTGCTGCTGTCAGGACTGATGCAAGTCAGTCTGGACTGCTGTTACACGAAACTATTGAGATGATGAAACCTGATTTCCAAACTTCCTGCCCAGAGGCCAAGAGGATGCACATCACTTGGTGGCACACAGTGACTGCCCTCTGACATTCCCACTTGCACTGATACCCAAGAAGAGCCCTTGGGAAGGTCTCGGGGATGCTCTCCAGAGCACTGCCTGCACTTAGCCTGGCCTGCATGACCACAGCCCCTCGGACCTCCTGCCTTCCCAGCCCCTGGGCCAGCAGGGCAATGCCTCAAGGAGGACAAGACAAACTGCTCCACTCCCACACTGGAACACAGAGAAAAGTCTTGGCTGACCAAAGCAGCTGCAGATTCCAAACCCTGGACACAGAGACAGGAGCTACGTTTGGGTGAGCTATAGCATCCCAGAGGCTTAAAACGTTTGTCAGGCAACAATTCTTCATGAGTTGCTGCCCCGAGCAACAGCAGGTCCAACAGCTGTGAGTGCCCTAAAACAAGAAATTATAACCGGGGAATTTTAGGTCCCATTTTCTTCCTTCTTTCCCTACTGATGTCAGCCTGGAGAGCACAAACGTCTGTCATCTCTCCACATTCCCTTGGATGTGGGTCAGTGAAGAGATGTTTTCCCTGTAGGAGCCAGGCCAAACCTCACTCGATCATGTGCCTCAAAGGGAAAAGTCACTGGACAGAGCACAACACAGCAGAGCGGGCAGAGAGCGCAGACAGCTCCTGCCACTGAAACCACCCCGACAGACACACCGAGCAGAGCAGACTCTTGGAGTACCTGGATTCAGGGAGCTGTTCCCAGCAGTGAGGCCCTCGCAGTTGTCTGCTTTACTGGGACAGGGAATCAAATGGGACGCACACTGAAAACCGGCTATGAGAACTGGGAAAGAGAATTCCTAATGGGAAAAGGGAGCATGCCTGCAGCTCTGAATTCAATACCAGGGGACTGCATTGCTGCCACAGGCAGGCTCTGACCACAGGCTGCAGCTATTTTAATCCCTTCCCAGTCCTCCAGTGAAGCCGCCTGCGGCATCTTCAAAGGTACCAGCTGCCTCCTGCCCCATCCCACCCTGCCAGGCTGCTTCGGGGAGCACACGGAGCTCACACAGACACGCAACCAGCCCGCAGATACCCGGAGGGGCAGAAGAGCCTTGCACAGGCGTGGCTGCATTTGGTCACACGTGGTCCTGGAAGATGATTTCCTGCTAAGAAGGGTCTGCCCAGGGATCCGACCACAGTCCTGCTGCCAGGCAGAAGGGTATGGGGAGTCATGGGCAAGGTGTCTCACCCAAATCCCTCCAGTTTCAGGGTTCACTGCTCCATTCCCTCACTCCATCAACAGACGATATCTGCAGCCACAACCTCCACATCCATTAGTCCAGCTTCCATCAAGAGCAACACCAGCATTGCCACGAGTTACCAGTGCAGGGTCTGAGCAGGTTCCGCACAGAAAGGCTGCCCCACACACTGACTGCTCCCAGATATTTCACCTCCCAGCCTCCCAACAGGCAGCCCACAGCTCCAGCATTCCAAGTGGGATCCATCAGTCAGGCTCCAGGCACAGGGGAAGGAGCAAGGCTGTGTTTGACAGCAATTGTATTTGCCTCTCTACACATAAAAATATGATTAAGACTATTAAATAAACCAATTTATTTTTATGGGATCGTTTCCTTGGTTAGAGCTAATGCTGAGAAATCCACAAACCTCGCCAATACAATTCCCTCTGGGGAGCAGGAGGCGGGAGCCGGTGCTGAGAGAAATTAAAGCTTCACTACATTGCACAGGGTAAAAGGAAGAACACAATTTCCTTGTAGATACTGATTTGCTTTAGATTAGGGAAATGCTTACACACACTCATCAGTTAAAACTGAGCAGAAGAGAGAGTAGATAACCTTTATGAGGAAAATGGTCACTTAGCCCCAAAAAGGAATTTAAACCAGGAAGAAAATGTCTGAGTTAAGACATTTGAAATTACTTTCTATTCCAAACTAGAATGGAAAGCTGGACTGCTGAGGTCTTTTGTGAACTGGAGAATGAGATATTAAGGAGCACCGGATGAAAAAGGTCAAAGTAAAAGAATTCTTCTCAATAGAACCACAGTATTTTGCTAAATACTAACACCCTGCATCTTCAGGTGAAGCAATATGAAGAAAAGCTTTAAAAAGTTCTTGTCTCAATGAATATTTACCATGGAAAATGTCAGTGGAAGTACATTTTTTAATTACAGAAGTTTCTTTATTCTAACATTACTCATCTCTTTTATTAAGGGGCTTTGGAGAAGGCTGAGATTTTGGAGGAGGTATATGAATTGCTGATTAACTCAGTGGGAGGGCTCTGAGCTGTGAAATCTCAGAGCCAGAAAGCAGCATTTGAACAGGGCGATTGTGTCATCTTTACATCATCTGTAGGTAGGAATTATGGCAAGAAAATGAGATGTGTGGACTGCTCTGCTTCAGGGATTTAAGTGTAACCAGAGGAAGGATTTCAGGCTGGGGGAATATCAAAAGCACAGTTTTTAGCTATGAACTGGTAAGTCAACACCAGTGGGACAAGTGCTTGTCTCTGAAGTCAAAGTATTTTTAGTTCTATTTTTGGCTTATCAACTTATTGGCTTTTTTTGCGTGTGCCAACTTTACAGGAAAGAGGAGATGGAAAAAAGAGAGATACCTGTGTACAGGCTGCTGGCAGGCAAAGGGAAGGGCAGTTGTATGACAAGCCAAGTGCCCCTGTGCGTTCCCCTCATTGACAGTGTGTTACTCCACATCTATAAATATTGCAATGGAACTGTCAGCAAAGAATTAGCCCGTGGTTATTCTGTTATTCGGTGCACACAGGGCTGAGACCTGGGCTCATTAACCTCAGCGAGGTGGGAAGGTGATCCGAGATGTCAGCACAGCCCAGGCACTGCCACATCACAGCTAAAGGAGGGGTGGCAGGAGGGTCCAGGCAAACTATGCTTCCTGCAGCTGGAAGCCTGGGCTGATGGACAGGATCAGAGCTGAGCTGCGGGTCAAAGCGGTGAACCAGCTCCTAGTTTAGGATTCACAAGCTGTTCTTGCCACAGGATGCCATTGTTCAGCCTGTCTATTGTCCCCCATGGCAGCAGCACAGCTCCAGGTGCCAGGCAGCTCCCAGGCAGTGCTGGGACGTGCCCACCCTGCCCCAGTTTGCTTCAGTGCCATTTCATCACTCCATGCAAACTGCACGCACAGCATCAAATCCAACAGCTCCTCGCCCCAGGGTCTGCTCCGAGGGGTCTTTTCCTTTCAGTCTCCCTTCTCATTTCTGTCCATAAAGCCCCCAGAGCCCTCCCTGCTCCAGGCTCTGTAGCCCCATGGAATCACTGCAGTGCCACACAGAGCACATGAGCCTGCCCGGGGACCAGAAGCAGCATAATCACATCAGGGCAGGCCTGCACTCAAATTAACCAGTTGTAAGGACTAATTGGCACCACACAGCACTGGAGTGCCTGTCCTGCTGCAGGGACTGGAGCCTGGCACAGAGTCAGACACATCAGTTTGCTCAGAGCTCCCTCCTGCTGCTCATCACTGAATGGAGCCATGCCAGGGGACGGAGGTGCCTCCTGCCAGGCACTTCTGTAAGAAACAACTCAAAATTCCCCTTCCACCCCCCTGGAGAACAGCAGAGGACAGATATACTGGCTAGACAAGGGTCTTTTCTCTCCTCCCCTTGGCCCTCAATCTAGAAGCAAAAGGTGGGTTTATGAGAACATTTATAACCCCAACACCAGCTCCAAGGCCCCCCCCCCCACAAAGCTTCATACTCCAGCTTGTACTCAGCCACACAAGCAGCACCATTTCAAGGTTTCACCATGGTCCAAGTGGGCTTCAGTGATATTTAAAGAGCAACTTCCATAACCTCTAGAGACCCCAGCAGATATTTGAGCAACTTTCTGACCCAGAGCAATCTAAAGAACCCCCCAGATTTTCTCCTTCCCCTATCATTCCTCACTCCATAACTTCTTGGTTCCTCTTCACTCTCATCTTTTGCCATGCTCTCCTACAAGCCAATGGGTCTTATGTGCCATCTGCCAAGGCACCAGATTTTTGCTGTTACTGAAGATGTCACAGGCACAGGGACCGTTAGATTGGCACAGGCTCAGGGACAGCAGTTCCTGGCAAGGTTGAGTCTCAAAGCAGTCCACAAAAATACAGAAAGCTCCACAAAGATGCACACAAAAGAGAGGCCTTGGTGGCTCAGACACTGTCTGGCTGCCCAGTTCCTATATACCCACCCCTGCCAGAAGTCCTGGAGTTTGCTCACCAGGAGCACAGGGAGTGCGGGCACAGGCAGAAAAGGAGCAGTGACAGAGATGAAGAAGTTTGGCACAAGGCAAGGGTTGTGCAAGACAAGAGATAAACAGGTGTGGTGGGAATCTGGCACATGAGAGAGGAAAGAGTGATACAGATGGAAGCATTTGAGAAATCTGCCTGCCAGGTGCTGGCACACACCAGCAGAAACCACATCAAAACTCATCAAGGGTCCTCACAAAAAGCTTGGTCAAGGAGTGCTGACTAGTGACAGCAGAGATATCTTTGTACAATGTGCTGCCAGGTTGGAGAGAGAAGGCAGACGCTCTTGTCAGAATGGGAGAAAAGCCATTTCCTTCCACTCCTCCCCCTATATATTTTGAAGTCTTGAAAACTTATCCTGATGGAAAAGGCCTGTGTTGTTCAGCAGTGAGTTACAGCTCCAGGGAACATCCAGCGCAACTCTTGGGAAAGGCTCCAAGAGTGGAATTTTTTGCAAGTTTACTTGTTCCTTTGGCAAACTATTCACCTAAGATGCTCTTTTGGGAAAGAGACACAAGCCTGTGCACATCTCCTGTTCCATCCTCCTCTGGCTGGAAGGAGGGGAGAGCATTAGCTCCAGTTTAGGAGGGGAAGGGTTTTCACCAAGCTCTTTCACCCCCTCTGCTCAGGAGTCATCACGGGAGCCTTTCTCATCTCAGCATCTCCCACACATGGAGCAAGCTGAGCCAGCAGTGGCACAGCAGGTTTGCTGTCACACCAAGGGCATGAACAGTGTGCCAGCTTTAAATCCCACATCTCAGGACCCCTGACATAACCAACATCACCTGCATTTTGATCTGCTTTATCACAGCCCGAGCCATGACATCAGGAGATGGAGGGCTGCGCTTTCACACGAGATTTATAAAAAGAAGAGCCGTGGAGTCAACTTTATCTTACTCCAGGAGGAAAAGAATGAGAAAATACTGATGACCAGTAATCACAAATGCACAAAAAAATCCAAGGCAGAAAAATTACTCGAAAGGGAAAGCACTGAAGCACTTTGGCATTCAAAAGGCTGCACAGGCCACGCATAATCTCCTGGAAACAGGAAGGGACTGTGCAAGGAGGGGAAAAAAATTGCTTCCTTGTGCCAAACCAAGCCCCTGAGAGGAAATTTCACTGCAGAGAGACCAAGAAGGAATGATTTCCCAGCACAGGGACTTGCTGAAGAGCCAGGATGGAGCTGGCAGACACCTGCCTCCCATAGAGCTGGATCCTGCTGAACAAGAGAGAAGGGGCAGATTGGCCCCCTGGTGGGACACTGGATGCTTTTAGGTCTGAGCAAACATGAAGACCCTCCCTTTGCCAAAGCTCAGACTCCACCTGAGGGTTCAGAAGGACTGAGACCATTTCACTTCATTCCCCTCCAACGCCCTGGAGCTGCCTCCCTGCCCCTTCATCATCAAATAGCCCAGGAGAACATACACACAGCGGGCACAGAGCAAACCAGCTTCTCCAGAGTCATCCCAGACTGTGGAAAGCCACTGCCAGGTAGGCCTGGCAGGCACCTCTCCCTTGGCAAACACAAGAAGAAGCAACACAATGGTTCTTTCCACAGCCTGGGATTTCCATGCACCAGTCATCCCAGCACGGACAACCATTGAGTCAGAACAGACATACATCTGAGTCAGGCATCCAAGAAAGGGGTGGGGAAGGGAAGGAAAGCGATTCCTCTTACGGGAAGGCAATTAAATACTTTGAGAGAGCTTGTAAAATCCAAAGGGTTTAGTCATTAGCTTCATGTTTAAGCAGAGTGCAAGGTATGGCAGCAGCAGGATGCACAGTGAAAAATGGATTTGGAACTTGGTGCTCTCTGAATGCAAGAAAGGTGGAGAGGAACACACAGGTCCCTTGGACATTCCTCACATTGCAGCTGCTGCCCACCCACCTGCAGCAGAGGTGAAGTAGATCAGATTCTACAAAATTACTATCTAAACCACTCTAGCAGTTCAAACACCAATCCCAGTCTTAATTTATTAAGGATAAGGCTCTTCTGTTCCTTCTGCTCCCCCTCACCTGACTGCCACTGGTATAAAGATGAAACACAGCAAGATCTCTCATTAGGAATAACAAAACTTACAGCTCTTTCACGCTCCTCTTTTATGCCTCCTGGACCTGCAAGGTTTCAGCAGCTCCTCAAGCCACAGCCACCCCCAAGCCCGGGTTTGCCCACCTAAAAGGGACACTCCTCCTCCATGGTCCAACCCCCTGGTTACAGCTGGAACAGGCATCTGCATCCCACCTCCCACTGCAGCTGACAGGCATTAGCCCCTGAGGGTCCCTGAGCTTAAACACACCAATTCACATTAACAGACCCTGGGGGGATTTATTTTCTAGACTCATGTGTGAAAAATTTACAGAAAATGCTTCTAAGGATGTGCAGAGACACAGAAACACTCAGATTGATGACAAGATGTGTGATCACAGGGGAGCTGTGAAACAGGCAGCCTGGAACAGCAACAGCCTGGGCACAACCAGCCTTGCAGGGAAGAATATGTTCTGTACAATAGATTATTATTATTATTATTATTCCTGTTCATTGCTCCTTTTCTTCGTAAAACCCTCCAGATAACACCAGGGGTGATGTATTAAAAGCTGCAGATGTCAAAGAATGCTCCCCTGTACATTTAACAGCTCCTTTATCCCTTCTGAAAAGACCTGGGGTCAGCAGTCCAGACTTGATATCTTCAAATGCTTTCTTAAAAGCAACATTTCCAGTCCAAGTATTCTTAACTCAGTGTAATGCACCACATGTCTTCAAACACACATTTCTTTTTATAGTGAGTTAAAGGCCAGAAAATCAACGAAATAAAATAAATACCCCAGGCTCTGATCTCCCCTCCTGGATGAGTTTATTTCAAGGATGTCAGAAGTGCATTCACACAAAAGCTATAAAGAAGTCCAGGGATGAAATAGCTTCGGCATTCACTGTGAAGTGTTGCCTCTTGCTTAAAGCTACATAGTAAATGACTAGAAAGTAGAGAATGTGGTGCCAGTTTTCCAAAGAAGGTTTCAGTGATGAGCTGAGGGACTATGGAGCAGTAAGGATGATGGATTAGGAGAAACTGGTATAAAGAAGAGGATTTCAAAAGAGAATCTCTGCCCCAGGAAGAGATTGGAGGTCTCTGAAGGAGCCCATGAGGCTGTAGAAAAGGGAAATGTAATTCCAGCAGTTTGCTTGGATTATCAGAAAGCAAGGACCTCAGCAAGGGCCTTCAACAACTAATCTTCCAGGAGCCAAGAGCAGAGGTCATCATGCAAATAAATAAGTGGTTAAAAGACAAGAAATAAAGTGTGGAAGTGGTCCATTTTCAGAGGAGACAAGCACAGGTCGCTAAGAGCATCTTTGCAAGAAGTTACGGGATATCTAATTACAGTCATTACCTAACTGAGTCACGCACTGCTAATGCAGCCTGGCAAAAGGAGCTCCAAGCCACTGAGATCCTTGAATGTTTTGCTTGCAGTTAACACTGGAGGTGTTTAAAGGCTCCCAGCAACGATGGGCTGCACCACAACCATCACGCCATGCAGCAGGCGCCCAACTTCTCTCATTTATGTTGGGCACAGAGGACTTGCAAAGTGGTCAGTGCTCGAAGGCATCCTGGCAGCCCTGACCCCCCGAGCCTGGCTGGGCTCCTCACCTTCAACGCCCTGGCCTGGAGGACCATATTAGTTCAAAACAGCCTGCTGAAAACAGTGCTGGCTTTTTAGCCCTGCTAAAAATAGTGCTGGCAGTGCGGGAATAGCTGTTGTGGGCTAACAAGGAATCGTAGGGATTTGGGGGGCAGGGATGGGACAGGCCCCCTTCTGCCAGGTGCTCAGGCAGGGACCAGGACCCGTGTGAAGCTCTCAGAGCCCAAAAGGCGCATGGGGAACCCCGCTGGAGCTCCAAGCACACACTTGGGAGGCAATATTCCCTCCCTGTTCACACATGGAGCAGCCTGCCCAGTGAAGGCGGAGCGGCTTTGAGCTGGCAGTGATGTGCAAGCACGTGAAATGAAGCACAAAAACTGCATCCACATCAGCCTCATGGGAATCAGGGCTCAGGGGCAAGAGACACAGGAGAAGAGAACTTCAAACTACTGCTGATTTCTGCACTGAGTGGGTTTTTTATCTCTTGGGGTGTGTTTTCATGGATACTGGTGTTTGTCTATTTTGACACAGCCTGGAAAGCAGGGGATGCTGCTCCCTTTGACACTCCAATAAAACAGCCGTAGCTTTGGCATCCCTTCCAAAACCTGAAAATCCCCCCCCAACCTTCATCTGTGTGCAGCATCCAAAGGCCATGGCACGCTGCAAAGGCAGCTCCCAGCCTGCTGGGAACGGTCTGTTTCAAACAGAAAGATTTTACAAGACCTCCAAGCGCTCAGCACTGGTACAGTAAAAATATTCTGAAGCCACCAGGGTGTTTTATGCTGCAGCTTCGGGGTGGCTTTTATGCAGCATCTTCGTGGTGCTTTTTTGTGGCTGCTGCCATAACTGTGGTACGGCTCAACTGCTGCCGGGAAACCAGCAGAGAGAATGAAATATTTGTAGTGTGCCTGATCCAGGCAAGATGCTGTGTCCACATGCAGAGTTTAGGTGTGGTGAGAGTATTTTTGAAGAGTACTAAGTACTCCAGGAATAAGAGGAGTATGATCATAGATCATAGAATCAACTGGGTTGGAAGAGATCTCTAAGGTCATCACGTCCAACCCTTGATCCTACACCACTGTGATTCCCAGATCATGTCACTCAGTGCCACGTCCAGTCTCATCTTAAAAACCTCCAGGGATGGTGAATCTACCACCTCTCTGGGCAGGCCATTCCAATGGCTGATTACTCTCTCTGTAAAGAATTTCTTTCTAATATCCAGCCTGAATTTCCCCTGGCAGAGCTGAAGCCCGTGCCCTGTTGTCCTATTGCTGGTTGATGGGAGAAGAGACCAACCCCCACCTGGCTATGACCTCCTGTCAGGGAGTTGTAGAGAGTGATGAGGTCAAAACAAATCTCATGGTGCCAGAGGGCAGTCAGAGCAGCAGCAGGGCCAGGACAGGCATTTCCCTTGGTGTGACCAGCAGCCTCAGCCCCCCGAGCATGCAAATACACAACAGAGTTACACCACAGCAGCCACCCTGAGAGAGGCACAAAGCGAGGCTTGGGCTGCAGATGGACAAGTTCCTCTACTTGTGGTTTCCCTGCCCACCTCTCAGAGCACCCCCTTCTCCCTCCAGGGCTGGGGTGCAGTTTGGAGCAACCACGAGCCCATCTCAGTCCCCGCCACCTGCCCCCTCCCATTGAGAAGGACTGCACTGAGCTACAAAAAAAGCCTCCGTGAAGCCAAGGGTTACTTTGCACCAAAGCAAGCCAAAGCAAAGCATTTTGAGGAAATCAAACACGTTTTCCAGCTGCGGCATCAGGCACCTGCTCGGTCTTCCTACTGCTTTTGACCAGAGAATTAAGCCCCTTATTCTCCATTAAAGCCATTTCCCAGAGACTTTCCCTCTGACACAAAATGCCAGCGGTCGCATCCTTCTGAAGCAGGTTTATAAAATGCAGGAGCAAGCAGTGGTGGGAAGGGACAGGGGGCAGAGGAGCAGGAGAAGGGAAAAGAAAGAAGGGAAGAAACCACTGTCTGAGAGGAACAGAAGTGCCACATCCATGGCTCATTTCACCCAATACCTTCCAGCCCATTCTTACATCAAAAAGAGCCAATAGAGGAACAAACACCACCGAGCCATCTCCCCTGTGCCCTGCAGGGCCCATTGGTGCTGCCCAGACCTGGTCCTGGGGACAGGTTCCTGCACAAAGGGACCATCTCACAGGCACAGGTGACACACCCGCTCCTTGTGCTTCATCCCATGAAGCAGGTCATGGAGGGCAAAATGTTTTATTTAAAAACTGGCGCTTGCTTTTGAGTCTTTTAACTAGTACCTGTCATTTCTGGCAGCGCTTTTAGCTCAAAGTCTTTCTTTTCCAAGTACCCTGCACAGAACTGGTCCCACCTGCCTCGGCAGGGACCTCACAGCAGTGCACAGGAGGTTCCTGTCCAAATCCATGGGGAGGTTCCTGTCCAAATCCATGGGGAGGTTCCTGTCCAAATCCATGGGGAGGTTCCTGTCCAAATCCATGAGGAGGTTCCTGTCCAAATCCCTGGGGAGGTTCCTGTCCAAATCCATGGGGAGGTTCCTGTCCAAATCCCTGAGCAGAGATACTCGGCTGCTGCATTTTGAGGAGGAGCCTGGGTTTATCTCACTGAGATCTTCCAGCCAGTGCATGGCCCAGCCTGTCCTGCAGCCCTCTAACTGCATATTGCTATCCAGTGCCACCAGTGCCACCATCACCAGGCGGCAGGGACACCTCCATCGACTCAACCTTGAGAGGAGATGAGAGGGGACCTCATCAACGTCCACCAGTATCTGCAGGGAGGGTGTCAGNCCCCTGAGCAGAGATACTCGGCTGCTGCATTTTGAGGAGGAGCCTGGGTTTATCTCACTGAGATCTTCCAGCCAGTGCATGGCCCAGCCTGTCCTGCAGCCCTCTAACTGCAGATTGGTACCCAGTGCCACCAGTGCCACCATCACCAGGCGGCAGGGACACCTCCATCGACTCAACCTTGAGAGGAGATGAGAGGGGACCTCATCAACGTCCACCAGTATCTGCAGGGAGGGTGTCAGAGATGGAGCCAGGCTCTGCTTGGTGGTGCCAAACAACAGGACAAGAGGCAACGGGCAGAAACTGATGCCCAGGAAGCACCTTCATGAGGAAGAACTTTCACTGTGCAGTGATGAGCACTGGGACAAATTGCCCAGAGACAGTGTGGAGTCTCCCTCGCTGGAGTTATCCCAGAACCAACTGGACACAATCCTGTGCCATGTGCTCTGGGATGGCCCTGCTGGGGCAGGGACGTGGGACCAGATGCCCCACTGTGGTCCCTTCCAACGTGAACCGTTCTGGGATTGTGTGACTGTGATGGCCCCGCACACCAGAGACTGAACCACTGGGACAACCTGGGGCTGCCCATGGCCTGGAGCATTCACACTGTACTGCCCATGCCATGCTGAGAACAGCTTATGGAGAGGAGCACAGCCCCTGCCCCTGCGTGGTGACCCCCAAAATGCTGCTCTGCCACCACGCTGCTGGGAGGGCCCAGATGCTTCTGGTCAAGAGATGCCCTGAAAGACTTGAAGGAACACAGTGACATGGCATCATGGCTCAGAGTTTGGTCACACTGCCACAAGGAGGGAAAAAAGCACTTTACTGTGTCCTCAGCAATGTGGAGACAGGCACTAGAAGTCGCACTGAGCCATCACCAGTGAGAATGGAAGTTGCTCATCAGAGTAAGGGGGGAAATCTATTATGGGTGAGTGTGGTTTATTATAGAAAAGCAGCTTTTGAAAGGAGAATTTGAATTATCATCTGCTGCTGCAGAGAGGGGACCCACACCAGCACCAGCTGTCACCGACCCCAGGTCCCTCCAGCTCCACCCCAGTGCCTACAGGATGGCAAATGCCACCGCAGAGTCCGCAGTGGCATAAACTCTGTGCAATGACATTTGCTGCTCTTTACACGCTGCCAGACAACCTTTCCCACTTCTTCTTGTGTCTCTTGTGAGAGGGCTTTGAAGGCTCCAGCAGAAACATTCGCTGCCAGGCAGAGGCAGTGAGAGCTGCTGCCCTCTGTGCCGAGGAGACACCCGGGATCAGCAGCTGCAGTTTCAGCTGGAAATGCTGGGAGCCTGATTTATTTTTCCCTCCAAGTCTTCTGGCCTCAAAACACTTTTGTAAATCTTCTAATTCCCAGCTATGAGGAACCAAGCTGAGAAATACAGAATAGTCTCCCAGGAAGGAAGAGGGCAGCTGGTGAGGAGAAGAGGATGGCTGAGGACATTCCATCAAAGTGCAGAGCAGTGGTGTGAGGTCAGCATCAGGCAGATCAGAGCATGGAGGTGCTGCACAGGATACACAGGGTAGAAAATAATGGCAATCCTTTGCCATTATTATTTTTCTCTAGTATAGCATCAGGTTTTGGCCCATGGAAGCTGGGTGTCTCCATTTGTCTGTGCTCCCAATGGCTTTTCTGATGACGATTTTCAGGATTTCCAGGAAAATTCTGCAGTGGCTTTATTTTGTTGATCGTGAATGCTTTGCAATAAAGAGAATTCAGTAGCCTCTCTCTGTGACCCCTACCCCATTACTCCCAAAGTATTGACAAAAAAGGATCAGGTTATAACTGGCACAGAGGAAAATGTGACATATTACCCAGCAGCTCCTGGGAAAACCAGAGCTCACACAATGCTGCAAACGTTTGGTCTTCTCTGGGCTGATCCCAAATTCAGAGCAGCTTCTCATAATCTAATTTGAATTTCTGTGTGACCACAGTAGCATTTGCAGTGGAAACAAGACAGATGCTATACCACGACTACTTGTGGGTATTAAAGGGGCTCGGGTACGGAGATGAGTAAACCAAGTCAGGAAAATGTGAATCACATCTTATCCTGAGCCTGCGCATGTTTCTAGACCTGACCTAGACCAGGAATGCAGACACATTCATGAGATTTTTTTTTTTCTTTTATCAGTTTTGGCTGCATTTGTATGTGCTTTCCCCTACAGAGAGGGAGCAGCATTTAATAGATTTTTGAAATGAGATACCCAGACAAACTTATACGTCCAGCTCGGAGCAGAAGGGAGCCCATGGCTGCTGGCAAACCCGGACTTTAAAATGC
The DNA here is from genome assembly GCA_013396735.1 of Grallaria varia. Classification (NCBI taxonomy): domain Eukaryota; kingdom Metazoa; phylum Chordata; class Aves; order Passeriformes; family Formicariidae; genus Grallaria; species Grallaria varia. The sequence goes on from VWZG01003565.1 coordinate 1,098,122, forward strand.
CCCAGGAAAAAAGCAATGTGCCAAAGGGCCCTGGGAAGGCAGCAGACTGGTGGGGTGCACAGCTGGCAGGTGCACAGCTGGCAGGACACACAGCTGGCAGGACACACAGCTCCATTCAAGATACACAAGAAATTTTACTGTTTCTCTGAGGTTTGAATCAGTCACAAAACACAACCAAATTCACATAGCACTCTCATAAATCCTCACATCAAAGGGGAAAAGGGGCCTTTTTTGTCCTGTATTTAACAGAGTAATTATGGTTATTGTCTTTGCAGTAACTTCAGAAGGCCCCTGTGCAGAACTCGAGCCCTGTAGCAGTGGGTGTTGTTTGAATGATTGAACAGACCTGGTTCGTATCTCAGAGGGCTCCTGTCCTCATCCAGTATTGACTGTGCTGGTCGTAGTCCTGTTACAGATCACACGGGCTGCCACTCCTGTCTGTAGCTCTAATATCATCAAACAAACATACAAAACCCTGAGCACTGGGAGATGAGGGAGTACATTCATCTCTGTTTTACAGATGGGGAAAATAAGGGGAACAGAAGCAGCAAAACTACAGCCCCCACCAACGCTCTGAGCCAGGGCCGTGAAGCTGACACTGTCCACGCTGCTCTCCACCCCCTCTCCAGACACCTCCTATAATGACTCCAGCAGGACACAGACCATATGGGGGTCCAGCTTCCCCCAGTGGCAGCCCCGTGGGCACCGACATTTCCTGATAAATCAAATCACCAGTTGAATGTTTTTCACAAGGTTTCAATGCCACTAAAGGAAGTATCAAGTTTGGGATCAACAAGCCCAGACAACTGATGGATTGACCAGAAGCCTTCCCGCATCCCACTACTCCTTCCTTTCCCTGGAATGGGTGAACACCAACCCAAATGGCACTTTGGTGACAGAGGAGCGACAGGAGAGTGGCAGTGCCAGTAAAAGAGCCTGGTCAGAGACCTGCACACACCTACCACGTTCTGGGGGGCTGAGCAGTTGCACCCACGTCCCCAGTGAGCATCACTGCACCCACACGTGCCCATGTGCCACTTGAGCCACACGCAGGCAGTGGCAAAGGGATTCAAGGACAGCAGCACGTTGTCCCTGCCCTGCCTGGGAGCAGGACAGTGGCACAGCAGTGACCTTTCCAGGGGGAGCAAAGAAAGCACTTTGCCAGTGGGTTCACTCTTGGTGCTCCCCCAGGGACTGCTCCTGCTCCCCAGTCATGCAGACAGTGGGAAGCTCAGCCTGAGGATCAGCTCCCATCCTGAGCTTTCCCAAAGATTTCTAGGGGCCAGCCAAGCATGAAATGCAGACTTAGAGCAAAACACCTATACTTGAGGGTGTTTAGGCTGGGTTTTTCTCTGCTGGCCCTTGTTAGAGCTGCTAATGTAAAATCCATTTTCATTGCCAAATCAAGCCTCCACAGGAGGATTTGCCCCAGACTGAGTCCTCACCCCACTCAAAAGCCTGTACCTTGCTCTGCTCACCAGCTGCCCCACCATGGGCACAGCAACAGCCAGAGCTCACCACGCTGTCCAGGTGCCACCACAGCAAACCAGGGGCACCTCCAGCAAAACTGGGGCCTGAAAGCACCCAGATATCAGAGTGCAGGAGGCTGAAAACATGGAAGAGATTATACAAGTGTTCAGGGAAGGAGTTAGAGGAGCAAACAGCTCTCAGTTAGTAACAGCAATGAGGATGAAGGTGCCCGGGCCAGCTGGTGTGCCCGGTGCTGGTGCCCCCCAGGAGCCCCATGCTGGGAAGCATCACTAGTCCAGTGGGTGCCCAGTGAAGACCAGAGAGGCAAGCAACAGGCCTGACAGGCATCTCCCACCCTCCTGTGTCCAGCAGGAGACATCTGGGAGAGGTGGGTGCTCCTCAGGGCTTCCCACTGGCATAAATCAGGGCCAATTCCCTGCAGTCCACAGAGATGAAGCAGGGAACCGAGGGGAAGAGCAATCTCATTGTGTGCAAGCAACCAGCGCAACGTTCAGATGCTCACAAAACAACCCAGAGTTCAGCTTCAGCACCTCCCAGCGCCAGCCCCTTCCTCACACTGCCTTGTTCCGAGGTGCTGGGTTGATCTGGCTCCCTCTTTGCCCTCCTTGAGTGTGGCTGTGGAAGGGCAATGACCCCAACCCCAAACCACCCGGGTCGCTGCCAGCCTGGAATCCCTCGGGCTCTGCGGTGCGTGATGCCACTGCGCAGATTCGTCTCTTAATACGCCATCCAACCCAAATAAACTTTGGCTTCACTTCGGATTTGATCTCTAAATCAAGGAGCTCTGCAGCCGACCCTCCCGCAGGAATTTAACCCTCCCTGGCCCATCTGCTGTCCCCCAGACCAGATGGTTTTGCCTCGGCAGCGCTGGGAATTCGCACTCCCCGGTGCTACGGAAGGAGGAGCGGGATGGCTTTTTGTACCCCCGGCCCTGGGGTGAAACAACCTGCACGTCTCCCACCCCCAGCTGGCTCTGGCTCTCCGCTGAACAAACCACAGCGACCAAAGTGCTGCTGCTTTAAACAGCTCTTCCCTGGCTGCAGTCAAAGCCACGCTGTGCCGAACGTCACCGAGGAACAGAAATAGCCGGCACGAGTGGAGGGAGGGGAATGTGAGTATTAAGAGCGCACAGATTTCAAACATACTTGGCTGGCCAGCACGCTCCCTTCCCACCGCTGCCTCTCCAGATGCGACGGAGCGCCGGGATCTGTCACTGTCTGCCCAGGAAGAAGGATTCTCTTCTTTCTTTTGTCCCTTTTTTTTTTTTCCTTTTCTTTCTTTAAGTTCCAGCTTTGATACTGCTACATTGGTTTTTATTTTCTTTCTTGTGGGAAACTTCATCTGCTGGATTTAAAAGCCAGGTTTGAGCAGGAGGAATTCGTTTCTGTTTACAGCTGTAAATGTGCATGGTACTCCTGTGTGATGAGACCGGAGAGGGAAAGGCAGGATTGGCTGGGAAAATTCCTTAGACCGTAAGATGCTTGAATGGCTGCCTGGAATAACAAGCTCTCTGTTGTGTGTGCATGTGTGTGAGTGTGTGTTTATGCACGAGAGCAGCAACGGCAGCAACTCTAAAACAATGCAAGGTTTCCCCATTTGGCTTCATTTTCCTCCTCTAGGAGTGAGGACTTGCCTAGCTGCAGGCTCTGTCTGGAGATGGGGGAAGTGTGTGAACCCAATTAGTGCTGTAGGAATTTTATGAATGAATGAATGAAGCAAAGGGCAGGTTCAGCGGGAGAGGAGCAGAGCAGGGAGCTGCGGTGGGCTCGGCTCTCTCCGGCAGGAGCTGTCACACCAGGGAGCTGCACGCTCTAAGATCATGAGCACAGCCAGCAGACAGCACCTGAGCCTTGGAAATGTGCTCCTGGAAATGAGCTCTGCCCGGCACACTGAGCCGACAGCCATGTGTGTGACCAGCTCCAGGCTCAGCCGGAGCAGCCCATGCAGAGCCCCTCGTCTCTGAGCGAGTGTGCCGGCGAGGTTGTGGTGGAGGAGCAGGCAGAGCTCCTAGAGCATCCCTGTCTCCATGCAGGAGGCTTTTGCTGCCAGCACAGCTTGGACGTGAACGTCGGCAAAGGAGTCGGAGCGTGGACAGAAGGGCTGCACATTCCCCACACCAAGCAGGAGGGGCTGCACAGCACAGCACAGCAGGGGAGGGACGAGGCAGGTTTGGGTTTGCAAGGTCCAGGAAAGGTGAGATGCTGGGGAAGCTGCTGGGGACCAGCCCAGAGGAGCACTGACCACTGCAGAACCACACTTGGTCTCTCCCCCTTGGGTGCCTGTATTCCATGGACTGGGGTGGGAGATGGACTCTGTGTATTTCTCTTTTTGTTTGCAGCTCTATCCCAAATGTCAAATGAGGAAAAACTTCCATCTGTACTGAATTGTCCTCTTATACAGAGTTTTTGCATGACATCTCTGTAGCACCCATCATCCTCAGCAGGTGGTAATGGGGAGTAGGTGAGGGCAAGTCACAAAGAGGATGAAAATTCTCTATCAAGTGCCACAGAGGTCACTGTCAGGATGACACAAGGGCAGTGGAGGAGGCCTGGAACTGTAACCCTCCTGCCAAGGAGCTGCTGGGGGGAAAGAGGCAAAGGAGTCAGAGCTGGTGTGGAGGCAAAGGGACACCAAACTCACTGGGAAAAGCTGGAAGTTCCCAGGATAAAAGAAATCCAACCTCCCCTGTGGAATTAGGCAGAGGGAAGTCTTTGTCTGCAGAGCCCTACAAGGGTAAGGCAGTCCAGCACTCCTTTGTCAGCATTTTCCAAAACAAAGAGGTAGTGCAAACACACTTCTGTGTGCAGTGATGTTTAGGATGGCACAGGCTGTTGGTGTGCCTTCTGATTTGGGCATTGTAGCTACTTCTTCAGCATTTCTCTCAGGTGGGTTTGATCTCACACCCAGAGCAGCAGGAATCCAAAGCAGCAGAGTCATGCTTTGTACAGCACTGAGTTTGAGCCCACCAAGAGCTCCAGGCCCAGAGTGGCTGCCTGCCCAGCACACTGCAGAGCAGCCACACACCTCGCTGTTCACAGACAGGTCTCTCTGAAAAAGGTCTATGACAGAGAGCATGAAAACCCCTGTGTTTACAGACATCTAAAACCCACAGTGAAACCTACACCTTGCTTTATAGATAGAAAGTGCCTTTTCCTCTGTCACTCAAACACTGTTTGAAACCACAGGTCAGGACAGAGGAGGAGCTTCTCATTCAAGGGAAGTTGCTCTGTGAAAATACTGCAGGAATGCTGGACAGGGCTTTGAGTGCATCACAAACACAAGACAGACTATTGGACTGCCAGTGGTAAATCCAAAGTTCATTTTGCCTTTTTTTTTTTTTTTTTTGATCTTTCACTCCTTCAGAGCTAAGAATGTAGCAAAGAGGTTTAAGCAATCATGCTGCCAGCTCTGTAATTCATGGTTATGGATTTAGGAAGGATGCTTTCCTCCAATCCCAGGCTAAATTTAAGGATTGCAGTAAGCAGTTACAATGATATGCACAACCTCTGAGATGTCACACCTCACAGCTGGGCTCCTGTAATGACAGCAAAAGCCTTACACGAGTGGCTTCAGTGCCAAAGACCTTGGGCACAAGCAGGCAGTGCAGATATATACTAAGGGACAGGTAACTTCTAATTGAGCATTCGTGTTGCCCTGGCAGATTTCTAATATGTTGGTTTTGATGTCTTTCCTCTAGGGAAGAATGCAGATTGTCCTTCAATGGAACCCTGCTAAGAAATGGTTCACCATCTCCCAGCAGTCACATTCTTCGGAGCCAGAAGAATCCCTTCAGACCCCTGTGGCATGAGAAAAGCCTCTGGTTTTTAGAGCCCAGGAGGATGTCTCTAACTGATGAGCTGGAGAGCCACTTTTCTGCCACCCCCTACATGGTGACAGACACAAGTGAGGACAGCCTGTTCAGGATCAGGTCCAACACCTCCAGCAATGCCACTGGGGATGGGATGGCAGCCACTGGCTCCATGGAGGACATGGTTGCCATCTGCACCATTGGGACAATCCTCTCCCTCATGTGTGTGATTGGGGTGACAGGCAACGTGTACACCTTGCTAGTGATGTGCCACTACTTGCGATCTTCTGCTTCCATGTACATTTACATCATCAACCTCGCGCTGGCGGACCTGCTCTACCTTCTCACCATCCCCTTCATCGTCGGGACCTACTTCATTCAGAAATGGTACTTTGGGGACATTGGCTGTCGCATCCTGTTCAGCCTGGACTTCCTCACCATGCATGCCAGCATCTTCACGCTCACAGTCATGAGCACGGAGCGCTACTTTGCCGTGCTGAAGCCCCTGGACACGGTGAAGAGGTCCAAGAGCTACCGCAAGGCCATTGCCGTTGTGATCTGGCTGGTGTCGCTGCTGCTCACCCTCCCAATGCTCATCATGATCCAGCTGGTGCAAAGGGACAACAAAAGCATCTGCCTGCCCACCTGGAGCAAGCTGTCCTACAAGGTCTATCTCACCATCCTTTTTGGCACCAGCATCGTGGGCCCAGGGGTGATCATTGGCTACCTGTACATCCGATTAGCTCGGATTTACTGGGTGTCCCAGACAGCATCCTTCAAACAGACCAAGAGGCTGCCGAACCAGAAGGTGCTCTATTTAATCTTCACCATAGTACTGGTGTTCTGGGCTTGCTTCTTGCCTTTCTGGATATGGCAGCTCCTCTTCCAGTATTATGAATCCTTCCCTTTGTCTCCCAAGGTGATGAAGAACATTAATTACCTGACCACCTGCCTGACCTACAGCAACAGCTGCATCAACCCCTTCCTCTACACCCTGCTCACCAAAAACTACCGGGAGTACCTGAAGAACAGGCAGAGGTCCCTCAGCAGCAGCGGTGGGTACTTCCAGAGGAGGAACCGGTTTCAGAGGATTTCAGGGAGATCCCTGTCCACGAGCAGCCAGCACTGCACAGAGACATATGTCCTTGCTCACGCCCCTTTGGGAAACAGCAGTGCCTGAAGGTAAAACATATCTTCAAGAACAACCAATATTGACTCCAATGTTGCTTTGATTTAAAGTGTACATTGTAAAGGCGAAGCCTTGGCAGACCCATAATGTGCACACATTTAGTCCAGAGGCTGAGCCGTATGTCTATTCTCATTTTCTCCAGTGCCACTGATCTGATGCCAGCAGCACTCAGCTGAACATCTATCTAAACAGCCTTTCACTTTTTATCTTTATATTTTATAGTGTATGTCTCCTTAAGTAGCCATCAGTAATGAAAGCCTATAACAAGGCCATGATTTTTAATAGTATCAGCTGTCTCACAGCAGTTGAAATTATGTTACCCCATGAATGGCTGTAGTTTCCTCTTTTTTTTTCTCTAGCAGTAATGTTCAATTTGTAGTTGTATGAGGACTGATAACAATGAAATAAAGAGAAAGCAGCTGATGTTTGTGACACGCAATCCGGTTTGCATTTGGGGTAGGACTGGACCATGTGGATGAGGCATATCCAGGAGTGCTTGTCCTGGTTTTGGCCAGACTCACATTTATTCTGCACTCCTGTGTATGCACTGGGCTTTGTTCTGCATTCACCCAGGTGTCTGCAGTGGAGTTACACCACAGTTCATGTTAGCAAGTCAGGCTTGCCATGACAGTGCCACCGTCAGGGAATGCTCAGCATCCCATAATAGGCTGACCCCAAATACATGAGCACCAGTGTGGGGCGGCACCACCTGCCCTGGACAAGGATATGCACCCTCTGGCCTCCTCCAAAGAGGAACTGGGAACCTCTGATGTCGTTGTTCTCAGGGCATCCATGGACAAACTGCAACGTCCAACCTGAGGCACCAGAGCTACATCAGCAATTCCAGAGGGAGAGGAGGAAAGGGCAGAGGGAGAGGAGGGAGGGTGAGGAGGTGTCACTTCCAGTGGGCAAGGCTATGCTCACTGGAGGGCTTAATATTCTCAATTACAAAAGTGCTGGTTCACTCTTAGTGAGACAACTTGTTCCCTTCACGGGAGATGATTTTGTTTTCCTGCTGCAAAAAGCGAATATAGTCCTGTCCACACCAAGAACACGTTGCCTGTCGTGGCTTTCACCAATGATAAAGCATTGTTAGTATAAATATACCGTCCGTGATGTCTGGCACATCTCCAGCGAGTCTCAAAGTACCCTCCCTGGGATGCTGCCAGTGTCCATACGGGAGTGCTCTGCTTGCATCAGCCCTGCTGCCTCACTAGCAAGGCTACAGCGGCACGATGCCAGCACAGCTCTAAGCAAGGGACAGAATTAGATGGAAATGAATGCTTAGGAGGGAGCTCAGAAGTGCTGCGTGATGCCCTTTGGTGGTGAGCTCTCTTTGCTTAGACTGCAACTGAGCTTTGGTTTTGACCACCTATTCCCCTTCAAGGCATTTCAATGGCCACTGCTCACAGGGATGGGGAAGGAAGCTCTGTGTCCACCCTCCCTGGGTGACACCCTTGGAAAAGTAACTGGCCCTGTCACGCATGAGCTGGAAGTTTGTTAGGAATGGGGAAGATTGCACCTCATGAGAGGATTCTTGTGCAGGCAATTTGGACGTTGAACTGTTGCAGAAACTGGAATACTCTTGCTGTGTTCCCAACCTGCTCCACTCCCACCATCCACAGCGGTCCTGTGGGTCAGGGCACCTTTCCTGCACCCTCCTTGTGTGCCAGTAAGTCCTGCTTCAGGATTTCAGAGGGGTAGAAGTACCATTACATTTGATTATCTCCTGTGCTGACAGCACTTGTTAGTTTTCAGACTTGGTTTCCTCAGGCTTGAGACACGTTAGTCGAAGTCTATTTGAGTAAAGCCTCTGGCACCCCACTGTAAGGAAGAGGGATCCCATGGAGAGAGGGGAAGACACTTGCTATAGAATCCTGGAATCATTTAAGTTGAAAAAGACCTCTAAGATCATGAAGTCTGACTGTTAACCCAGCACCACAGTGTTCACCACTAAAATAAGTCCCCAAGTGCCACATCCATGTGTGCTTTGAACACTTCCAAGGGTGGTGACGCCACCACTTCATTGGGCAGCCTGTTCCAAAGCCTGACCACCCTTTCAGTGAAATTTTTTTCCTGTTAGCTTATCTAAATTCCTCTACCCATTTTCCACTTACATAGTCAAGTATTTATCATGACTCAGAATCTAACATTTAGCATCTATCTCACTCTTTTATTTTTTTCTTTTTTTTTTTAATTAGCAATTTAAACTTCTCCATGCTCAAGAAGAACCAGACAGGCTCAAAACAAGCTCAGGATGCCTTCCTGGGATGGGAGCTGGGGATCCCTGCATTTCTGGGAAGGGAATTAGGGATCCCTGCATTTCTGGGATGGGAATTGGGGATCCCTGCATTTCTGGGATGGGAGCTGGGGATCCCTGCATTTCTGGGAAGGGAATTGGGGATCCCTGCCTTCCTGGGATGGGAACCGGGGATCCCTGCTTTCCTGGGAGCAGAGCTGGGTATCCCTGCATTTCTGGGATGGGAATTGGGGATCCCTGCATTTCTGGGAAGGAAGCAGGAGATCCCTGCTTTCCTAGGAGTACACAGCCTCAGCTCTGGGCTACACAGTCTTGTTTCTCAGTTGAATCTTGTGCTGTCTCATAGAAAAGGCACCCACGAGTCAGGGGATGGTCGCAGTTGATACTTCCATCAACATTGGGTCATCTTCAAACAATGAGATGTTTCATTCAAGCCTTTCCATTTCCACACCAGTCTGGAGTTGTTTTTAGCTCCTTCAAACACTCTCATCCATCACCCCTCAGCTCAGGCAGCAGTAAGGGAATACTATTCCAAGCAGGTAAAAGCAGGGCTCTGAGCTCTTCCCAAGCAGCGTGAGTCCCAGCTCAGCATCCCAAACTAACTTTATGGGGCATCAGCCACACTCAGATACCAAACATCAGAGAGCTGTTCTCTGCCCGAAACCAAACAGTAGCTGAACCACGAGAGCTGCTGAACATAAACAGAGAGCCAGAGCGAACCAAAGAAGGAACTGCCTCCTCCAAGACGTAGATTAATTGTGTTTAATGATAGTATAAAATTATTGTGCCCTATTTATTCCTCCTTGCAGAAACCTACCATTGGCCAAAGACCCAAGAGCAGACTTTTGCATAAATAAAAGTTGAAATCGGTGTGAAAGGGAAGTGTGTGTGCCTGTGGCTGTGTGCTTGCACGCCTCAGACCTGCACCCTATTTCCTACGTCTTTCTTCTCTTCCCAGGGCTGAGATCTGGGGCTTTTTCATCATCCTGAAGCTTTAAGTCCCCCCTCTCCAGGGTATTTGGTGCCCCAGAGTGGCATTACCAGCTGAACTCCAGGTAGCAGAAGTCAAAATACCACTTTTTTGGCTAATTTAAACCAGGGAGCATTTAGCAATGTCTCAAGACTCAAAGAAAGTACAGCTGTAAATACACCAGGGTGTCCAAAAAATGTCCAGGGCAAAGATCCGGTGCCTGCAATGTTCCTACCCACTAGGAAAGGCCAGGTACCCACTCTGGTGGCTGAAACAGGCAGTGAACGACGGCTGGGCCAGCCAATGTTTTCAGCTGGATATTGTCTTTGCCAGAAAAGGATGATGTCTATGTTTACCCAAACTCTTTGCAAATCCACCCAGAAATTTAAGAATCCTTCTGGAAATTCTTTTATTTTTCCTTTTTCCAAATCCTGAATTGCCTCGTTTCGGCCTTTAGGAGGCAAAACAGCACAATCCTCAAGTTTTACTCCTCAGTTTGCCTACACTTGATTTTAAAAAGCTTTTTCCCCATTTTGTTCAAACCACAGGACTCTTACAGAAACCCCGTGGTCCAAGGGGCAAAGCGGAGAGCAGGTGGTCACCACGCTGTGCATCCCTCTGCCCGAGCCCTGCGTGGGCAGGGGGGGCACCCACGGTGGGCAGGGGTGCAGCACCCACCCCCTGCCCACTCCCCAAGTCCCAGCAACCACAGGCACAAACCTTCCTCCTCTCCTGCTGCTGGAGTCTGATTTAAGCTGGTCAACAACCCCATGCCCAGTGTGAGCTCCCTCCTGGTTCCTGCAGGCTGATGAGCACAAGGGCACCAGGTGAGGTGGCTTTGGGCCACCCCTTGGTCCTGCGGGGGTGTCCCACCTTGCTCCCTGTGACACAGCCAGGCCCGGAGCTCTCCAGCCTGCCTCTAACCAGCCAGCAAAACCTTGGCACGTGGTCACAGAGAGGATCTGGGCGATAAACACAAGTTTTGTTTCACTTACAGCTCAAGGTGGGCAAGGCTGGCTGGGTGAGGAGCTGGGATTTCAGGAGCACTTTAGCTCATGGTCACTAGCTCAGTACGTGGCCAGGATGTGAGGGGTGGGATTTCCAGATTCTTAGTTTGAAATACATAACAACAGACCCTTTACTAACTTTTGGTACTGAGGAAAAGACTTGGGAGCTGTAAGTTGTCACCAGCTTCATGTTCGGCAGCAACATGAAAAGCAGACACCCCAGTTGGGCAGAAAGAGGAAAAGTGGTCCAGCCCAGCCACTTCTGCTCTAAGAACTGAGACATTTCCCTCAGTTAATCACCTCTCACACTACTGAAGCACATCGCAGACTCTCACATGCCACGACCAAAGCTGCTTCACTTCACTTAGAGTGTGCTCTGAGCAGCTGTCAATGGAAAATGCAACAGACTGGGAAACGATGGGGTCAAGAGCCCCTAAACCCAACAGGTGAGTGACTCCACAAGGCTCCCCAGGCAGCTTTATTGCCAAAACACTGCTGCTGGACAAATGTAGTAAATGTCATAAATATCTTAAGAGAAATTGTAGCTCACTTTTATTCCCCTTTCCGGGAGCAAACAGCCCATCGTTGTACTTCAGAGATCCACCAGTCAAGAAGTCAGAGTTTTATATGCACACTGAAGTCTTGCTGCTCATTCCAGTCTTCCCAAATGCTTATCACCTGAAAAGCCATCTGTCTGCGAGGAAAGCACATGGTTTTGCCAAAAGAGAAAGTGCAAGTATCATAAATTTAGTTTCAAAGACCAAACCACTCAAGCTTGCATAATTTAAACTGTTATTAGGTTTAATTACATGTCAAGTAGCTGCTGTTACCAGTTTAAAGCTGTCTAGGAAGATGATAAAGTAGCACAATAAGAGCAAATATAGGACAAAAATCAGTGAAATAACCAGCCTTAGTAATAGAGTGAAACATCCACTGGCCCAGGACCAGACAGGGCAGGATTTGCCACGGCAGCTCTGACTGTTCCTACAGTCCCTGGCCAATCCTGGCACCACCCACTTCACAGACACCCTGGAACTCCCATAACTGAGTTAATTCATTGGCACCAACTGCAGTTCCAGCCACAGAACACCCAAGACCTGCTCTTTTCAGGTGTGCCAAAGGCAGCACAAGGGGTGCACCCACCGATGGACTGAGCCTCAAAATAAGTTAATCCTGGTGGAAAACAAGGGCAAATGCCAGGAGCGAAGAGTGAGGAAGGTGATTCTTTGAGCCCTGTGGACGTGAGGATCAAATACGGTGACAAAGATTTCTAATTCTTCATCACTGAGCCTCAAAAAGAAAACAAAATTAAAAAAGGAGGGAGATTTCATCCATAGCCCAGTGGCAACAGGTACCAATTGGGAACCAATCTAGCAACACTCCTGCCAAGGTTTTCTTTTCCATCTTGAATTTGGTGCACAAATCTGAGCACACTGGGCAGCAAAAGTGCACTCTGGCTTTTCATGTGTTTGTGTTTATTCGAAACACCACAGGAAACACAGGCAGCCAGTCTCCTGCTGATTACTTGTTTAGTTTATGGCTTACTGCTCAAAGGAGAGTGGAACATAATTAATTCATTAACCGCAAGCATTTTACAAACAAAATTGCTGCATGCAAAACGGTTGTGCGAGTCGGTGAGTCACTGGTTTTCTCCGATCTCCTCAGAGGAAAATTTCCATTTTATAGCCAGAACAGGGGCAGGAGAGAACTCATTTCGGAGGACAACCACAGCAGGAAAGCACCTGAGAGAAGAAGCATCTCCACTGAAGTTAAGGCAGCAAAAAAATACTCGGGTAGTTTGGCAACCCAAAGCAAAACCTGGAGAGCAGTAAGGCAGGAGGAGAGTTCTTTTTTTTTTTTTTCTGGCCCTGGATGGAATGCACAGCCCATGGGAAAGGAAGTTTGGCCATGAGAAATATGGACCAAGCCACACAGGGAGCCCAGGAGTGACACGTTCAGGCTGAGATCTCTGCAAGAAATACGTGTTTAATTATCCACAAAGGCTGCCTAGCCTGTTTTCAACTGAGGTTATGAATTTCTTATTTCGTGTAAACTGAGCTTACCTAGGGAAAACTATAAGGCCAAATCTCTAAACAATAAAAATAGGTTCATTTTCACTGGAGTCAATGCAGTTATACCAATTTACACGAAAAAAAACCCCCACCAAACTCAAAAGCAACAAACATCTCAAACATTTTTGACCCTTTGACTCCAGAAAAGATGCATTTTGGCACATAAATAACAGTCAAGCTATCAAATGATCTCATGAATGATGAAATACCCCATTTACCAGGACCTGCAGTGTTCAAACAGAACTCCCCCATTGTGCTAGAAACAGTGACAACAGGCTGACACGAGGTGGAATTTCCAAAGCTGCCCAGTCCTTGGAGTATCAGAAAATGGTACATTTCCCCTCTTTAAGGGCTGCCTGTGCTGAACCTTCCTGTGCTGTTCCAGCCTCTCCTCCAGGGCTGGGGTTCAGAACAGCAGCTTTGGCCATCTGGCTTAATTAGAACATCATCGTGTCCCCGGCTTCTTTTTGATGGCCCAAAAATAGTAAAAGCAGTTTCCCTTTTGGCATTCATCGGTGCTAACTGGTGGGCTGACGGCGATTTCGTTTAGGTAATTAAAGAAGAAAACATCTTTGTAAGCTAAATGGGGCTTGACTTGCTTTCTGCTCCCTAAAACCTCTTCCTTGATTTGCAACCCGTGTCTGAAAAGATCTGCTGTTGGGCCAACCTGCAGCAGGACACACCCTGGGGCAAACACCTAACGCTGCCCCACGGCTGCACTGCAGCAAGGAACCAGCTTCATTTTGTGCAATTGATAAGGGGATTTATCTCTTAAAAAGTATGTTTGGTGGTTGTTTTAAATCATTTGGACATGAAAATAGCCTACACACGGTGGGGGAGAGACAGCCAAGGCCACTCCTAAATGGCCCAGTGGTTTCTGTAGACAGTAAGTCAAGGAATATGTCAAAAAGGTAAGATAACTACAGAAATTCGTTAATTAGACCAGTTCGAGCTGCTAAAAAGACGAGTTGCAGCTGCCTTCTGAGCTAAAGTTGAAAAGGGCACAGCGAGGAAGACTATAATCTTCATCCTCAAGACCCCTGAAGACCCCTGCCCAAGACCACTAGAAATCACTGCGCAAACTCAGAGAAGAGGGGCTCAAGGCGGAGAAAATGGAAATTATTTCCGGGAACTGATTAGAATAACCCTGCCTTTTTCTAATAAAATAATGCATATGTATAGAAAAGTAATGAATATGTACACTGTAATTGCATACAAACAAGCCTGTGAGCACAGACAGGTGTGCACGTTTTCGGAGGAGCGATCCCCCGTGCACCCGGCGCTGAATAAACGTACCTCTCTATAACCTCTTTGGTTGTGGGGCAGTTATTCCGCAAATCACTATCGCTGCTTAATTGATGGAGTTGAAACTTAATAACCTCCAAGAGAAAACAACCGGCACCGAAGCACCGTGCAACAGGACCGTCCATGGGGCTTTGGACACTCAGCCATCGTGCAGACCCCACTGAGGTTGTTCTTTCAGAGAGGTTGGGCACATCCATGCCCAGCTGGAAGGGGGCTCCATGCCATCCATGCAGCTGCCAACCTCAGACTCCCTGCCCAGGTGATAGGAAAAAATTACTGTAAGGCACAAAACAGCTCCACTGAGCCACCAGAGACCTAAAAGCTCTTTCTCCCATTCTACGGGAACACCAGACCGTTAAAACCCTTGACTGAAAAGAGACACTCACAGACTTTCAAACTCAGGTTTGCAGTGCTGGAGGATTATCTTAGATGTATTAAGAATCACAGAGATCTACTTTGAACATTTCCTAGGAGGACAAAACCTCCTCAGAGGTGATGAAAAGCAAAAGCCCAGCCTATATCCCCACCCCCAAAGAACAAAACACCCTTCCCAGAAACAGGAGGTGGTCACTGCACCCTCCCCAGAGCAGGAAATCCACACATCTCCTTGGAATGGAGAGGAGCAAAGGGGATGTGCTGAAGGCACTTGGCTGGCATTGGAGACATTTTAGAGGAACTGACTCTGACACAGATCTTCATGTGAACCCAGGCCAGTCAATTAATTCTGCCTTGTTTGAGGCTCTCATCGTTAACCTGCCTTTTCTTTTCCTCGACTTTGTCCCTCCTCCCTGCTTAGGACATAAACTCCCCACCACACCAAGCCCCTCTTGCAAAGCCTGTGCAGATGTTCACCACAGTGGGACCACAAAGGTGACCGATGACTCCAAAAGCAGCCGTGATACAAACGACAAATTTCAGCTGCTAATGGTAAAAGCAAAGGTATTTACTACAGTGAGGCTTTAATCCTGTACAAAGCTTGTGCTGTGGAGTCAGACATCCACACCTAAATAGCACCCATTATCTGTGCTCCTGAGTGAGGAGGTGACAGGTGACAGCAGGAGAAATGTCACTCTGTGCATGGTGCTGTCACCACCTCTGTGAGATGGCTCTGCCCTGCCCCAGCCAGGTTATGCAGCTGCTCCCAGACTCATTGCAGCAAATATCCTTTCTTTTTTTCTTTTTTTTCTTTTTTTTTTTTTTTTACTCTGAGTAATAAAGCAGCTTTTCTGCCCTGCTGTGAAGAGAATGGATATCTCTGGATATGTGCTTATGGAAGAACTGCACTGGCACATTTAGAGCTTCTCTAACTGGTCAGGTAAATCCATCACTGACTTTGCTGCCCAAATGGATTAGCTTTCAGTTTGCAGGAAAGTGGCCTCGTGTCTGATAACCGCAGGATTAGATAAATGCAGTTGTTTCTCCTTAGAAAAGCAAGTTGAATTTGCAGCTTTGGGAGTTTGACACCCACTGCAACTCCTTGTAGCCCGTCCCAGCCAACAAGCTAACCCTGAAAATTGGGTTTGAAGGGTTTAGAAACTGTAGAAACAGCCTTTCACGAGGCTTCTCTGCACCAGCCTGAGAGCTTCTGTGTGTGCTATTCCCTACTGTGGCTCAGCAAATGGCAGAATATCTGGGAATTCCAGGGCAGGCAAAGCTCCTTGCACAGCAGGAGAACACAGCAATGAGATGGTGTGCATGGAGGAAAGGAGTTGTGCAGCTTTGGGTGCCAGTCCGCCAGCCGGAGACGGAGAAAGGCTGTGCCTCTGTGTCACCTGGGGATTAGCTCTGGGCAGGGGACAGTGTGGCAGGGTGTCCTCTCCATCTCCCCTGCAGGAAGGTGAGTTCCAGTCCCACATCTGGCCCTTGAACAAATACTGCTGCGTTCCTGGCGATAAAGAAAAGCTCACCACATTTGTTTTCCTTACTGAAGTCCTTTGAGATCAGTGCATGAAACAACAGCACACTCTATACCTCTTGGATATTCTCTTTAGCATAAACTAACACACAGCTCTATGTTTTTTCTATTTCTGAGCAAAGTAACTTCCAAGGAGAGGGAGGACTTGCCAGGTTGGTTGGGAAAGGGAGCAAGAAACACTGGGGGTACAAGCAGAGCTCTGCCCAAGGCCACGTGAGCCAAAATCATCAACCTGGCAAGGTGCATGAGAGCTTCATCCCCCAGAGGTTTAGCATCTCCTCACTGTGGGACCTGGGGGAGCCTGAGGAAGAGCCTGCCCTCCCGGGAGGGGAGCTGAAATGGGAGCACTGCTCGGCACGCTGCTGCTCCCAACAACACCGAGTTACCCTTGGCTTGTCTCCCCAGAGCTGAAGAGATGTTTATAAGGGCGCTCTTTTAAAGGGAAGAAAAATGTACCCAGGCTGAATTAAATGGCAGACGTTTCTTTGGAGTGAAGTTTGGCAGGGGATGTGGAACAGGATTGTTCTGGCACCATCCAAGGCAGCTCCACTCTGGTGGAGGTTTCTCTGTCCCCGTTTTATTCATTTATGCACTCCTCGTGAATGTGTTGGTCTCCTTCAGGGCTCTGCAGGGCTTGCATGGCATAGGGTGAAAGGGAGTCAGGATGCCTGGTGATGGGGGAACCCAAAATTGTCTGTGGTCAGCAGTAACCTCGTAGGAGAGCAGATGCAGAGCAGGGGGCACACGCATGTGGTCGTGTCAGCGTGAAGGTGTTTGGAAGAGCACCTGGGCAGTCCTTTTGTGCTTGGCAGAGGCAGCTCAGTGGGGTGTTCGTGGCTGTGTGCAGGAGCAAAAGCACCACATTCTTCCTAACCCCGTCTTTGTTAACGTTCCCAATCAGTCCTGGAAAGAACCAGTGTAGTCTCTGCGTAAAGACAATCAAAAGCCACCAGCACTCACTTTCATCCAGGGAATTTTCCAAGGCTTTCCCAGAGATCTGCTTAGCATCACCCCCACAGCCTCCAAGCACCTTCTGTGCCAAACCATCTCAGCCAAGGCAGGGCAATAAAAGAGCCTGCCAATAACAGCCCCCAAAAGCCCCACTGGGAGGAACAATCTGCCCTTCATCACTCCTGTAACAGAAGTTGGGCTACACTGAATTTCTATGTTCTCTGCACCCATTTCCTTGGGAAAACCCCAACAGCAGCAGCATCAGGAGCGCTGTTACAAGTGGCAAACCCAGCCCAAGGCACAGCAGAGAGCAAGCAGGGCACAAGGGCCTGGCTCTGCACACACTGGGCAGGGGAAGCAGCACTTGCAAGCACTTTACTACACCTGTAATGTACAAATGGATGTAAAGACTGCCCAGATCCGATGTGACCCAGAAGCTCAGTCTCTTAACAGGCAGAGACCCCATCCCAGCTTCAAGCAGGTGACCTCAGTGTCCATGCCCTCCTACACCTGTGACTGCACCACGTGCCTCTTCTCCATCCTGGGAAGGATTTGCCTCTCCATAGGGTCTAGACCTAATGGGCACTAGATCCATGGGATGGATCACACCAGAGTCACAGCATCAACATGGCCCATCCTTCCATTTGGTTCATAATTCATGGATAGCACAGGAGCTACAGAAAATGTGGCTGATCCTGCAGCCCAGTACTGCAGGAGCTCCCACACCCTCTGGAACTGGAGGGGCCTGAGTGCTATTAGTCACAATCTGACAGCAACTGAAAATGAGTGTAATTGGCATTGTGAGGTATGTGGTTATCCTACAGGAAATTGTACCTTGCTGGACCAAACCACAATCAGAGAGCTTCATATAACTCTGCAGCTCAGTGCACTGAGGCCCTACAGCAAATCACTGTTATTTGAAGCACTATAATTAGGGGACCAGTTCAGAGGCCACTGCAGCTGGGGGAGAGCACCCTGCTGACCTGCACTGCTCCTGCTGCCTCAGGTCCCTGCCCATGTTCTGCAGCACCTGCATCCACCTCTCAGAGCCCCAGCTCACCTGGGTGAAATGACTGCTGCCCGTTCTGGCAGAGATATAGGCAAGGAAAACAGGGCATAGCACACAGAGGGAGCAAATCTTTGTTTTCCCCCTCTTTTTCTCTCCTGACTACAAGTGTTTCCTGTTACAATCCCCATGGCATTCAATACTTTCAAAATTAAAGAAGACACTACAGAGAAACAGCAGGTGCGCATGGGTGGGAAAGCTTTCAAATAAGCACTTTAAAATCAATTATTAGAGAACAATGTTTTATCTGATGCTACTTAGATAATGGCACATTAGCAGCTGGCGGGACTGACAGTGCCTTCTCTGCTCACACAGGCACAACAGAAATATGTGCTTTATCTCATAGCCATGCTGGGTGCAAAAGCTTCTCTCTGAGGGTTTCCAAAGGACTTTGCAAGTGCAGAGATCTGTTTGTCCCACCATACACCCAGCTCCTCCCCCTTGCTCAGCACTGCAGTGTGAGCAGAAATGCTGGGTCCATCCTCAAGAGCTTGCTCCTTTTTTGCAGCCTCACAGACAGTCACTTATCTGCCTAATTCCCAGCCCCTTGCTCTGCTCATCAAACCAGTGTTTACCTGCACAAGGTCGCCTCAAAAGGAGAGGAGAAAGAGCTGAAGATGTGGAAGAACATCCCAAGTCTGAAAAAAAAATCTCACTGCAGCACCTCAAAACCTGCTGTAGCTCAACCTCTGATTTTACAACCTATTAAATAACGTCAGCGTGGCTCACAGAAGAAGGAAGGGTGTGGGTTTCCACTTCCCTGGGCAGCTGCGTTTACATGAGGAGTAACCTCCAAAACTGTCACCAATCAGTCACATCCCCATAAGCACTTTGAGGACACCCTTCCCACGGAGCATCAGGCTGGGCTAGACATAGGGGGGATTGAGCCCTCTCTGCTGCCAGCAGGACTGGCTGGCTCCAGGACACTGGGATGGGGGAAGGCATCCAGGTCCTGCCTTTTCTGAGGCCTGAGGAACAAATTATCATTTCAAGGCATGGTGTCAAGAGACAGAAAGCAAAGGCTTTGGCTGGTGGTGCTCCTACAGCAAGGACAACAGATTAAGTAGGCAGATCTTTAGAAATCAAGACCACATACATCAGGCAAGAAAAGATTCTGCAACCTTCCCTAGAGGAATGGGTATTATCATTACTGATGGTCTAGTGAGGAGTCACCCTGCAATGTCACGTTGCATGGAAACATTACCTTGGCATCCAACAGAGGCCTTTTCAGAAGAGCTTGGTAGTGTAGACTTTCTCACCAATGGACACTTTTCCTTATGAAGTCACCAGGGTTTTTGATTTCTCTCTATATATTTAAGACAGAGCACAGACTGAAATCCCTGTGGAGTGTGAGGAGGAGGGCTTGGCCCAGCAGTAAGAAACCCATACTCACACAGCACCAGCTCTGCAGAGGGCTCTTGGTTTCATCTCCCACAAGCAGCAAAATTTATTCCAGGTTTCAGTTCCCCTCCTTTGTTTTATCTTTTTTTTTTTTTTTTTCCTTCTAAATGATCGTAAGTCTGATGGGACTCTGCATTTCTATTCCAATCAGCAGCAACACTAGTGGCTTTTGGAGTGTGAGAATCAGAGTGAAAAAGCAGACAGTGGTGGGAGAGACAACCCGCAGACATCCGAGTGCCAGCACTGATGTCACGCTGAATAGACATTTGCAAGAATTCAGTGTCTCAATATCATTTGCTCCTAAAAGCAGCAAAAGAACTCCAGCATGACTTGCACTCAGGAATTCTGATCTCTGTGTGCCCAAGTGGAACAAACTTGGTTTGTATCTCACATTGCAGGGACAGGATGGTTACAATCTCCTGGAATTTTGGTGTCCAGCTGTTTTATGACAATTTAAAAATTCTCTTTACTGGCTCAAATACGAAAATCCCTCTCCCCAGGAGGTGACCTGAATCAAGGAGTGGGATTTCCTGGGGTGACACTGAAGGAGCCCCCGCGTGCCCCTGCAGAGGGTTTGACCTTCCTCCCTCTGCAGGGACATGGCCTGGTGGCAGTGAGGTGCTGGCAGCTCTGAGCTCACCAGCAAAGGGCAGGGACGTGCTACAGGCTCAGCAGAAAGGGGAAATATCAAAAGGCAGGAGCAAGTGGCACTGGGAGATGCTGTGCCTGCCTCACCTTCCAGGGACCAGGGGAGCCAGGGGCATCATTCCATCTGTGCTGAGCCCCCTCCAGCATCGTGCCCCAAGCTGCTGCAGCTCTGCTGTGGGAAGGGCTGGTTCCCAGCAGCAGGACCATCCCCACGGCGAGGGGCAGGGCTGTAAAGGGCTGCTCACACCGGGTGGGCACACAGGCACCACGCTGCGGCCAGCGCTCCTGATGCCAGCGGGATGGCACACTGCAGAGCCTGGCATTGCCTCTCTCCACCATGAGAGCCGGGTTTAATTGACGAAGTGAGACCACTGACAGGGCTGGGAATGCTGGCAGAAAGTGTCCTGCAGGATAAGAGCACTCCTACTCCTGCTATTCCACAGCTTTCCTAGTGCATAATCCTTCCTATTCTCAGCAGGTAAAACTCAACCTGTGCTGACTGCACAGGGCAAAAGACATGTGAGTCACATCCTGCAAATGCAGCAAACTGACCCTGGAACAGAGGGCTCTGTACCACTCTGCCCGTGACCTGAGCCAGGATATTCAATAGGCACACACCTCATACCAGGCATCCTAAAAGCATGTCCCACTGATCTCCTGGTCTAGTGCCACAGGCTGGGAAGAGGTAAACTGCTGAAGCCATAATGTGCAAGAGAAGCCTGTGGCCAAAACAAAATCATGGACGAGTGTATCCTGGAGAAACCTTGGTCAGGAAGAGCAGGATCCATATGCTGTGGCTGCCCCAGCTAAACCCAGGCATCTGGTCATCCCAAAGTAATTCCCTCTTTGCCTCACTTCATGTGTGCAAGGGGCTTAGAACATTAGCAGGAGCAGATAAAGAAGGAGCTGAGACAGCCACAGATAGAGGCTGAAGCACCAGGTGAGGAGGAGAAAGGTGCTATTGTACAGCGTGGCTGTGTCAGTGCCTCCAATAGCACAGCCATCATAAACATCTCACGCCAGCTTTAAACACATGGGACAGACTCAGACACACAACACCCCAAGCTACAGGACATAAATACAGCCAGTGGCATCTCTATTCTTTTATCCAGTATTTATCAAAGATCAGCTTTTCCATCACTAGTCCCAGTCGAAGCAGATCAAACAGTTGCACAGGAATGAGTAACTCTGGAGATGATGACAACATGAAAAGAAATCAACACCTACATTTCCCACTGTAACCTCAGCTGGCTGCAGGATTCATTTCCCTTGGAGAGATGAAATTGTACCTTATGCCGAAGCACTAAAGCCACAGGCACGCTTTCCCTTCTCATGATCCTCTCCAAATCAATTCATCTGCGCTATGAAACAGAAGTAAACAAACTCATTAAACTACTGCCATCATGGATCTGCCCCACAACACTGTTTGCCCCTCAGTTAATGAGCACGGGGAAGAAAAAAAGGACAAATAAGGAAACAGTTTGCAGGCACCACTATGGAGACAGCAACCACCTTCATGCTCTGGCCAACTGATGTATTAACAGTGTATTAGAAGTGACAACTTCCAAGAATTCATGCAGTGGAGACAGTCCTCGTTTGCCACAATAAAACAGACCAGGAAAGTATCTGTCATGATGCTATTAACTGGTTCCTGAACCCAATAAAATCGTTCATCCTGGGGCATGGCTTCTTTCCATCCAGAAGAGATACGTGAGCATCAAAGTAGTGTGAAATAACTGTAATCACCAAGTGCAAGGGGGCCATAGCCACATCTCAGAGTGAGACAAACACAGAAATTTCTTCCATCTATATTCCTCCTTCTCCTTTCGTGATTGACAAAAGGCCCAGTCAACATTTACTCAAACAGATTCATTTCAAGCAGGCATTTCTTCAGAGAACGCTCTGATTTCTGTCGCTCAGCGTGGACTGGACACTGGTGCCAGTGGGATTTCTACAGGTCCCCGGCCAGATGAAACACACTCACAGACCTGGTTTTCTGATGACAATTTTCACACTTGCAAATTGACACATTTGCTCCCTGCAAATAATCACCCAGGGTAACTTTTCCCCAAGGCACTCCTGCCAGCAAACGCATTAGCTCCAGTATTTGGGGATTTGACCACAAACAAGGTCACAAACATTAAAAAAAAAAAATGTAGAAGCAAATGCAATATTTAATTTGACAAATATTTACCTAAAAACAGCACCCAGGCTCTGTGGCAACCATCTCACAGAAATTATACTCCTGGCATCTGGGTCTAATTTAGAAAGCCTCAATGAAAGGAAACCATCACTAATTCTTCTGGGAAAAAATTAAATTTACCTTGAGTAAAATTTAGCTTATTGCAACCAGGCACCAAAAGCTCTGCTAAACTCCCAGGCAGGGCTTAAGGGCAGATTTTGCAAGCTGTAGACTATGAGTCGATGTTTAATAAATGTTGACCCACCACTAAGTCCCTGGAAAGAGCTTGAAGGGAAAGTGTGGCAGGTTTTGAAAGGCACTGCTCTGAAGGAGCTCACAGATTTACTTGTCACAGATGACAGTGAGAAACCTCCCAAGGGGTAGCCTGGGAAAATTGCTTCATGTAATTATAGAGATTTATGTCTCTTACAGTTCCAGAAGGTTCACTGCTACCCTGGAGCTCTTGGCACACAGGAGTCAATAGAAGAGAAACGTAACATCATTTTTGGATGGAGACTGTGTGATCAATATCCACGAGGTAGATCCAGTGACCAGCTTCAATGTTTGCTTAAGATGGAGCACAGCAATCCCTCCCTTGGAGGTGGCAGAGGTGACAGAAGAGCCTCACTCCAGCAAATCACCCTGGTGAGCAGCAAAAGCCCTCGGAGCTGGGAAGCCGTGACCACATTTTGGGTTCTCTCCACAGGGCAGAGAGAAGCAGCTCATTATCGAGGGCACCGAGCCTGCCCAGACTTCTCATTAACGCTGCACATTTATGTGGTTAGTCTGCAATGATTTTCATGGTTGGAACGTATTAAAGGCGATGTGTTGAGGTCTCATTTAGGGGTAGGGTGTCCAGAGTAAACGTCTACAGCTCTAAACCACAGGAGTCCTTTGCCACGGCCCTGAATTTCCCCAGTGTTGTATAACATTAAATTCATCACTTAAATAGCACCTTGACTTAGATTTCAATGAGCCAAATATATGAAAAATAAATATCAAAACCCATCTGTATTTTTTGGTGTACACATGAGGCAGAAATAATGACTCCATAGAGACGTCAACCAAGGACTTTTAAAACCAAATCTATCATTGCCCTATGAGGCTTACAAAGGGACATTGTCCCACTGGTTCCTATAGTTTTCTATTAAGTTTCAGATGTAAAGTGATTATTTTTAGACACTCTGAAATCCCTGGACCATTGGAAATCCTCATCTTACTTTTAAAAGACATATCCAGTTAAGTTTCTAGCCCCTCAGTTTGCACAGATTAGCTCCCAGAGGTGACAAAGAAGACAGAGAGAACCCCAGGTCCATTTTCTCACACTGTTCTGTGATACCTGAGCCAGTCCCAGCCAGAACTCTGGCTCAGCTCCAGGCTAATGCTCCTGTTCCCCAGCACCCCCGGATCCAGTGCCAGCCCTCAGCCCCTGACTTGGCACATCCATCCTCAGGAAGTCTGTGACAAAGGGCAGGATAAAAGAATAAGGGAGTGAAAAAGAACCACCTAAAAAGGCCATTTGGGGTCTTCCTGGTCCAGCATTTCCTCATCAGACAGCAAATGCCTGGAGAAAGGACCACCATAAAGGATCCAAACCAAAACCCCGCGATGGGCGGCTCACAGTCTGCAAGGAATTTGAGGAGCTGGCTTTCAACTGGACTTACATGTGGGTTATAACACACAGGTACAGAACTTTGCATGAATAACTCTTTGAATTTGATTCCTGAGCCCCAGGCCAGGGCAGCAGCCCCTTCCCAGGACGGGAAGCCTTGCTGTGCTGCAGCCCTTGCTGCCTGAGGCAGGGACTGGGAAGGCTTCACGTCAGCACACTGCCGAGGGTTGCTCCGCCTGTTATTTTGAACAGTCTGTCCACACTTCACGGCATAAACCTCTTTAGAAACTGCAGTCCTGGAATGTAAACCCAGGCTGGGCTGGCTGCTCCCTGCAGCCTCTCTGCCAAAGGGGATCCGGTGTCAGCGAGAGAAAGGGGGACAGAAGGGCAGAAAAGCAAACGCCCCACTCCAGGAGCCATCCAGGCTGCCAGCCAGGGCTCTCTGCCTTGCACCAGGAGAGAGGGTGGGCAGAACCCCATTTTGGGCTGTCGACAGCCGCAAGCAGCCCATGGACAGAACTCATCCACCCCTGTAAAAGTTTGGGTTGGCTCCCAGCAAACCCTCAGCAGCCCGGGACAGCCTTCCCCCACCCCGAGAAAAAACTGAGAAAGGGGGAAAAAAGTAGCAGAGGAAAATTGCAGCAAAAAAAAAAAAAAATATATCATTATATACAATGACCAATGTGTCTGTCCTTGAACAGGCAGCAGTCACCAGTATGGAGGCCATGCTGCTGAGAACGCAGCTGCGCTGGGCAGGGCACGTCTCCAGGATGGAGGATCATCACCTCCCTGAGATCATGCTCTGTGGTGAACTTGCCACCAGCTGCCGCAAGAGAGGAGCCCCGAAGAGGAGATACAAGGACTTTCTGACACAATACCCCAGCCTTGGCCATATTGACTACCATCAATGGTCCNAGAGCCCTTCCCAAACCTTCGTTCGGGAAGCCTGGCCATGATGATGATACAATGAAAACACTATATACACGTGAGTAGGGACCCCAAGAAGCTCCAACCAACCCCAGTGGGAAAAGGGGAGGGAAAAAAGGACAAAAAGGGGTAAAAACACAACAGATATACATAATCGGAACTCAGGGAATAGCTTAAAATAACTAATACAATGAAATCTCACCGCATCCCTTAGGAGCAGCAAATCTCTTCCCTCTGACACGACTCGGACAGAGCCCCCAGCTCAGGGCTCAGCCCACAAAGATGAGCAAGGCCCAAACCCTGAGAGCTGCTGTCCCAGAGCTGTGAGCAGGAAGAAAGCTGAGCCCAAGAGAAAAGGGGACCTCCCCATCACCTGTCTGATATGCACCTGATGACGGGAGGGAAATAGGATGGAATACTGCCTTAGTTTTTGACCCCAGTTGTTAAGGAAGGCCTAAAGAACAATAAACCTCATCAAAGCTTAAAATTTAAACTATGGCACCCCCCTGCAATGTACACCCCCCTTTAGGTTTCCACTCCACGCCTGGGTTTGGCCCCAGTGCCACAGAACTGAGCCTCTTGAAAGGGCTCCTCGGTCTGCCAGCGGCGCCGTGGAAAGCAGGCAAAGGCAGCTGTGGGTGAGATAAACTCAGAGCTGCCACTGTGCCCCAGTGGACTCGGGGAGGAGCAGGGCAGTGCAGGGACCATGAGTGGACCTGCCCCAGCCTCAGCAGCAGGAACGAGCAGGATACGGGTCACTCCATCCCAAACACAGCCAGTGCAGGGGAACGCCGCCAAGCGAAGCGCTCTGGCCCAAGGCTTGGCCTCCAGATGTTCCCAAAGAAGATAAACAGCTTAGCACTGCGATGAGCAGACCTTGCCACCCCTCCGCTCGCTCCCAGCTCACCAAGGGTTAACAGGGCTAAAGGTCACGCGCATTAATAGGGGTCAAATGCAGGGATCTACCCCATACTAAGGCAAAATACCCCAAAGCACAGCCCAGCTATATCATGCTTAAGGGTTGCATTCCTCAGCCTCTGTGACGGTCCCTGTTTTGTCAGCCTACCAGCCAGAAGAGAGATTTTGGCCCCCGATGATATGCAATAATTATACCTTGAGAGCAGTACTTGAGGGACATATCTTTTCTATTACTCCCTGTGTTTTTAACATTAAACTCCCCGCCATCGTATTTCAGAACAACTGAGGGTTTACAAGGCAAAAGCCAAGTACGTTAAAAAGATTTCACCCCATAAAATTGTATCTTAAGCGCTAAAAAGAACAAGTGAGAAACAGGGTGAAGGCAGATGCCAGAGTGATGAAGCTGATGCTGGAACTCTTTATCTCCACAGAAAAATGACCTAGTAGCTGCTCATTTGGTGTGTAGCAATTAAAGACTAATTTACACAGTGCCACTTAGTGACAAGTATAATTATGTTCTACTCAGGGTACATATCAGAGAATAATTGCCTCCAGCTGAGCTAGAGGTTACAACCCGCTAAAAAGGACTTTAATAACAGGACCAAACATGGATTTCAGCTGGAAAGTTTATGGCTGACCAGCAGATCAGAGGAGTTGCTCACAGCTTTTTTTGGAAAACTGCAAGAGGAGACTGATCCCATCTATGTAAATAATTGCACTGATCTATGTACAGATCTATAAGAACGATAAGAAGGTACAAAATAAATTAGGAGATTTCTAGGACAGCTCATACAGGAATTTGTTCCATTTGCAAAGTTCTGATGCCTAAAGCTTTTCAAAAAAAAAGAGCTTCTGCAGTGTCTTATCTGGCTATAGCCACTCCAAAAGACTGCTGGAATTAACTTTTAATATCCCTCCTAGAAACACAGCCCCAGAGCACAGAAACCATCTCCACCCCTGGCTTGTAACCCTTAAAAAAACAAAGTCTCATGTTAAGCTGTGCACAGGCTCGAGCTCTTGCACAGAGCAGAAGTGCTCAGCTACACACCATGGAAGAGACCTTCAGAGTGTCTGAAAGTGTCCCCAGACCTTCTCAGTAAGAATTACAAAAGATAACAGTGCTTCTGGGCATGTCCTCAGTGTTTCTCTCCCCAAACTCCAATGGTCTTCTCAGCCCTCAGCTGAGAATTGCAAAGGAAAAGGGCATGGGATGAGGGTGTGGGAGCAGGAGATGTGATTGTAGCAGCATCATTGACAGAAGGTTGCTGTTCACTTGGGTTTCAGAAGGTTTTGGGACGCTGTGGCTGGTGCCCTGATGACAGGATTTAAATAAGTATGACCTAAGCCACATGCAAAGATTTGGGAGTTAAAAGAAATGCCAACAATCTCCCCAAAGGGAACCAAGGCAAACCTACCCCTTTCCCCAGAACCTACAGCTGATCTCACCATCAACACATAACATGCAGAGATGTGGCTATTTGGGTTGAACCCAAAGCAAGCTGAAGTGCTGTGCAGAGTCTGAACTGCAATGCTGGTACACCTGAGCTCGCAGAGGTACCTGAATCCATCCAAAAGCTCCCCACAGACCTTCAAACTCACAGCTGAGGCTCACCCTCAGCAGATCCTCCACCCCAAGAATCCAGCCAGCCTACTCATCTGTAAGCATCTGGATGTTGAATTCCTGCTCCTTGGAGTGTACTTCAGTTGGCAGCCGAGTTTCACTGAGCAGCAAGGAGCACGAAAATGAAGCAGGACAGCAGCACAGGTCATAAAAGTGGGCTTTGGAACATTTTGTGCGGTAAACTATCAAGCCTTGCAGATTTTATCAGCCTCTTCAGGGAACAGCAGTAGTAGCAGAGTTTTGATTAACTGCCATAACATCACTGAAGTGTGCCATTATAAAAACACATCCGAGTGGGATGGCGACTCAATGGAACAATCAAAGTCACTTTAAATGAAAGCTCAAGGCATCTTCTCACATTTATTTATCTTCCCCCTCCTCTGATGTGATGATGACAGATGGCCTGAGTCAAATTTTACCTCTCCTGTTAGTTCTGGTTTCTAACTGGAAGAGGACTCTCAAATAAATTCCTTCTGCAGGTGAGGTGGGTGGCTCAAGAGTGGTTACACCCGCTCGTCACTCAGTGTGTCCCTGTGTCACGAGCCACACCACGGAGGACAATGGACTCAGCGTGACCTGGGGCTGGAGCTCCTCATTCACTGCCCCCATGAGCAGGGTCCCTGTCCAGGACTGGGACTGTCCCAGCCCTCCCCGTGCTGGGTGACAGCTCCAGGCAGATGGCCAGTCTCACACTCTGCTAAGCCAGAACAGCCAGAAGCTCTGACCCAGCCCCTGGTCCTGCAGAGCACCTGGATGTCACAGCAGTCCTTTGGGGAATTCCACAGGGACACAGCGGGTGCTGTGACAAGATGTGAGGCTTCACCTGGCACTTAAGCTTCCCTTGTCCTTGCAAGCCAAGGCTGCTGAGGTTATCCTGGGGTGAGGGATTCCTCTGGGATTTTGGGAGGACTCCAATGACGGCTATCATTAGACTAAGACTGGCTTAGTGAGGCTGGATATAATGTCCTATGACCCTTTGTACACTGTTCCCACTGTAAAAATAACTCCATGTGGGATCATACTTCCAGGAAGGAGCACTGGTAGCACACACAGCTCAGACATCCTATCCCCAAGCTCAGCAGGGATGGACATCCTATTCCTGCTGTTCACCATCCTTCCCTCGCCCACTGGATTCTCTCTCCGTTATTGGCTCAAAGCAGGATTCCCAGGAGGGATAACCAGGCTTCCCAGGCCATCTCCAGCTGGTCTCCCTTTCCACACCTCCTCTGACACCCCCACAAGAGCCTTCCCTCAGCCTCATGTCCCCAGCCAAACTCCAGCACACACCATGTCAGCTTCTGTGCCAATTCTTGCCTGATTCGGGAGTTACCAGCACACAAGATCCTACTGCAGGCTCCGGGATAGAGATATTTGCTCACAGGGACATGTCCAGATAAAGCACCTTGTTAACTGTGTTGAGATGTACCCAAAGCCCTGGGCTCTCTGCACAGAGTGTTGGTAATTAATGCCCTGCACCTCCCAAGCTTCCAGAAAGCATTTATAATTAACCTCGTCTTTTTTCCTGCTGTATGATGCAAAAACCCAGCTGTTATTCTAGCAAGAGCCCAGAAATATCTATTAAGCCATCTCAGTCAAAACAGGGCAGAAGCAATTTAAAATACAATTATGGGCAGGAGATGTGAACTCAATTCTCCTTAACTTCAGACACAGCACTGAAGAATAAAATGCCTCAACTCCCAGGCACTATGCCAAGCATGTGAAAACTTCTCCAGCCCACAGCACAACTCAGAAGGCCTTGAACTGGAGAGGACAGAGCAAAAAAAACTAAAAAAATGCTATTATCTAGGAATGATTGTTCTTATAATTCCAGTTTACAGCGAAAGCCTCAAGTTCCTCATGTTTTTATCTCACTAATTAAAAACTTTACTTGTTCTCTCTCAGACCTCACCTGGCATTTGGGAACATCTAAAAAGCTGCGGCAGAATCGCTGACTGTGCTGAGAACCATCTCAGGTCAATGGGAAGCAGAAGGAGGCAGCTGCTGGAGGGCAGCACTCGGGGGACAGCAGGGGCTGCTGGGGCTGGAAAAAGGGCCAGCCTGCGAAAGTTGGGTCTGTCTGTCAATCTTCTGCCACCCACTACAGGCTCTGAGGAGGAACGTGGGACCTGCAGGACACCCACAAGTCACTTCCCTCGAGTGGACGTGGCAGTGAAGCCATTCCCACCTCCAGCACAGGCTCTGGAGCCATCCCGGGAGGCAGGAGGGTGTGCCAGAGCAGAGATCTGCAGTGGGCAAGAAAACACACAGCTGAAGTCTGAAATAAGAACATACAGCAGCAGAGGTTAGCAGCAGGATCAATACTGGCTCCGAGTCATGTCGAGAAACCCCCAGAGCAAACCAATACAGTCACAGCCAGGAAAAGCACTAACATTTGAGATTAAAAAGGAACCAGCGTGCTCAGCAAACATCACCCCACCAGCTGCAGGGCATTTTATCTCAACCCTCCATCCAATTGTACAAAAAAAAAAAAAAAAAGACATGTTACAGTAATTCTGCTTCTTCTAATGTCTTCAAAATAGCACGTTTATTTTCAAAGTAAACTGCCAGGCCAACACTATTCCACAAACAAGGGCAAAGCTTGTCCAGAAAACTAAAAGCCACGCTCACAGCTTCCTGCACGCACTGCTGGGGCTTGCTGGTACTTACAAGGTCTTGCAAAGTATGAAAAGTTCCAGCAAGTTCCTGGAGTCATGCATATTGTCTTCTTTTATGTCTTACAAAAGGGGAATGTTTTATTCAGCAGCAATTTGAGAGTCAAAGACAATATGACTCTGCTACTGAAGCTGTTAATCACACAGTGCATAGTGAACGGTGCAGTGAAGGAAATGCAGAGAATAATCAGAAAAGTTGAGGTTGCATTTGCTGTCACAGGATGGGGGCTTGTCCTCCTGTGCCACAGGTTTTCTTAATCATTCCTCAGAGCCTTCCCCCCCCTCTCCAAAAACAGGCCACACTTTTCATATTCCGGTCTACCAGGGGCAAGAAAGCAAATCCGCCTGAAAGCGAGAGTGGCAGCCCAAAGAGCAACGAAGCCACCAGAAATAATTCCCCAAATGAGAGCCCCAGTTCACTGCTGCCCCTGAGGCCACCTCTGCAGCCAGAGCCCCTCAGGACAACCCCACCACCGAGGTCTCTGCTCCTGCTTCCAGAGCAAACCCTCGCTGTCCTGTTTTCCAGCTGCCAAAGAAATCCACAGCGGGCGGTGGCGCAGACACAGGAAAGAGGAGCAGCTCCTCCCCATTCACTCAGGGCAGTGGCAAAGCTGAAATGTGTCCAAATGTGTCCTGCTCCAACTCTCCAGGTACTGAGCCACATGTTCAACCTGGTGCCAGAGGGCCACCAGGGACAGCCAGCACAGGATGCGCCCTCGCTGGGAAGGGAAGCAGCGTCGAGTGGTAAAAGGGTTTAATATTTCATTATCACATCATTCCCCGCCATTTCTAATGGCAAACTAATCCCTGTCTGTCCAGATCAGCTAAGCTCATCCTCTAGATAAATTAGGCCAGCAACAGCCTGAATTTAAAAAGGAAAAAAAAAAAAAAAAAAGTCTGATTGAATGTTGAAAGTTTCTGCCATGGCTGATTGCTCTGTGAATTATTCATCCCAGCAGCAGCTCTGCATTGCTCAACACACACATTCCTACAGTCGGGAAAGCACTTCACCAGCTGAGCAGGGCAAAATAAGCCAAATTCCTGCAAAATACAGTGGCAGGGCACGGCCTGGCCCGCTGTAAATCATCCCTCAGAGAGCTGCATCCCTGCCCACCCACCTGCCTCTGCCTTGTTCAGCAAGCACAAAAGCCTTTGCCTTTGAAGATTTGGCCTTATGGTTAAAAACAGCTTAAAAATTCCACTGGGGCATTACCTTTTTTCATCCTGCCAAGAGCCAGTTGCTGCAACAGTCATTGATGAAGTGACTCAGAGCCTCTGTGAGCTACAGGAGAAAAAGGGAGCAGCAAAACCTCAGCTATTCCAAAATCTGAAGAAGCTGCTGCAAAGACCCTGTGTCAATTCATTTGCTGGCTGGAGCTACACGCACTTTGGTTGGTCCTACAAGATTTTAAATGCCTCAACATAGTAATAGCTCAGATTATCTTTTTACCTTATAAAGGAATTAGGTATAATTTAGATGGGCAGGCAATTCTCTGCTCTGAAATGAATGTGTCTCTCTCACAGTGAAACCTGAAAACATGCCCTAATATAAAAAATTATCCCTTCTGAATAACACAGACCTGGTGGCTTTGGAGTCGTGCAGCTTTTGCTTTAGGTGTTAAATTATCCTCCAGCTTAAATCGTTTTAGGATAAAAGATGCTCTCAAAGATATATTTAATTGTTATTTTATGGAAGACAAAGACACTGGATGGGAGCTAAGCCTGTACAGAGGCAGAAGCTGTTTTCTGCTTCTGGGAGACAATAAATTGTGCTCTTGGTGTGTCTCTGGGCTTTGCTGGCAATAGATCACAGGCATTTTCATACCCAAGTTCAGAGAAACACACAGAAAAACAGCCACAAAGGAGCCACGTTGCCAAAACACGCCTTAAATACCACACCCAAAAGGTGACCACCAACCAGTCAGGGTCCCAAAATTCATCCAACGTGAAGCAGCCTGTGGCCTTCAGGATGTCAGGGTGGGACAGGCTCTCTGAGGATGCTTTGCCAGGGAAATTCTGGGTTCCTGACACAGCCACGCTGCTGCAAGAGGAAAACCGTGCTCGGTTATTAGTGATTTGTGGAGCCATTTCATGGAACTCCTCCTGAGATGGAAGTCCTGACAAGGGTGTAAGTGATGTTAAAACATTCACAGTTGTTATAACCTCAAAGGCAAAGAGGGCAAACAAAAAGCCGCGTGCAGCAGAAGTTGTTTTCAGCTGCTGCTGCCCACACCTCTCCTCCTGGGGACAAGGGACATCAGGAGGAGACACAGAAAAAAAGAAAGAGGGGGCAAATTGTGAAAACTGGTGAAAATCAGCATCCCAGGATTAAAAATTCAGCATTTTTGAGCTGAGAGCCAGCTCCTAGGGCGAGGAAGGCAGAGAAGGGAGGTGGTGTCAGGGTCTAGAGTCGGGGGCACATGGTGATGAGGAGCGCAGTGGAGACATCTCCCAGCTTGAGTTCAACATCCGAGTGGTGGCCTTCTGCTGGTCCTCAGGGCACATCTCCACCGAAGAAAAGCCTTCAGCCTGGGGAGTGTGGAACTGCAGCACGCCCAGGGTGACACACTACAGCAAAGCCACCCCCAGTGCAATGGACGGGTGGCAGACACGTCACCACCTGTGCCAGCGTCACCACCAGAGCATGGCGTGCATGGTCGTTTGTGCAACCACAGAGGGGAAAGGAGGGTGAGGAAGTTCTTGCCAGAGGGACAATTCAAAGGGAAACGCCAGGATCCAGCTTCAAAGAACATCAGTGAGTCAACCTTCCAGGAAGAGGGCTGGTGGCCCTGGGGAGCCTCTGAGCTGCTTCCCCCCGAAGCCATCGGCGGTGATTGCAGCTGTGAGGAGGGGAATTGGGTTTGGCATCACGGTGCTGACCTTTGCAAAAACTGTGATGCAGACAAAGAGCTGAGGGAACAGTTCGTGCCTTCGCCCGCTATTTCCAGCCCTTCCACAGCTCCAGAGCAGGAACTTGGTACCCAGCCCACGGACGCATAAAAGGGCTCTGCCTCATGTTACTCTAATTCTTCTGTGTTGAGAAGGGATGGAAAATAAAACTCCCTTCTCCTGAAATGATCCTCACTGTCCATGCTTGCACGGTATCTGTGGCATGCGGGCACCACACCAGCTCCAACAGCATCAAGGAGACAGACACTCCCTCCTGCTTTGGGAGCCAGTCCCTCCTCCTGGTAAATCCATCCCAGCCTGGCCTGCTGGTGACAGTCAGTGGGCACAGACACGGCGGGCAGGGAGCGGGTGGTGGCCAGGACAGCCAGGGAACATCAGACACAGGCGCTTCCAACAGCCCGGATGCGCCGGCAGACACCGGATGGTGCTGCCCCAGCCCTTCACATTATCACTTCTGTCATACCTGGAACTCCTCAACACAGCGAGGAGAAGGAAAGCAGCACACCAGGGATCATCCCTCTGCTGCTCGGACCCACCACAGCGTGTTCCTCTGCACATCCCTCCTGCCTCCATGAGCGTCCCCGTTGGGAATTCAGCCTTCAAGACAAGCAGCAGACAGCGGGCAATTGTTGCTCCTCTTTTAACACGGGGGCTCGGTAACAAATGTGCTGCCACGTGCTGTGTTCCTTGGCTCTGTTTTCAGTCCTCGTCTCCAAGTTTAATACTCTCTGCGATTAGTAAAGCCAGAAAAATATCACTCCACGTAGGTCTGATAGAGGATTGGGAGTAGCTGACCCCTCTCAGAGGGTACCAAGCACCCCGGGGTCAGTCAGACCCAGTGGCAAGGCCAGCAGAGAGGCTGAGACGGAGACACAGCACAAACAGAACTCTGAGCTGAGAGGGAAAAAGAGCAAGATTAAAATGGAGAAAACGTGAGACAGTCAGAGAGGGTGGCAAGGAAAATACAAAGAAGACAATGCCCTAAAAACTACCAGAAAATAAGGATCCCTCACCCAGTGACCAGCACTCTCAGGACATTTTTCAGAGGTGGCTGCAGCCCTGCCAGGAAGGGGCTGTGGCTGAACAGGGTGCCCTGCAGCTACCTTGGAGTGACCCCTCTGCCAGGAATATAAAACAACAAGAAGTCACAATGAAAAGGTGTGAGAATTCCAGTCAATTTGGCAACTCTGCCTCAGGGCCATCCTCCTGATATGTCTCCATGAAGACCCCACGGATACAGCAGGAATAGAGTTGGTTCTGTACATTTACAGCTGCCTTTTACTTCAGATTTACAGCTCTCTTTCTAATTCCACTAACCCCAAGGGGACTCTGAAGATGGTAGCTAAGCTGTATATTAAGTTTCTGCTGCAGAGCTCTGCACAGACACAACTCTGCACTGCCAGTCTGCACTGAGAAGAGTCTCTGGGACACTATTCAGCATAATGAAAAAAAACCCAAAACCAAACTCCTCACAAAAATTCCAAACAAACGAACCAGAAATCCCCCAACATTAATCCATCCTTGTTGGCTGCTTTGTGATTCGTTCAGATTATGGTTAACACTTGCAAGCACAAATGAGTCATCAAAATTAATCTCTCATTTTATCTGTGTGATGAGGTTACCCAAGCAGTGGCACCTAACCCAGGTCAGAGACGCAGTTTGCTGCAGGGAGGGCCAGCTGGTTGAACTACCTGGCTGATGTGTGGATGAAGCCACTTGAATTTAAGGGCTTCTGTACCCTCCTATGGACACTATCCTCTAAATTAAAAATAACACCTTCACAAAGTATTCACTTCTATGTTTAATTCTGTCAGCAAAATAATTTAAAAACTGCTCCTATTGCCACAGAGGGCTCCAGCTCCAGGGGAAGCTCCTCACCTGTCTCCCTCCATACTATAAGAACATCATGCCCTTTCTCCCTTAGGTCTCCAAAGCTGCTGCAAAAACACACGGTCTCTTGAGTCACAGGCTGGTTTTATGAACTGCCAGATAATTGAAAAACCTTCCCCTCACACCTTTATGCTCTCAGCACGGCAGCCCAGCTTACAAGAGACCACCCCAGCAAACACTGTGGTGACAGTAAGACCTGTGACACCTTGCTGATTCTCCGTCAGGAGATGAGAAGTCCAAATCTTCTCAGATCATCAGGAATGCTGCTCCAAGCACAGCATGTCCAAGGGCTTAGACCGAGCTCAGCTCGGAGACTCTTCTCCCCCCACCATCACCCTTGTTGCTGGCTGTGCTGACACAGGGCTGGTGCTGGCCCCTCACATGCTATTTCTTTGCCAGCAGCCGCTCCTCTTCCAGCCCGGGCTCTCTGAGATAGCCAGGTTTCATATTTATTCATAAAGACAAGTCATATTTCCCAGAGCAGAGCAGCATTCCCATGGAAACCTGCAGACGCATTTATATGAATGGGCAATTTTACAAAGTGCAGACAAATCCGTGACAGAGACAGAGTCGAGGGCAGAGTCACGGACTAAACAAAGTTCTTGAACCTCAGTAACAGTTGTGGGGACACGAAGAGCCACACAGCAGTGGCAGGCAGACACAATGCACTTGGAATTTCCACTAATGCTGACTTTGAGCAGTAGCAGACCAGAATAACAGAAGCAGAGGGTGCCTGGAGAATTTCACTGCCAATAGTTTCCTCTATAGCTGACACCAGGTTTTGGAATTTCACTGCCAATAGTTTCCTCTATAGCTGACACCAGGTTTTGGACCAGGGCGAATGGCAGTGAAATCTCCCCCCAACAAAAGGTTCTCCATCCACATGAACACTTGCACCAAAAAACAGGGGACTTCAGAGAGCTGGTTTTCGTTATGGGGTTGCAGGGGGGGACACAAGGGACAAAACAGGAGAGGAAACCACAGGCCAACAAGGTCTCACAGTGCTTAAGGCTGCTGAAACAGAAACAGAAATTGAGACTGAAGAGAACCCAGCGCACGCTCATCAGTGCACGTGGCTCGGTCACTGTGCGAGTGTCACTGGGGATAGTGGGGACAGGGGACAATGGACACAGTGCTGATGGCTCGTGGCTTTCAGCAGTGGGAGCTGCCAACACACCACACAGCCCCGAGGCAACAGCCACATTCCTAAGGTGCTATTTCCAGCCTTTTTTCTGCCACCTTACAATGAGCGTGGAGTCTTCACTGGTCCCCCAGTGGGAGGTGAGTCGCCCAGCCCTGCCGTAGCCATCCAGAGGAAGGAGGCAGCCTGTCTTCCCAGGCTCCAGAGCACCCCAGCTGTTCCATTTACAAGCCAGTGTGGCTTTACAGTGATGGATTAGATGGGATGAATCTCCCCCCAGCTCTCAGTAGAGCAGATACCGCTGATACCCCGTGGCTGTGGAAGGCAAGAGAGCCACAAGCAAGTGCAGACATAAACTGCTCAGAGACACACAGAGACTTCCCCCAGCATGACACAGTGCCATTCCCCTCTGTCAGGGGCTCTCCAAGGACTCAGTGCTGGAGAAAAGGCAGTAAAGACCATTCTCAGCCGAGGCTGCTGAATGAGCTGCCTCGCTGTGCTCTGCTCCTCCAGCTAAGGCTGTAACTCACTGCAGCTTGCGTGGCCACCACCATCACCACACACATGGCCTTGCCAGCCAGCACACAGAAAGGGTTTGCCAGGCATATCCACGGACAGTGTTCCCAATTCCCGGCTAACCCCATTCCAGATCCCTCACCCTCTGAGAAGCTGCTTGGGCAGCCGGGAGGATGGGCTCAGGAGTCTGCCTGGAATCAAACTCCAGCTCAGCCTGCCGGCTGTTTCCCTCCTTTCACTGAAATGTTTTATTGGGCAGTGGAAGGATGAGACTGTTACTTCCTTCAGCAGCAACTCTGCGAATGCCATCTTACAAAACAGAGCATTTCAAAGCAACGCGCTGCCAAGGCTATCAGCTTTGGACAGCCCTTGCCAAAGAACACACGCAGGGGTCGGAGATGTGATTGTCTAAGTAGCAAAACAAGTTTCAATCCTTCAACAGGAAGGAAAAGCCTTTCCTGTGAGAGATAATTCCTTTATTTGCATATCAGCTAAGAATCTTCTGACATTCACTTTAAAGCTGCTCTAGAAAACTCTTTTTGCTGTAAAAAGTTTGAACTGGTCACACTCCAGACTGCACAAAGGGCAGGCTGTGTCTGCAATGCCAGCCAGCACAAACCAGCAGGGATCCAACTCAGGTTTTCCATATGTGCCCCTGCACCAGTCACTCCAATTTACAAACCAGAAGTCATTTTGTGAACTCCTTAAATTATATGAGAGTATCAGAACTACTTTACGTTATATATAAGCATCATCAAATTTTAAATTTCTCATTGATAATTCACTGCAATGAAGAAAAACTCATCATATAAATTTTCAGCCAAAGTAATTGCTCCTGTGGGTTTGCAAACATACCATAACTCATGAAATCTACCAAATATGGGGCAAATCTGCACCCTGGATTAGTTCCAGCCTCACCCACAGTAATGCATTGGTTGTGGCTGTGGAAGTCACTTATATAAACGTGGAGAGCAATGAAATCCCAAATACTTTTGACCTGAATGCTCATCTCAGAACTTGTCACAGATCACTACGTGCTACAAGCACCAGGCAGGTTTGCAGCCCCCTTACTGTGATGTCCAAAGCCACTCAGGGTCAACGGTTTGGAAACCACTGGTTTGTACCAGAAAACCTTTTCCTCCTTGAAACCAGGGTGAGATGAGCGGTTGGGAACTGCGATGGTGAAGTTTGGTGCTCATCCCCACTGCAGGGTACCAGGGGATGCTGGGTCTCCTCTCCCTGGGGCTCTTAGCCTGGGTAAGTGCTTTGCCCTAACACCAACCCATTTTTCTACCTCCGTTCTGTACAGCTGAGATTTGCCTCTAGATCAGCCCTTCATGCAAGTGTTCCTAATTTGTGAGGACGAAAATTGGAATTAAGCAAAGGCTTTACTACACGATGATAATCATTATCAAAACGCAATTGCTAATAAACAACCCTCCAGTGATGGAGATACATATTTCAGGGAACAATGCTCTCCCACGAGCTCTGTAGCTGAGTCAGGAAACTGCACTTATATTTGCTTCCCACTGGCATTTTTCCGCTCACCTCACTGCAAAAACCAACAGCATCTCCTACCAGGTCTGCTCCTCTGACACTTCTCTGTGGCAGCACCAAGGAAAGCACTGCATTGCCTGGGTTTTACTGCCAGCCCCACGCTCACACAGCACAGCTCCACGGCACTGTGCAGGTGCTGGTGGGTGTTTTGCCACCAAGGCACCACCTCAGGCAGACAGAACTGCTCACTCTCAAAATCCAAAGAGCCTCCAGAGCATTTCCCTTCAATTTGGGTGGATGTGCACGACAAAAAAACCCACTTTTTTGACTGCATCGTTTAAAAATCTGAATATTCTTATTAATTTCTTTCAATATTTTTCCTCTTGAATTTCTGCCTTAAGGGACATATCTCAGGCTGAAGCTCCAGTTCTAGATCAGCTGAAATATCTGAGGTTACTCTTTGGGCTAAAGCACCTCAGTTCTGGTTTCTCCCATGTGCTGAGCAGCACAGCATTCATCCTGCTCAGAGATCCCAGCTACAGCACTTAGCTTTGAACCACAGTCCCTGGGACTCACCTCAAGAAAGCCAGGACTGACCAGGCATAAATTAAATCTTAGGGTGATTGAAGCATCCTCTGGAAGTGCTTGTCTCCTCCTTCCCTGACTAGATACCTAACAAGAGTTTCAGATGCTGAAATTACATGGAGTAAGTCCAGGCTGCCAGGGGTGTTTGGACCCCTGGTGTGATGGATCCAGCATCTTCTGGTCAATGACTTTGGCTGCACCCCTTCACAAAGTTAAGGGTTAAAAAAATAAATAAAAAATTACATTTTCACATAGGAACGACAGAGGAGGCCACAGGCACATTTCATCTTGTTTAGCAGCACAATTCAAACCTCATCTCTGGTTTATGCAAAATGGCTGGAAAGGCTTCCTGACCCCAGTTGACTTCTCCTGATTAACAGCCTCTGTCACTTTTATTTTGGTTACTCTGAACACAGTTGCTATTCTGTGCCCTGATGTAACATCCCCAAAATGCAAGGAACCAGACCAGCCCAGGAAGTGGTGTACACTATAAAAAAAATAAAAATACCAGTTTCAGACTTGCCAGATGAAGAATAGAAAAGGCTGAAAAAACACCTTGGTGGCACTTTGAAGAGTGGGGATGAGCAGTGTCATAACTCATGACATAACCAGAACTCCAGACAGGACAGAATTAGCTCACAGCAAGACCAAATTAAAGCAAATTAAAACAAACCCTGATGTGGCACAGGCTGGAGGTGCCAGGGAAGCAGCAGCCCAAGCCCACCAGCTCCTCAGCCCTGGGTACTGGCAGCCACAGCCTCTCCTCTCTCAAAATAGCTCCTGGAGTGAGCATTCCCAGAAAACGTGGAGATAGAATGCAAATATAAAATGTGACATTGGACCAGATCCCAGTTATCTTCTCAGCTCTGTGACTGCCATACAAATCCCATAGAATATTTATCACATTGGAAAAAAAATCACAGCTGAAATCGGTCGATGGGTTTACCCCAGGGAGTAAAAAACATCTCCTCCCTTTCCTGTACCACACAAGCATTCAAACACTGGGCAGAGCCAGAGCTCCCCATTTCAGCCCGTGGTTTTGCAGGCACCCCCTGTGGACATGGAGTTGCATGGCCATCCCTATGGAAGCTGTCCAGCCACTCCCCAGGGGTGCGGAGGGCGACGGTGCTGGA
Organism: Grallaria varia; assembly: GCA_013396735.1. Taxonomy (NCBI): domain Eukaryota; kingdom Metazoa; phylum Chordata; class Aves; order Passeriformes; family Formicariidae; genus Grallaria; species Grallaria varia. The sequence continues at coordinate 1,137,809 of VWZG01003565.1, forward strand.
GGAGCCTCCCCCCAACGTGGGACACCCCATTGCCAGAGCCAGGAGCTGGCACAGTGGGCTCGGCTGGCATGTGCCATGCCAGGTCAAGGTGGACAGGGCAGCGTGGGCGCCATCCAGGCGCCAGGGCTGCAAAGCAACACAGGAAATTAAAAGGAAAACACAGTGGGTTGCATTAATCCCCAACGTTTCAGGTGGAGAGCAGAGCTCAAGCCAAGCTAAACCATATTTGCATTCCTGCAGAACAAGTTAGGTACAGGGTGTAGAGACCAAAGACAACTAATAAAAGATAATTATTCCAGAGACTGGCTAAAATATAACCCCCTGAGCCCAAGCTCTGATGAAGCACAGCCTTCCAAACTGATCGTCAATGGAGCGCTGGCGGTTTGGGCTCCGACCCAGCCTCTTCTGTCCAAGTCCTGATGAATCAGAGATGACTCACAGCCAAGTCAGCCAACTCCCAAAGCCCTTCTGCCATGCTGCCAGTCCAGGAGGAGAACAGGCTGAGGACAACAGCGTGGCTTGGGGATTTCAGGTGGATTCTTTCCAATTGTTTAATTACAAGAGGAACTGATGGAGAAGGAATTTCATTTTCAGTGAAGTTTCAGCGAGCGAGCTAAGCAAGGACGCCTTTCAGAGACAGAGACTGACAAGGAAATTCCTTGAGCATTTTGCTTCTAATCCCCATCTTCTACCGACCTGTTGCTTTCTGCCCTTTCTACTTTCTGCTCCTTGCCTTGCTCTTCCTGTAAGTGACTCTTCAGGTGTCTCTTTTGCTCCACTTTGTCACTCAGATTTAATGAGTTTGTTCCTGCTCTGCAATAGTTTCCTGCAAGCACTGCTCTCAGTGAGTACCACGGCAGACAGAAGAGCCCTGACCACAGATGTGCTGTTATTAAACTCTTCTCAACAGGAAAGCTGAGAGCTTGTGTCCCTTCCTCACCTCCCCTGGGGACACCCATCGTCTTCGTATGTCTTTGACCTCTAAAACCGTGTCTCAGAGGGGTGGCCTTAGAGCAGCACCACCTTACGATGCTCATCCACCCTGGAGCTGCATTTGGCCTGCACAGCCCAGACTATGGACCACAGCCCGTCCACACCAGCGACTCTGCACCCACAGACCCTCTCCTTGTTCCCTTTCCTGTGCAGGATTCAGCCCCTTCTTTGCGACAACACGGTCAGCACTTCCACCCCTCCCAAGAAAACCAGCGAGGGCTCTGGCTCGAGCCCTCCACCTTCCCTCCTGCCCTGTCCCCACAGGCAGCTGGCAGGCACATTCAGCCTTTCCTCCAGGTACAGCCCTGCACAGTCATTTTCCTTGGAGCCCAGGCTTATTTTTGCAAAGTCCTTGCCCCTGAAGCGTATTTCTAGCTGGCTATTTAATAGCCTGGCATTTTCCCTGCCCAAATGACCTGTTGTCTCTTGGTTCATCGCCCAAAGCCCAGCTTGGGACCCCCCTTCACACATACTGCGAGGTTTAGCAGTTTATTTAGTAAATTTTCTGGTCATCACCTTGACCTGACTCGTCACAGCTCGCAGCACTTTATCACTCCTTGCTGCACAAGTGACATGAGCCAGCTATGCAGGAGAGTATTTAACCAAGTAACTGGAGCCGTGTCCTCAGCTCGGTCAGCCTAGCATAGAAAAGAGTGTTTGCCTTGGTAGCAAATACCTGGCAGGCAGACCAGGTGCCATCCTACTGCTCTGTCTTGCCTCACTTGCTGTCAGAAGCATCTGCTTTGTGCCAAACTGCCAGAACGTGACCCTGTGCATTTCCCACCCCTGCCCTTTTTGTCTCATTCACATCAGAAACTCACATGGTGGGTAGATTTATACTTTTTGCAATAATTCACATCTGATAGCACATCCTTTGCATCAACAGCAGGCTCTGCCATCTGAAGTACATAATATCACTTTCACAGCCCATTTCTTGGTAAACATTATGAATAAAGTACAGAGCAGATTTCTCAGTCTATTCCTGTCTAGTTCCTCTTGCCCGCAGACGCCAAGCACTTCAGAAGCCAGCAATACATCACAGCCAGCAGGCTTTTAGGGTTGGGGCCAACAAAACAGAAAAGGAGCCCGAGTGACTTGCAGGTCTTCAGAGCCTGAGAAGTCCTGAGTTCTGCATTAAGAGGTTTGCTGTTAAAGGCTGCAGGAACTAGAGACTATCAGGGAGGGACAGGGCTGGAATCACCTTCTGCCCTCACCTCTGTGCACTGTGGCTGTCCCTAGTGGCTCCCCAGTAAATCCATCGATTATACAGCTCAGATCCCATGCAATTCCTGAACTCAAGGTGACTAATAAACACTGTGACACTGCATCAGCATTTAAAAGACAATTCTGACCCTCTTCTTCATGTACTGTGTCTTCCCTGAAACCTCCTCAGCCAAAGCCCACGCTCCTGTCTCTTGATCTGCTACACCTGACTTTGGACTAAGTTTCAGCCTCCTGCACTCATGAACCAGTTGTTTGTTATATCCACTCCATTACAAATGCCTTTACCTTTTTTGGCCCTGCAAAGTTCTCTATTTCTCATCATTTTTATTTTATTTTTTTCCATTTCAGTTCTCTGGAGGTTGATCTGTTTCTCCCCTTCTCCCTGAGGATCCTGTTGCAACCCAAAGGACTAGTGGTCAAAGAAGTCAAAACACCTCCTTTTCCTTACAGTACTGGGGGTGCTTCCCAGTGTTTACGGGCTTTTTTTTTTTTTCCCCTAGAAGTGCAGAAATACAGAAAAGACAAACACACTGTGCTCTGCAAGAGAGAAAATCCATCACAGTTCAGAAAACATGTAAGTGTATCTCTTCCCAGAATTGCTGTCCAACTGTTAATTGGACTTAATGTTTATAATCACTCTGTGCTTGTTGAAGGGCCCTATTAACTCACCAGAGAATAATTATACCAAGTCACCTTCATATTTCTCATTTAACATATTCCAAGAGATAACCAAAGAAATTAGGAAAAAAACAATTACAAAGGACAGTGAGCTGGAGACAGACAGCTGAGTTGGGGACAGGCAGGGACTGCAGAAACAGATCTAGAGATGCCAGATGTCTTCCTGCTCAGGAAGGGAGGAGAAGGGTCTGGGAGCAGGGCTGAAGTGCCACCTCCCACTGCAAAGGACACAGGACGATTGTGTCCCTTCAACCTGGGGACACGGGCACTGTTCTGAAAGGACATACGGAATGGCACGTGGACATCTCCACAAAGAGCTGGTGCAGGTGTGAGATGGTGTCAGACTGCTCAAACTGGCCCAATTCCCTACACACAGGATTTTATGCCAGTTCCTCTTAGAACAGTTCACTGAGTTTGGATCTAGCCAGTTATGAACAGGCACAAGTCCACGGCCACTAAATGGCTCTGATTCTCCTCCTTATCTGTAGATGCATCCCAAGCTTTTTTCCACCAAGGCAAACCCCTTCACTAAGTGTCACCCTGGGACAAAGCATGTCTTCCCCAGCCCTCCCTGCAGGTTCACAGCCTATGGGGCTCACGTTGGCCACCTTAGGAGATTTCTTATTTGTACAATCAAAACTGTTGATATCTGCATTATAAAAGCATCCATTATGATGGACTCATTAATGCAGTCCTTAGGTCTTTTTTAATTAAATCCCTGGTAAACTCTATTCTTTAATTTTGCTGTAGAGGAGTTGATGGATGAGCACCATAAATGCCTGAGAAGGGAACAAGGCACTGCAGCTCCGTGTTAGCAGCTGTAACCAGACACAATAGGCCTCCTCTGTTTGGAGAGAAAGGGCAGCAAGTGCCTTTAATGCCTCTGCTTTGCCTGCCTAAGGAACCAGCGTAACAGGAGCTTATATAATTCATTTAAAGAGGAAAGAAAACATACAACTCCAGCCTCAACACCAGCCCACCTTTGTCTCTCAGTCTGATGTGCCAATTAGTATGATATTCTGGGCTCAGATGCATTCAATTCACGTTCACCAAATACAATTAACTAATTGAATTCTTTGCTCTGTCTTATTTCCTTGCTTACTTGCACACCTGCAATGTGGAGCTCCTTCCTCCGCACACATCTCCGGGCAGTTTCAAGCAGCAGAGCCTCAGAAGTGGCTGAATGTTTCCCATAACCTCTGCTCTTCTGAAGGTTCAGGCAGTGCACTTTGATTCCTCCACATCTATTTCCCCATTGCTTCCCTGTAAGACTCAACCAACAAGAGGGAAACACTCCCCAGTTTGTGCTTTCCTGCCCTCGCTGAAGAGTCTCAGCTTCCTCCCCTTGCATCTCCCACCAGGTGGGATCCAAACACCTCGAAACGTCCCTTCTCCAATAAGCCTGCCTGTCTCCAGGACACTGAAGCCATTAAACCAAATGAGCTTCCTGCATTATTTATTTTTGCTTGTAAAATTAAGGATTTTCATGTGAAGCCTCTCCACAGGTATGACAGAAAAAGTTCCAGGTGTTGTGCACCACGTACAGCATTATTTGATGACAAACTCTTAGTTCTGGTGTTCACAGAAGGAAAGGGCCAAATAATAACACCCAGCACTCAACCCATCGTTACTTCCCTCAAAGGAGGCCCAGGGGAAGGCGTTCTCATTAATGTTTTTTGACCATTTGGAAAATATAAATGAGCCATTTAATAAGAAATGCTTCCATTCCACACTCATCATTATCAAATGTCTCATTGTCATTAGATCAGCCTGACTAATGGGATCTTCAATTCTAATTAGGGACTGTAAATGTGACTTTCACACAATATAATCATAAAACAAATGCTAGTCAAAAAGAGACGAAAGTGCTTCCCATTGGAAAGTGCAATTGTTTCCGAAATTACATCAGACGAAATTTTCAGAAGGAAATTGTGTCCTCCTGGTTCCTCAAGCCCTCAAAAAAATTCTGTATTCCTCTCTGAACTTCTTCACTGGTATTTCTGTGTCAGCATAGCCCAGGTAGTTCAACTGTATTGTATTTAAATTCCAAACAACTTGGCTGGGATCTGAGGCAGTGCAACTGTGTGACTGCACCTTCCATTGCCAAGCCAGGCTCCTCGACTGTTCCAATCCACTCATCAAGTTATGGAGGACCCCACAAGCTCCGATGCAGAAACCTCCCAGTGCCCAAGACCCAAGCAGGGAACCAGCACAGCAAAGTGAACTTGACGTGCCTGAAACACCTGCCGGCAGATTCTCTGAATGGGGTTAGGTCTCTGTTCATAAACGGGCCAGGAAGCTTCTCCCAAAAATGACATTATTTCCCATTTTCAGGTGTGCATCTGGTCTGTTACCCTCTGGACCCAGAGCTGCCTTGGTTACTGCACTTACAGGACGCTGTGCCAATAGATTAGTACTTTGGGGACTTGCCTGAGCTATTCCACTTCCCCATGTGCGCAGAGTTTTTGCTCCACTGGTTCTGACCGGTCACTAATAAATCTTATAAATAATTTTGTTCCCGATCAGAGGAGTTTCCAGCAGCACAATTACCTGCGAGAAGCCAATAAAGGGCCATAGCTACAGTGCAATAATGAATCTGTAAATTAAAGTTGCCTTTGCCCTTGAGTCAGAGCAATTAGCATTGCACCAGCCTCTTGCAGAGCAACGATGCGAGACGGCTCAGCAGCCACTTATTGTGGTCACAGTCAATGGTGACACTTGGGAGTCCATCGTGCACCACAAAGAGCAGCTCAGACAAACTCAGGCAACAGCTAGGCTGAGCAAATGAGGGCTCGGGTTAACCTGGTTGCCAGGCTCTGGCAGAGACATCAACTGAACACCCTCAAAGACCTGGGAGCAAGGACAAGTTGGGAAATGCTGCAGAGCAGGGGCAGCTCAGCACAGCCCATATCCCACTTACTGCTGTCACTGCACCCTCCAGGGTCCTCCTTTCACACGTGTCTTGATGAAACTGCTCAAAGCACCAGCGGCACTCCCAGCTTTGGATGTGCCCAAACTTCACCATCAGCACAAGAACTGACAACACAAGTTATGTCCTGCAGCCTGATTCATGACTTTGTATGGAGATCAGACAACATCCTCCTCCGTGCTCATCAACAGTTGCCAATAAAGGCACTCTGGTCAACTCCCATCCAGTCTGTTTCCCTTCATTTCTTTTCCATTCCATATATACTTTTTTTTTTTTTTGCACAAACACAGGATCTTTTTCTGGGGCATTTATTGTGCTACTGCCCATCCAGTTTTTCTACCATGAGGGCAAAGGTGCAAACTGAGTCCAACATGCCACCGACACTGAGATTATCATAAACCAGAGGAATTATTGAACTAACAAAAAGTACTGAACAACAGGAAATGTTATCTACATATTCCACCTGAAACTCCTTCCAGAGTAGGATCACTACTGTCATTGGAGACAGCTCAGGAAACTCAGACAGGCTGGAATAGCAGAAACACAAACTCTCCAAGAGGCAGAGTCTGAACTTAAGAAACGTAAAATAAACAAATAAATATATTGCAATCAAGAATGTTATTAAAACAAACACCTGCAGATCTGGATGGAAAGTAAGAAAGAGAAACAGGCTTAATTCCTTATAGGATCCCACCCCTCTGGGATGGTAAGAGGAGAGCAGATGACCAGGGAGCACACTGGGGTTTTCTACTCTGATCATATTCAGTCTCATGCCAGGGCTACAGGGAAGGGGTGCCCATATATAGTGGAATAGAGATCCCAGACCAGGATCTGCACTTTGGACTGTCCATAGTGACCAAGACAGTGCCAGGACCAGGCAGGTTTACCCACTCCCAGCAGCGACCACCCCGAACCTGTTCATTGGCAAAAGCAGACAGGACTGAACAGGTAGAAGAGGCAGAGCCTGACAGCTCTGACAGAAGGTGCATTCCCTGCCTGTGCTGCATCACAAAATTCCATCTGATCAACACCACAGATGCCGAGATTATTGCACAGAAAGGTGCAATGAAATCAATTGCTTCAAGACTAGAAATGCAATAGTTCTTCCTTAGTTTGTTTTCTTTGCTGATAGACTTCATTATGTCTTTTTTGACACATTCTTTGGCAAGACCACTGCCTTGGGAAAAAAAAAAACAAACAAACAACACAGGAAAAATATAGATTCACTGTTTCAGTTTTGATGCGCCAAAGCCCCAAAAGCCAAATCCTTCCCCCTGGACCACGATCCAAAACACACTTCCAACATCCAGCATCACCTCTCAAGTTCAGCATAACAAAAGCAATTCATGTCATGGCTCCACTGATGCACACACAAGCTTCCCCCAGTCCTTTTCCAATGTAAAAGGACTGTAGGGAAAACATTTTCCCTCTAATGGTCAGCAGGATGCACAAACAGGGATTTTTTTCCTTAAAGACCGTGCTGTGGGGACATAAAAGCTTCACACTCTTGCTGGAGCCTGAACTGCTCCAAGGTGAAAAATGTACAGTCTTAAAAATGTGTCAACTCCGGTATGTGAACAAAGGAGGAAAGAAGAAAACACAACTTCAGAGTGGAGTGGCTGGTCATTGGAGAGTTGAAGCTTTAATTATTGGTCTTTTCCTGGCAGAACAGCAGAGAATAAAATTAGCTATAGCGCAGCAGCAGCACACTCTGCACTCCTGATTACCATTCAACAGCCAGGAATAATTGCAAAGTTCCCACATTTATTATAACCTCGGGAAACACTCACCTTGCTGGGCCACTTTACAGCACACTGCTCAGGGCACTGCTCTCTGGCAGCATTACCAGCAGAACTTCAAAGTTCATCTTGCCTTTCAAGTGTGACCTCCTTCTTCACAATTAGATTTTATGCCACGGGAAGAGCCAAAGCAGCTCCCCAAAATTCTAGGAAAACCAGCACTCTTGGAGAATTCATCATTGGTGAGGACAAAGCACAAATTTAAAGGCGGGGATCTTTTCCCTCAGCTGGACAATGCACACAACACACGTACGTGCTCAGCAGGGATATGGCAGGTGGGGTGGAATCCCTTCAGAATCATTTCCAGGCTTCCATCGTACAAGTGGTGCCTGATTGAAGCGGATGCAGATTAGGACTCGCCAACCTTTTAAGCCTCAGCATGAAATAGTCACCAAGAAATAACATTTATAACGACAACCAGCAACTGCAATCTCTGCCCAAAAGGGTCCTTATCTCCCTTGGAACTCAAATTACAAAAATGAGTGCTACAGTGGCATAGCAATGGGTTCAGAGTTGATTCTCCCTCATCTCACACCCAAACTATTAATAGTGACTCATGAGGATGTCCCAAAACAGAATCAGATCAAGAGCTGGGGGCTGATAGTTGAAATAAAAGTCCCCTCTGCAAGAGCCCTAAGGCTGAAGGAATAAGGTTGAACCACTAAGGGAGATAAGAATTAAATAAGCAATTCTCCCCTCAGCTGGCGTCAGCCTCATTCCACCTAAGACCAGGACACAGCACAGATATGAAAAGACTTATTAAATCACCTCATGGTCTCTGCAGCTTAAGGCAATATTTCTCCCAAATACAGAACCGCTAATCTGTTTTTTGAAGATCATCTTCTCTTTGCTTTGTTTTCATCCTTTCCAAGCAATAACTACAACGTAGAGTTTGTAAATAATTAATACAACTAACTCACTGATCCTTTAGAGCAAACACATTTCCTCAAATCTCCTTTTCTCTCTCCACAGTTTGGCCCAACTGACGTGTTCTATAACATCAGGAAGCAGAAAAAGGGGCACATTCTGGCTGGGTTGCTTTGACTTTTGAAATAAGGCCATTAGCTCAGTATCAAAATATCCACATGTTCAGCTCCAAAACAGCCTTCGTAGGCAGGTTCTTTTTGTGCCTTCAGGGCACTGGTTCTTTTTCAACCTCTTCTAGTCAGAGGCAAAAAAAGCCAGCTTTTCATCCATATTTTTATGCCTTAGATTGCTGACAAATGTGGGATGCAACATTTAAAGATCATTTCACAGCCTGTGTTGCAAAACCAGAAAAATCAAACGTGTTCAGTAAAAGGAAAGGAGACATAAACCAAAAGGAACATTCAGCAAGTTTCCCCACTGAGTCTCCAACTCCTTGAAATAAAAGTTAAATTGTCGCTCTTTAGGAAGTGATGCTTCCAAGCAGGCAACTTGTCTGCTATGGGAGGGAAGTTCTCACAACAGGAACCCCAAGGAGCTGGAACTCCATTTTTAGGGGGAGATTAACACACCACAAGCCTTCAATGCTTTTAATTCTGGTGGGGTCAGAGAAGGAAGAAGGAGGGCGTATTTAAAGAAAGGTGCTAAGGTCACTTGAGGTTGGTTGTTGGTGGAATTGCTTGTTCACTAATCCCACATCCCACCCACATCCAAGAAAACTTCCAGAACTAACAAGGACAATTCTATGGAAGAGCATTCACAGGATGAGGCTGTTTGTGCCCCAAAACCAGTGACATTTCAGTTGGGCTTTTCAAGACAGGTGAAGGAATCCTGGAGCCTCAACGCCATGGGGTGAAACCTTTTAACATGGGCTCCTGCACACAGCCTGCACTTCTCACAACAACATATAGCCATTTCAGGCTCAGGTGTTTTCAGGGGAAAAAAATAAAAATCCATGATTGTCCCCATTCAGAAAACACTTGAAATGCTGCAAAGTGAACAGAGAGATCAATTCTGCTTTTTCCGAGTGAAACCAAACCCCAAACCAGGCTCCTTTTGTTCCTGGCAGGAGGAGGGGGTGCCACGAGGACCACAGGCTGGTCAGGGCTCTCAGGGCTGAAAGCACCTTCTTCTCTCTGGTAGAGTCTAAAATTTAGCAACAAGGATGTATATGCAGGTACTAAAAGGGATTTTCCCCCACCACCACCACTTTTCACCCGCACAAGATTCCCCACATGAGCCGTGTAATTGCTGCCCAAAATGGCAACACATGCTCTGCAATTATCATTAGAGTTAATTAAAGCCTCTATGCAGCAGGCAGCTTGAATTGCTGTTTACACTCAAGTCTCTGAACATGCCACAGGTAATTCAAAGAAAAGCATTGTTGATTCTCTTATTGGCAAGAGTTTGATAACTTGATTTTGGTCATCACACATTTTTTAAAAAAAGAAAATAAAATTAATTTCCTCTGATGGCCTGAACCTCCCCTTTGGCACACTGCACTGAGGGGTTTTTATGTTTCTGCAGCACTTATTGGACTGAACCTTGGAAATGTTAAGATAATTGGGTCAGAGATGATAGCCCAAAAAAACATGAATAGGAGGAAAAAGGCCTTTCTGATTCCCAAAGCACTGGCAGCAGGTGCCCAGACCAGGTGTGTGCACCCCAGGGTGTCAGCCACGACGGGAAGGGGGCACAGGATTTGACAAGTCGCTTTGGGGGTGATCCATTTTTGCAAGACCTGAACACCCTCAGTCTCCATTCAAGCCCAGAAGAACAAGAAGTGCTCAGCTACTCCAGCCATCGGGGCTAAATATCATCATGGGCACTCAGAGGAGCTGAATTTGCCTACAAGGAGAGTGTCCACCTCCCAAGGACAGCCAATGGCTCTGGTTTCTGGTCCAGCCCTGAAAGCCCCCCCTTTCTGCTCAGCAGGCACTCGGGGCTCTGGAGCACAGGCTGGAGGAGGGAGCTCCAGTCGTTTCATCTCTGCCCTGCCCCAAGACTGGTCCCTGCCCTGCCTTGGTTCTCCCACCCCACAAGCTGAGAAATACAATCCCAACCGTGGCACGGACACCTCCATGGCCCAAACACCCTGGTTATTCTCCTTAAAAGCCAACAAAACTCAAGGACACGTCCAAGTTTCGACTCACGACGTCAAAATCCGTTCTAGTCGCACAAAGGGAAAAAAAAAATTAAAATACTTGCCTGGCATCACTTGAGGGCACTTCCATATGTGTTTTCTCCAGGGATTCTGCCGTGGCTCATTTTCCATCTCCGCTCCTTCCCTCCCGTTATCCCCAGAGAACACTCTGAAGAGCTCAGCCGTCTCTGAGTTAACCCTTCCTCTAAGTCACATTGCTAAACCTCCTATAGATGCCACACCACCCAGATTATTCATGTTGTGCCTCCCCTTCCCAAAGAAACACCATTCTCTTTCTTGTCTCCTGGTAAAGTGGCAGAAAGGTCGGGATTGCACCAACATTGTGCTACCAGCACTGGGAACATGAGCTGGTCCTGCAGAAACACCCAAGGGTGGTGGGCTGGCAATGAACCTCTGCTGGCTGCTCTACATTTTAAAACCCCCTTTGAAGGCTGATGATGCCAACAGAGCTCTTTCTGTGCTGAGAGAGAGCAGCAAGCTCCTCTGACTCCATCGAAACTCCTCTCCCCTGAACCTCCTTCCTGCTCCTTTAGCTCCTTAGAATTCAAGCAGAGAAGCACCCAAGGAAGCCACACTGTGGTGGGAACTGTTCAGCTGGAAGGGAGAATTGTTGTCACCCAAACCACACGGTTCAAATTAAATTAAATTTTAATATAGCTGGAATTAAAACCAGAGAAAAACCTGTATTTCCATCTCTTAGGTCTGGTATCACCACCTTGTCATGAGGTTCAGAGCAGCAACCTAGAGGGATCTTGGCATGCACTTCGAACACCTTCTCCTGAAGGTTTCTGTGCTGGAGAACCCCCAAAACCCAAGCTCTGCAGTGCCCGTGGAGGGGCTGAGCATTTCACTGGAGGCACAGGGGCACGTGGGGGGCTTGGCAGAAGGCTGGAGCTCCAGCGTGTGGGAATCCATCGGGAAGAGCTCAGCCAGTGTGAAAACAGGAGCAGCCGGGCTAGAAGGGTCTGGATTAGTCAGCCTGGACAATCCCAAGCTTACAAGTTCCTCCAAGAACTTCACACCAAGCCCCAGCAATGACCTGCCCCTTGAGAAATGTACAACTGAGGAGTAAACACACAAAATTCACCCAGCTTCTTCAACTTGGAAAAGAAGGGACAATTCTGCATTAACTCTGCCTCAGCCAATACGAAAGATGTTCTCCATGTCCCTATTAATTTCCTCCTCAGCCACAAAACTGATTTTCCAAGAAGCTACAGGGGGTGACATAAAAAGAAATTAATTTGTATAAAAGCCCAGATGAAACATTACCTGGACACAGGAAAGCACTTTTCCAGGAAGACTAAACCCCAAATGCTGCTGAAAACCAACTGGCTTTTAATGAATGACAGATCTTAGGTCAGCAATAGATAATCAGAGACATTATTGTAAACCTGATTAGATCAAAGTCTCTAAACATGGTTTAGAGACCACCAACCTCTGGGCGCAGTCACTGAAACCTGAAGGGTGAATTCTGCGTGAAGAGGAATCTTTTTGTGTGTGTGCCTTTGTTCAGGGGAGGAAGAAAAGCTGTTTGCAAAGTGCTTTGAGAGGCGTGAGGAAGATAAACTGAAGGCAGCTCACCAAGACAACAGTGTTTGATACAGAGCAGACTGGGGATTATCACCACAAATATGCATAAGCTCCATTCTGTATAGCAGAGCATGTCATCATTAATACTACTACTTATCCCTCTTGGAGCATTTTAAGCTTTCAAGTGCTCCACAAACACTAATCACTAAGCAAAGGTGCCAAAGAATCCTTTCCACACCCTGCTGATTGCACAGACTGAAAGCACAATGTGTACAATGGCAAACAGGGGCCTCAACAATCACCGTAGTTAATAACATTACAAAAATACATCGTGGGCAAAGATATTGGTTGTGCATCCATTAGGAGATGGCTCTTCCCTGGTGCTGGGGGGGAACTGCAGGCTTGGAGGGAGCCGGAGCCCAGAGGGGAAATGGGACCAGTCCAGCTACAGCATCATCTATAGGATACTGGACAAACACCCCCTCAAAGGAGGAGACCTGGGAAGACTTTGCAGATGTACTGGAGAGCAAAAGGTGAAGCCAGGACAAGGATTCAAGAGCAAAAGTAATGTCATTGAATCAGCCAAGAAGGAAGGTGAAGGATCTTTGCAGTTCCACTGTATCAGACATGGGGGGAAATCAAATAAGTGACTGGCAATGGGAAGGGCTGAGCAGGACATGGGCTCGTTCCCTGGCAATAGCAATGAGGAACAAATGACATTAATTTTAGGTAATGATGGGAAACTGTTGCCAAATTTGGTGAACACTCGTTAGAAAGCTCCCGTGAATTAATCCTCTCCAGTCCTTGAACACTTGGGCTGCCCAGCAGTGCTTCCTGCAGCAGTGCTCAAACAGAATGCATAAAAGGGCCCATCTGCAACGGTACAGAGTCCTCCATCTCTGCTGCTGGGAGGGCACCACAAGCCCTGGGCTTTCTGGCCTCAGCTTTTAGTCAGCTATAAACACAAAAACCTGATTATTGACAAACACAACCCTATTCCTGACTAGGGAAGAATGGAGAGACCACTCTGTTCCCAAAGCGGCTGCTGGGAAGGTGCAGAACAAACTCGAGGGCACTTTTCAGGCCAATCCTCTGTGTCCCATTCCCATCCCTCCAGCGAGGGCTGTGTTGTCTCCAAGGCAACAGGGAGGCAGAGCCTGAGCACCGTGTTAAAAAAAATTATCTCATTAACATTTGTTTCCTTGGTTTGTGCTTCGTGGGTTAATGCAGAGGATGCCACAGACGCCATAAAAAAAGAGCCTCTGATCTGTTCTGAACCACATCAAGCAGCAAAGAGGTCCCAAACTTCTCTTCTTTGAAGCTCTGAAAAAGCATCTTGGCCTGCAGAGAAGCAAGATTAATGTTTCCTGCAATAAAAATGCAGAAAGCACAGTTCACCTCAAGGCGTTAAGAATTTTATACCTGTTTAGTGATTCTCAGTGATTTTCCTTTTAAATACTCACATGGTCTATTTAATTAGTTTGACTTGTAAAAACTACCTGAGGTTAAGGGCCTTTAATGTGTCTTATTTCAGGGACACCCAAATGAGTAAAGCTTAATGAGACTTGTATCCTTGGCTCCTTCTGAAAGTTTTGACCATTTTTTTCCCCTTTTCAGCTGAACAAACTGAGCAGGATCATAGCAAGAGGGAGGAGGAAAGAACTGATGGATGAGAGAGAAATAACTCTGGAGATGCTGAAGTCTCACCCTGTCAGGTTTTCAGCCCCACCCCATGAATGGACAAACACTGATGTCTCCAAGATATCACATCTGAGTTTGGATTGCCAAAAATCAGGTTTCAGTTACTGATGAGGAAAATGTCATTTGGAGATTCTTCATTCACATTGCTGGGTGGGGTTTTTGGTGAAATATTTGCTCCAGGGGTCCAAGTCCAACAGGCATCAGTCACTGGGAACAATCATGTGATCACCCATGGGATCTGATGATGCCTCAGCTCCTTGTCCCACATCATACTTGAAATGGCAGAACCGGGAAGGAAAGTCAAACAAACACCACAGGCAGCTGCCTCTCCATTCACTCTGTAGGGAACTTGGGCAAAGGCTGCCACGTTTTACCCTTTTATTCCTATTATTCCTTATTTTCCTATTTTATCTCCTCTGCTCAAGTGTTTGATCCTATTTGCTGTTTCTGATAATTCACTGCTTGTAGTTTCCATTCTTAAATCTGATATTGCTGTTTCTGATAATTCACTGCTTGTAGTTTTCATTCTTAAATCTGATATTATCTCCCAAATCCTCTTTCATCAGACAGCTGCCACCTACACCTTCAGGTTTGTCTTCTCTAGGATTGCAGAAATCCTTTCCCCTTCCACAAAAGCTAAACATTTCTTAGCAACAGACAGCAATGCCATCGAATTCCTCCAGTGGCCTTGGATGTGTTTTGGGTGTTTAAAACTCAAGGGAATAGCTGTCAAAAGTGAGATGATAATTGTGCTGTCAGCTTGCCCAAGGAGAATTAGTGAAATTACCCTGCAAAGAATGTATGCTACATAATCTTGTAAGGAAAAAAAATATAGGTTTCCTTATCACACAGAAACGGAGAGAAGGTCTGAAATCAGAAAGTCTCATCTGAAATCAATGCTTTCCGAAAGATGAAGTGAACCAAACTCATTGCTGGGAGCTGTGATAAGAGAGACACAGAAGAGGCCAACTGAGGCCATGGCACCCCAGTGGCATCACTGCCAGGCTCCAGAGCGTTGGAGAAAGTCTCCAGGGAGCAGCTGCACTCTTGGGACCCTCCAAAGATCTCGTGGCACTGAAAAATCCCAACAGGCCACATTAATGTCCCTTCCTTCAGTATGAACATAACAGAGACAACCAAAACCTGCCACATCCACTAAGCTGCAAACTGGGTTAGATTCTCATTCCCTTATTTTCTGATCCAAGTTACTTGGTATAAAGTCATCCTGGTCCGTGCCATACACAGGTAACACCATAACACAAAAGGAATCCAAACCCTTCCTCTGCCATTGAAAGCTTCAGGATTGATCTCTCCAGTAAAACCTCAAAGGAGACTTTTAGGAAAATCCCAAAAAGCTGTAGCAGAGAGGAATGGGGAATCCCTAAACTCCTACAAGGTGGACACAGCACTGAGCGAGGGTGATTGAAATAGGACAAGGGTCACAGCACTTCATTAAAAGATAAACTTCAACAGGCAAACATTTTATAACACAGTCCAGCTTCAAGTAAGTTATTTACCAGCTCCAGCTGAAAAGAAAAAAAAACACCAGCAATTTTCACATTTTGCAGAAAACCTTAGTCAGGTGGAAATGAGAAAAACATAAAAATTGGGAAATGAGTTGTGAAGTGGCTGCATTTGTCCTGCGGGTTTTCCAACAGGAGTTGCACACAGCCCAACGCTCCCACTGCCCGCCCAGCATCGAGGACCCCCAGGCTGAAACACCCCTCGTTGCTTCTCTTAATGCAAAGGCAGAAATCAAGCTCTGCCTTTCAGTTATTAAACAGTCATCAGTTGTCACTTCTGCTGCATTTCTGCTGTTTCCACTCCCACTGAAACCACTGACCCGAGGAAGGATTTTGTCTCTCCATCCCAACTACTCAAGTGATGGGATGAGAACCAACCAGAGGTTTTGCAAGCTCGCAGGTTTCCAAGCTTTCCCAAGGGCTCAGGAAAGAACATCCAAAGGTCTCCTACATGCTTGATGGAGGGACTTGGGAATGGAGAGAAACACCACTTGGCATCGACAGGCACACGGACTGGCCCTTGGGACAAGGGGACCCATCGCAAGTTGGAAAGCGGAGACAGGATGAGAAGCAGCAAAACTGGACAGAAATGTTCGTTCTGGTTAAACCCAACTATAAACCAAACGCACCTGGGTCAGGGTGAGAAGAAGTAGCTGCCTTCATAATTCCAGGGGGGAGAACAGGAATTGTTTATCTGAAAGATTTTGGCAGGTGACAGCCAACATTAGAGTGACACATTGAAAAGGAGAGTCAGAACAAGGAGCCTCACACAGTCCAAATATGTCACTTAGAGAAAATGCCTGTTCTCCCCCAGCACATCACTCAGACTCAAAGAGCAGCTCTTGTTCCAGTTACTGATAGAAGTGAAACACCCACAATTTCACTCAGCCTGTGCCCAGGAGCTGCAGCTGAATCCATTTCCACACAGAGATGCTTGACATGGTGAGAGATCCCTGCTGGAAGCTCCTGCTCCTTTAAAGCTGCCCTGCAAAACGTTCATGGACAGCGACCAGCCCAAACTTGGAGTGATCTGCTTGCCCTTCACCACTCTCAGTGCTTGCCACCAGGAAAGTTCATTAGTAGAATTCTGCAAAGCTTTTTAAAAGCACATCAAGGCACTCTAGAAGGAGCTATGTCATTTTACACTCAAGCTTTTTATTCCACATAAGCTGCTCAAGTAATAAAGTCACACTAGTCCCTTAAAGGAGTTCAGATCATGAAAATTTAATGAGAGAAGAGAGGAGGCTGATTTGAATTATTAGAGTTGCTTTTTCCTTTTGGTTTGGCATTCACAGACCAGTTGAAGGCCCCAGCATTTGAAGTCATGCTCAGCCTGACTTCAGGCCTGGAATTCAGCACAACTAACAAACCAGACTGTCACTCAGAGACCTCCAGACCTTGGGACAGGATTGTGTTTAACAGATTTTTTTAAAAATAGTAAAAATTGAAGTATAGCAAGGCAAACTCACTGTGTAGAATAGCTCTTCAAGTTAAAGCCAACTTACAGGAAACAAAAACGTGGTTCATTGTCTTCTCTAATTCATGCTTTCATCCTTTACTCTCCCCAGACTTATACTAATTATTCTCTCCAGCAGGTTGTCAAAACCCTTCCTATTTTCCTCTTGCAATTATCATTGTATGTTTTAATAACTATTACTGTTGTATGTTTTGATAACCATCTCTTCTGAGCAAATTGGAGGCCCTGAGCTCTTCATGCCCTGACACCTTACAGGTTGCAGAGTTAAAACCCAACAGCAAAGGTTGGGATTGCAATCCCATCATCCTCAGTTTGTGCTGCAAACAATTCTAAGCATCTGGTGGGAAATGGATTTCGCTCTTCTCTGGTGGGAAAGAGGAGCAGGTCCCTGGTCCCCCCATGCATTCATCTACGTGCACATGTCCTGGACATCCATCAGCAGCTCAGTCCCTCGAGGGCAGGCTCAGCCAAGGGGATGAAATGCCTTCCCACAGCACCAACAGTCTGCTTTCTAGCAAACACCGTTTCGGGGCCACGCAGAAACTGCCACCCCATCTCCCCCGCTGGGCTTTAGCTGTGCATCTGAGAAACCCCAGCTAAGGAAGGGCACTGGGGGAAAGAATCCCTGTTTCCAGCAGGTTCCTGAGTGACTCAGGCACGCGGGTGCCAGCATTCCTGCAGCACGCTGGAACTTCCAGCCCTCCCGAGGAGTTCACCTCTGGCTGGGTTTTGTGTCACTTTTGGGCTCCAGAGCAGAGCCTCGCCCAGAGGATGGATTTGTTTTGGGGAGACCTGCACCGAGATACCCAAAAACTGTACCTGGATGGGAAACAACAGCTGTTCTGTAGCCAGATGTTCGTGCCAAAGCAAACACACTGGAGCACACCCGTGGCTGCTGGAGGTGGGGGATGCCCAAGGGGAACAAGGCACAAGCCACGAGCACAGATGGGGCTTTGGCACCTGGTGCAGCAGTGACTCCTGCTCAGGCTTTGGCCACCTCACTTCGCCCACTTTGCTCTCCAAAGGAAAAGGGGAGAAAATAAAACACTTCCTTCACACGTAGGGAAACCATCAGGAAAAATCCAATTATTATTATGAGGCTGAACACTACAAAGTTGGAAAGCATATCCTTATTTTTAAAAAGCTGATTTTTTGAGGTCAAAATGGGATTTCAGAAGTAACAGACCCCCCACCACCACCATATGCCATTATTTTAGTCCATTTCCCAGCCTGAGGTGATGCCAAGGTACCTGCTGAGAGCAGTGCTGCTACAAGGCTCTGTAAGCACTCGGGTGGGTCACACTGCTCACATGGTAAGCACACCCACCATGTGCAATTTTGCCTTGCCAAAAGGCTGATGGAAGATGGAAACACGTGCAAACACAACATCCACCTTCACGGAAGTGTGAACCCCAAAGCTATGAGAAAAAAGCAGGTTAAAAATCAAGATATTCAGTCTAAGGGTACAGCCCTCAGGTGGTCACTCACAGACCACAAACAATCGTCAGCACAGGCCAAGCAGAGCAGGCTCCAAAAGCAGCTTCTCCCCAGGTCCCTGGGAGAATTCCTGGGGAAAAGTTGGCAGAGAAGATCCTTGCCTTGCCAAGCCTCAGTCACTGCTGTGAACCCCCTTCATCTTCATGAACACAAAGGTCACCCCCAAACACTATTTCATAAAGAAAGCACAAAGTGCCAAGTCCTGAACTGTGACATATTTCATTTCATTAGGTAGAATGTATTTACTGTGGGGTTTTTTGTGGGGGATTTATTCTGAATCAGGACAAAAAATTAATCCAAGTAAAAAAAAAAAAAAAAAAGAGGGAAAAAAAGAGAAGTCTGCTTCAACTACAGCAGACAAACAAACTACTATCTATTCCCAAATAAATCCATCCCTTGGTANTGCAACAAGCCCTGCTTTAAAGTTAATTGACTGATGTGATCACCTCAAAATGTTATCCCTCAGCATAAAAGGGGACCTTTCTAGTGAATTAGTCATTTTAATTAAGGATATTAATGCCAGTATTCTTATTTAATGCCCTTTTTTTTTCTTACCACTAAGAAGCAGAGTGCCAGCCTTTGCCTAACCATTCCCAACCAGTATATTGGTGACCATGCACTGGAGAGGACCTTTCTGCTCAGGAGGGCACAAGGAGGTGATAAATTTGATCATCTCTTATCCCTGGTCCACAGACACCTTTCCCAGAATCAAGTGTGGCTGATTTCAGTGGCTTCATAAATAATCCCTGATTCTTTTTGTCTGAGTCTGGTCCTGCCTGTTCACAGGTCTGACAAGGGATGGAAGATCCCATGGAAAAGCTCCCTGACCATTGCTGGGGCAGGGAGTGAAGCAGTGGACCAAAGAGTCATCCCTGCCAGCTGGGAGTGCTTGGGGAAGGAAACGAGAAAAGGTAAAGCTTGGTGACAGATAACAAATAGAAATGATCAACAAGGAACCTCTCCTCACCCTGAAGCACATTTTAGAGCCTTCTTTTCAGCCTTCTCTAAGGCAAGAAGAATTTCACTAAGGAGCCAGGGGTTTGTTCCCAAGCTCAACCAACTCACCGACCGCCTGATGTCAGAGGAGTTGTGGCTCTGCATCTCTGCACCTTGAAACCAACCCCAAAGAGCTCTGCATGAGCCATCAGCCAGGAAACAAACTGGATGAGAAGCAGAGGGGCGTGCAAGGAACCTCCCATTTTCCAGGGGTTTCCAGCTCCACAAGGACACACAGGGAGGAAGATGATGATGCTGCTGGTGCAAAGGTTGAACCAGGAGGGCACCTGCTGTGGCTGCTGCTCCAGAAACACCAGCATGGTACATGAGCAAGGGGGAATAACAGCTCCATCCACACCTCACTTGGCCAAGCACTGGGAGCACAAAGTCTCTCCACTCCTTGTGTCCTGCTTATAAAAGTGTCTCCAAAAGGAGACACAGCACAGAGAGCGTCATCCTTACCAAAGGACAGCTACTCCATCTCACAGCTGCCTTACTGCAAAGCAACAGTGGATGATGACAGGGAAGCCTTCTAAAAGTGAATAAAACCATCACCACCTCCAAAACTCAGGGAAAAGGCAAAGGACCAAAGAATATCTAATTTCCTGGAAAGCACTCCACCATAGAGCTGCTGTAGAGCAAGGCTTTTTTTTTTTAATTAAGCAGAAACTTCTAGGAAAGATAGACAAAAGACATTTTCAAATTGTTTTCACAGGAAAAATTATATCCCAACTTTGAAGTGATGCTGGCTTAGGGTCAGATGTAATTTTATGTCACTTAAATTTAGTCTAAATAGCTCTAATTGATTAATTTTTGTTTCTTTCTGAGTGCAAGCAGTCAGCTCACAGGTCAGCAGACAAGAGCTGGTGTTGACAGGAATAGAGGCAGCAATTAAGGACTTGAATTTGCTATGCATAAAAACAATGTTGACAAGAAAATACATCACTTCTCCATTTTCCCAGTGCTATCCACCTTTCCTGTGCTAATGTCCACGGCAGGCTCCACGTGGTGCCTCCCCAGCAGTGGGTAATGCTGATGCTACCCCATAAAAGCCTCTCCACAGCTTGTATTGAACTGAAACTGCACAAGAGCCACCGGAGAAAAGCAGTTCTGAGTGCAGTGGGCAGGGAACTGTTCAGGGAACGGAGCAAAAACGTGGTCACAAATAAAAGCAAAGTTGAATGACGTCTTCAGCCACAGCAGAGAACTGACTCTGAGCAAAAGCAAAAAGACAAACAAAAATAAAACCACCCCACACTTATCACAAAACCATTTGGTCAGAAAAACTACCCAGCACTTGAGAGCACTTAAAATCCTGCCCAAATGTGCCAGAGACCCTCCGAAATCATCAAAGCACAAAGGGAAACAACATCCTCAAACCCACAGCAGGAAGCTCTTCCACTGCTCAAACCAAAGCCTCCCAGGTTAGGTAGGTCTTAAGGCCAAAAAGGAGGTGTTTTCACGGCAACAGCAACCTTGCTGTTAAACCCTAGAGGAGCCATGGCAGCTGCAGAGGGTTCCCCTCTGCCCCTTTGTCAGCAGAACACCCAGATCTTATTGCCAACCCAGGGGGTTTAAGACAGATTTTGCCATTCTGCAGAAGAAAGGGCCCTGTTTTCCTCACTGTTGAAGGCAAACCTGCTGAGCAACTGCTTTTTGAGATGTAGCACAAAGACATAAGATGACTTTCAGGAGGAGAATTGAAGTACCACTCATTTGGCAGCCCCAGCATCACATTCCTTCCTACTTGGGAGTTTCCCTCTCCCAACCCCACACTCATTCCCTTCCAGCCACATCTTTTCTCTTGCCATCACTGAAGTCAACGGATCAACATAAAGGCTAAAGCAGGACACATTTTAAGGCCAAACTCACAAAAATAGAGTCCCTGTCTTTGTTCCAGTGCTGACAGTGATGATGGTGAGTTTACCCTGCACAGAAAATAGTCCACAGTAGTGCGTGGGAATTTCAAGGCTTCGAGTCAACCCTATAATACATTCAGTGAGAGTATTATTTCATAAGTTAAGATACGAGGAAATTGCCCCCTGCTTGTGTAAGACACCTGGCCACAAAGAAAGGCAGCAATACTTACAGGTCATAAAACTCACTGCCAGTTTGAAAACAGCTGCTCAAACCACTATTTGAACCATTTCTCTCAGAGGAATTTTCCTTCTTGGGAAATGACTTTGCCCCTGGTGGCGATGGCTCTCTACTAGACAATTGCATTTCAAGGCTTTGTGAGCTGCAAGGGGCACCAGCTGGAGCCCTACACGGGCACAGGGACCAGGGCAGAAACGTGCTGGTCTGCACCCCACAGAGGTGACTTCAGTGGGCACAAGCCCCAGGAAGAAGGCCCAGAACAATGCCAGGAGTGACAGCAGTTTTGGGGAAGGCTCAGAGGTCTGTGACCTGCATTGGGTGGGACACAAGCAGAGACAACGTGGAGCAACCTTTGATGTCCCAATGAGGAGATCCCAGAAACTCAGAATATTAAGCTCAGAGCAGCCAAGGAGCCAATTCTCCCATAGGAACATGGCAGCCTATTTTCCAAGTTTGTCCCACACCCGGCCTCCAGAATGCCTGTGAACACACAGCACTTCAAGGAAACTAACCCTGACCTTCAGCAAAGTGAGCGATGGCAATGCCCTCCCAGGCTCCCAACACAGGTTTATCTCCCCCTCTCCCCCAGTTAAAGGTTTTTCTCATCACCCCATTTCTCCTGAGTTAACAATGACACTCAGTGGTGAGGAGGATTCCCTGCAGTCTATACTCATGCTCCAGCATCCAACAGATAACAATATTCATTATATGTTGCACACAGCAAATTATCTTCAATGAGTTTCAGGGTCCTAAGGCAGGGCTCAAGTTCTACAGAAAGATCACAGAAGAAACGGGCTTAAGAAAAAGGTGAAACCAAACCTTAATCTCTTTTCCAATTTGTGCAGTGACCTGGGAAAAATTTTCCATCAATCCACATCCAGGCTATAAAAAAAGAAGAGCAGACCAGAGGAGGCAAAGGCAGCTCTAGATCAAATTATTAAACAGAGAACATGAAGTCAGAGCAAGTCACGCTGCTGCCAAACACATCCAAACCACAGGCTGGAGAGTGAGGTCCTTGTGATGTTCTGTTCTCCTCTGGCACCCCCAAGGATGGATGCAGCACAGCTGCACAAAGCACAGCTCAAAGCTCTGCCTCTGGAGCTGCCTCCTGTTGCTTTCTTGACACAATAGAATTTCTCCTGTGTTTCACTTCTGATAAGTCACTGTGTGATGGATACACGGGAGAGGATCAAAAGGAAACGCTATTGTGCATGGACAAATACACGATGAATAATTAGAGTCCGTTTCCAAACAGCATTTAATCAGCTGGTTTGAAGGACTCCTGTGCCTCCAGCAATACAAATCACATTGGTACAATGCTTTTCAGTTTTGACCTAGACACAATATAGCTTGGCAATGAATTAAATGCTTGATTTACAATGTTCCTATGCAGAAAGAAAAACAAGCAATTAGATATCTCACTTCAGCCACTGCAACATTATGCATCTCCTGGATTCTGTTTGTCACAGTAATTCTCCTTTTACTCTAAGTGCTGTGCCTATTAATTTCCAGGAAACAGTTTGACACTTTTTTCAATATATTTGGACTGTACCTTAAGCAAAGGCACAAAAAGCAGGAATTATTCTCTCAGATTCTTTTGCAATGTAAAGCACAGACAATTTTAAGTGTACTCATACGCTGGCAGCCTCTTAGAGCATGTCTTTTACTCCTTCTAACAATAATAATTATGTTCATTTAAGATTGCTCGAGAACATTAATGTGCCACAAAGCAAAAGGGTTTCCACCCCATTTATTTGCAAAGGGAATTCATTTCAGTCTTATACAGGGCCCTGTTTTTTCTCTTACCATTGTGGCATAACTATGTTTTCCATCATTCCAGTGAGAGCATCAGTAAGATCTACCTTATCATTAAACATTATTACAGCTGCCAATTCAAGCACTGAAAAGACAGGAAATGCAAGAATTCCCATTTGGCTCCCAGCACGTGTACATTAAGATACCAACCCTGCAATAGGATCTGCCTTTGAGTTCTCTGGGTTCTTTATGCTCAGAACAGCACCCACTGAGCCCAGCTGAGGCTCCCAAAGGGCATCCCTGGCCATGCCCACGTCCCTGCAGTGCCAACGGGCGTGTTCAGGGAATAACCTGACTGCTGAGAGCTGGGAACATCCACCATGGACACCAACAAATAAAACACCAGAATATCCAACAGAGCACTTGAAACAAGGAGCTGGAAACCCTTTGGGAAAGCCATCCCTTGAGCAGCTCCCCCAGCATCACACCAGTAGCCAACGAAACTTGGAGGGGAGCTGGACCAGCACTGGGGCTCCCTGCACCAAAGCACCCCGAGGTCACCTTGCAGGGACATCCCACGTGCCACCTTGCCCACGGTAGGAGCTACAAAACACACTCAGGGGCAGAATTTTAGAGGCATTAGTGGATGGGGTTGAAGAAATCTCCTCTGGGTCGCACATGCTCCAAATAAACAAATTGAGCCCTGACGAGCAGATTGCAATGCCCTCACTGCCACCAGGCCCTTCTTTCTTCGCTAAAGGCATTTTTATAATTAGCTCCATCTCTTTAGGATGAACAGCAGCACAGAAAATAACATCCCCTTCCTCCTTGTTTATCATTCTCATGATGGAAGGGTAAATTAAAGTGCTCCAGCATAAAGAGGCATGAGAGAAACAGGGGTTTCTACCTCCCATGAAACATTAATCAGATTCACTGATCAAAAAAAGAAATATTCTGATTATTGAGCAGACATTTAAATTACAATTCAGGAGGACTCCAGCTGCCAAAAGAAGGGAACTCAATTTTGCAAAGCTCTGACACATCAACAAATCCCTGCCAGATGAATCAGCCCGGAAAGGCAGCAAAGTGACCCAAAATGTGACTTTTGGCCACAGAGCTCAGCTCCCCTTTGAGACTCCTGCGGGACTGACACCAGTCAGGAATTGATCTTAGGAAGGAACTCAGCTTTTAACGAAGGCTCGCTGGTGGAACGCCCTGCACATGAACCCACTGCCTCGGTGACACAGCGCCCATCAGCCAAGAAGGTCATTTATTTCCATGGCCAGTGCTGACCATTTAATTGCACTGAAAGACCATCCTATGCAGGTAATTACAGGCTACCTGCCAACTAATTATTTCTTGCCTTCCCCCATCCTCGAGCCTGCAGCTGCTGCATAACAGTGATCACACTCTGACTATTCAAACAACCTACAATAAACACGCAGTTAACTCAGAAGTCTATTTAGTAAATAAGAGCTGCTATCAATATTAATGGCAACCACATTTGCATATTGCTGGGAAGGTTACTTACTTGCTAAGGCCTAGGGGGCTGTTGGAAAGTAAATGAAGGTTAGGCAGAGACTAAACTTCTTCCAGGCCTTGCTTAGCTCAGTTTCCAAAGGCTCCTGTGCAGGTACCCCATGGTGTGCCAGATCTGGGGCAACCTACACCTCAGCCAGGTGGTTACAGCCAAAAATCTTTCGGAATAACTGAAGCAGGAATGCTCCTAAATCTCCCAGTCTCTTCCCTCACCAGCCCTGATGCCCAACAGAGCTTTTCTCCAAAGCCCAAGCACCCCAGGGTACCCTTCCCACCAGGATGGGGTGGGGCAATTCTCTCCAACATCATCTTTCAGAGACCCAATTCATGCCCTCAAAATAAATCAATTTAACCCCCTCCCTTCTGAGTTCATTTCAAAAAATGCACCTTGGGATCTTGCATCACATCTGAGTGAAAATAAAGGACAAGCAGAAAACAAAGAGGTGATCAAAACAGCAACTCCAAGTGCTGAACAGGCCAGAAAGACAGAAGATAAGAAAAAGAATTTATTCCTGACACTTTAACGGTAGAAAACAAAGCACTTCACAACAGCGGCAAACATTATAATCTGTTTACAGCAAAGAGACTGAGGCGCAGCCAAGAATTTATCCCAAATCCCACAAACCAGTGACTGCACCGAGAATTGCACCGACCGCCCAGCAGCGACTTCAGGGTTCCAAGGACTTCAAACAGCTGAGAAGTGACCAGGAAAACTGAAACGCTGGGAGTGGAGAAGCAGAAGAGGGAGGCTCGTATTGTTCAGTTCCCCCGCACGACCCTGAGCTCTGCCAGCCTTCAATAACTGCAGCATGTGCCCCTTCATCAGACCTGCTCAGACTGGGAGGAATCGAGTCCAAGAAGTGGGTTTTTTTCCTGCCCTCGTTTTCCATCCAAGGTATCTGAGCAGTGACCCCAACACAGCCACTGACACTGCCAGTGCTGGAACTTCAAGGGGTGAGTTTGGGGCCAGACCTCTGTGCTTTGTGCCCTGGGCAACGACTACACCGAGACCACGGCTACACCGAGACCACGGCTACACCTCTCAGAGTCATCCCTGTTGAGACAGAAGTGGGCAAGGATTTGTCCAAACTAACTCTTAGATGTTCGTATTAGGTCCAAGGGGTGTCTTTCTCACATGAAAGATTTTGTTGCTATAGATGGTGGGGGAGGAAAAAAAAAAAAATCCAATTTTTCTGGTTTCTATCAACCAAGGTCACTTTTTGAAGCAAAGCATTGAAAACAGACACTTTTCAGCCAAACCCTACAAAAGTTCATGTCTGGCCAAGAACATCCTGCTCTCAGTTCTCCGAGGGTTAGGGGATATGGATTTTCTTTAAAAATAAAAGCATCCAGCACCGCATCAGAAATCAACAGCCCAGATTCAGGTGGGTAAGTGCCACGTGTGCCACCCCACAGCAATGTGCTGGGATGGAGAGAGGGACAAAGACAGGCTGGAGGTGGCCCCTCTCACTGCAGGTCACAGCACACCTAGGCAGGACACTCTGTCTGAGGTCCAAAAGATGCCCTTGGCTACCAAGAAGCTTCACCACAGGCAACGATCTGCCCTTCGGTCTCTTTTCAGTGCAGCCATGTGGCCAATTAAAAAAAATAAAAATAAAAGAAGTACAATATACAGACACACAAGACCCTCTAAGCATTGAAAGCTTCTTATTCTGCCCTGCAAACACAGCGAGGTGGAGCACTCCAAGCTTTGCCTACCGCAGATGCCACTCAGCCTTCCCCTATCACACAGGCTTTATGCCACATGTGCTGCAATTTGTAGGGGGGAAAAAAAATAACTAAAATCCTTAGTGGGATTGCAGGAATTAGAGGCAACAGAGGCAACTGGAGCAAAAGCTCAAGCGGGCACAGCTTTGTGGCCAAAACAAGGACAACTTTTGCTGTGGAAAAACCATTAAGCCCAGAAGGAGTTAAATACAGCTGAGCTCCCTTACTGCCCCAAACCTGTAAAGTAAATAAATAACAGGCTTTTCTGCACTGAGGCATCTCCTGTTACCAGCCTGGAGGGGATTTATATCCCTGAGTTAAGCAATAAGACGACAAGCTTATGTAACAGAGCAGTTTACAGGGCACCAAAGGGCTCCAGGCTCTGCTCTAATGCCTCAGACTTCCAGGCCATGGGGCACTTAGTATTGACACCTCCCCTTCACTATTTTCTAGATTTCCTGGGATTTTAGCATAGCCCTGTTGCATTTTATTGAAACAATCCAAACGTAATTGCGTGCCTGTTGCAACGGCCAAATAAACACACAGGCTCAAGACTTTGTCAGGAAAAGTAAAAGGCAGAAGAAAAAGCCCATTATTCACCCACAGCTAAACTTTTATACTATTCTTCTACTGTCCATAAGTGTCTCTTCTACACATCAGTGGCTGGGTGTTCTTGCCCATCAGTCTTAGTCCATCTTCTGATAGGTGGACATCACCTCTCCTCATGCTGGCAAATCTCAAAACACACTCTTGTTATTCTTGGTTGTTTTCCTCAACTCTTTCTGCTTTCCCAGGCCTGGCCCAAGGACACAGGTGGTGTTTTCTGCAGCTTTCCCAGGGCTGCAGTTGCATCTTCTCGAGGCCAAAGATGTCTGTGGCCAAATATTCTTCCATACGTGCCATGCTGGCACGTGACTTCATTGCTCCATCCAAATTAAAAAGAAATAGCGTCACGTTCCTGTTTGTCATCTGCAGGAAGTTTCTTGTGTCAAATAAGGGCTGAAAACAACAGCAACCCAGCAGCTGCTGCAGGGCCAGCCCTGGGCTGTGCCCTCGCTGCCTTGGGATGGTTTGTCATGTCATTGACTCCGACAAGCAGAGAGCACAGGGCACGGCTGGGGCAGCACCTCCCGGGTGAGCTGCTCCTGCCTGCTGCTCCATCAGCACGCAGCAATGGGGCCAGGACACCCCACAACGTCTTTTGGACGGACTGAACTTGCAAACAATGTGCTCTCAAATGAACCTCTGCAGCCCGGGAAAGCTGATCTGTGTTATTAGGGCGGCTGCATGGCAGACCAAGAACCTCAGTTTTAACATCAACGGGGTCAACCTTCAGTGTGTTTTATCTCTGTGACTGTTCAGTCTTTGGCCTCTCCCAACGCAGTTTTCTCTCTCTACATCCCACAACTCTCACATTATACAAAGATCAGGACCAAAACGAGAGGTCCACAGCCCTTATCTTGACCATCCTCCAGCAAAGGCACCTGCTCTGCCTCCTGCATCCCCCCTGGCTCTCCCAGGGCCAGGTTCAGCACCATCCACATGGCAGCGAGCCCGGACCAGCTCTGTTTACAAACCCACATCAGACATTTGGGGAAGGATCTCCAAAGGCTCAATGCTGTGATGAAAAATTATTTCCTGTTCATCCAAAACCAAAACAAATCCATCCTGCTCAAGCCAGGACCTCATCCTTGAATTGCCTCCAGGCAGGATCAGCAGCAGATGACACGGTGTCATGCTTTATAAATGTCACATAGCAGGGCCAAAACTGCTTCTGCCTTCACCACTTAGAAGGGAGGAGAGGCTGTTGTGCTCATCTGCCTTGGCCTCCTGTGTTACACAAGCCCAGGAGCTCACCAGGAGTCAATCCAGGCGGAAACTGTCAGGAATCATCCCTTGGCTAGTCCAAAAAGCATATTCTTCCAAGCTGCTTTCCTTTGGAAAAGTTTGTTTTATTCAGACCCATGAGGCATTCTTTTTGTGCATCCCCCCTCTGGAGAGTTTCAAAAACCAACATTTAATGCTGATGGGAGAGAAGAGAAAGAGCCAGGGGTTTTTTAATCATATCTTGATTAAAGAACCCAAAAATGAGTGTTAGAACACCCGTGGGTAGAGGGTTGCAATTGGAGGGGTGCAGTTGAAGAAGGAAAGGTGTGGTGTGTCTGGGCAAGCAGGAACAGATCAGGAACCAGCCAGGGTGGATCTCCATCATGTGATGGGACAATCCACCTCCAGATGCTGAAAAAACCCCACATCCTTCTCTGGTGCCCGGCAACAGGACAAGAGGCAGAAAGTGATGCCCAAAGTCCCACGTGACCTTCTGCTGTGCAGTGACCCCTCCATGGAACAGCCTGCCCACATGGACTGTGGGGAGGTTGGGTGAGCTTGGTGGTCCCTTCCAACGTCACCCACGCTGTGGAACCCTCTCTGCTGCTCTCCAGGTGCTCTCCTGCTCACCTGAGACCCCTCTCCAGGCACCTCTTGCTGGCACTGGCACCAAACTAGCAGAAGTGGGATGGGTTAAGGTTCCTGTTTCCTGGCAACTTTAGAAGAAAGCCCTCTTAGTGTGTTAATTGAAAAAGAAAATAAACAAGGATATGTCTTTTTAAATGAAAACCACAGGGAAATTGTGCAGGGTTTGGGGTTTTTTTAAAAAAGGTCAGAACCCAATCCAAATTTCATCCTTTATAAACGCACACAACTCAATCAGGCATCTTTTTTGGAACCGTGGATTTCTTTCCAGTAATTTAACAGCTGAATGAGTTTATCACGAAAAACAAACCTCCATCATTAGTATGCACACGGAGAACCAGAGAGATTTCACCAAGTCTACTTGCATTTGACATTTCTCGCAGCTCCAAACAGCAAGTCCTCATTCCATGGGACTGTTTGTTCCTGGAAAATGCAGCCCCAGCTCAACTTCATATATCAGGTCGTCTAGAACAAACATTTTGTACTTGCAAACAATGTCTTAATTGACTAAATGAACAAAGCAGAACACTCGCTCCACAGAACTAACAGGGATGTATTTTCTCTGTCTCCTGCCACATTTCCAAGGATGTACATCAGGATAAGGAAAACATACTTAATCCCATGTGTCGAAACTCTGTAGAGTTTTCGTGCCTGGATCTCTACCCAGGTACTGATGAAACCTGAGGGGTTTTTCTGGCATGAGGAGTACGTGTCTAGACAGACACATGCTGTGAATCAGCCACTGTCCCTCAGCTCGTGGGACTCTCCAAACTGAGTTATGATTTAATGCACATCTTTGACTCCATCCTTAACCCTTTAACATTTTTGTCATGCAAGCCACAGCATGGGGCTCATTTCTGTATTAATGCTCCAAATCCATTGAACGCTCCAGGCAAGGCTCTGAAAACTTTAATTCAAAATTTGCAGGCTGCAAATGAGCTCCAGCGATAAGGGGTGGGGGAAGGAAAAAAAATCATTCTCTCATGATACCAGAATTTTTAAGTGGCTCTTATTTACTCACATCACCCAGCACAAGTCAAAGATGTTTGAAGTAGGTTTTTAAGGATTAACAGAAGATACAAAGCATCATTATTAAGCAGCAAAATTAATTAGAGTTCAACAGGCTGGAAAATAATTTTAGAGTTCCAGTGCAAAAATATTAATTCCCAAAGGTGTCATTCTCAGCCCTGACCTGGCTCCTTTACACCAAAAGGATCAAGAAAGGCAGCATTAATATTATACACTTACAATGGAAAATGAATGCCAAGGAGTGCCAAAGCAGTCAGGCAGAGGAACCAAATGGTCCCAATTCAAAGTGGGTCTAACAGGACACACTTGATTCTGCCAAAGTCAGTAAAACTCATGCAACTGAGAGGCCCTTCAATTTTATTTTAGAGCTATTCAGTTCCAAAAAAAAACAAAAACAAAGAACACTCAAAAATCCCCCCCAAAAAACAACGAAAAAAAAACCTAAAAAAAAAGGAGCCTTTCCACAGTCCAAGTTGTATAATTATTTTGTTTCCAAACATTAAGATTGGACTTCCCTCTATGGATGCATTTTCTGCCCTCCCACCCCTCCGATGCTCCACTGGACTGCTCAAGAAGTCTTCTCCATCCCCAATTGCCTCTCCCTGACCGGTGCAGGACACTGAGACACAAAGTTATTCCCAGGGCCCCAATCCCTGAGGCAGCACCACTGATGGGAGTGTCCCCTTGGGGCCACCTCTACCATCGGACAGAGCACCTGGAGATGGTTCCACAGACCCAGACAGCAACAGGACCATTCAGAGGTGTAATTTTTGTCCCTGCCACCCCCCCAATTCCCAGATTAATTATGCAAGACACAGAACCCTGTTTTTCCTGCCACTCTCATCCCACTTTTATATCCATATATAAAGTGCTCCCCACCCACTTTCCCCCCTCTCTGGCATATCCAGCTCTCCTGTAATTTATTAATCCCTTCCAAGTGCAGCCTCCAAGAGCCTGTTCTTGTGTTTATGTCGAAGCTGCCAAACCCCCAGAGCACCTCAGTGTCCAAACCAGCAGTCCTGGCACCCTCTGCAACTCCATGGGATGATTCCAGCACAACAGCAACAGCTCCAGCAGCCTTTGCTGGGCTCTTTGGAATGGAACAGGAGGTGGGGTTTTTTTCCCTTAAGTACAAAGCATTTAATATTGTAACAGCCGCTAAAGTCATTAAGCCAGTCCAGACAATGATGGCATCATTATCATAATTCCATTTAAAGCACTTGCCTCGTGGAAGAGGAGCCACACAGCACAGTCATTACAGCTGTTTCTGGCACTCAGCACCCTTATTGGTTGTGGGGGTGAGAGGGGAATTGAAGCTTCCTCCTTTTTCTTTGATTAAGACCTCAATTAGGAAATCAATGACTTACTGAGGCCGTCACAATATTTCAACATCATTATTTTTTCACTGCAGACCACAAACTCCACTGGATTTCAAAAGCTGAGCAAATTGACCTCCTTGCTCACCAGCCAGCAGCAACATGCACTTCACTAATCACCTCTGTCCTGTTCAGAATAAAATTCACATTTCTTAGGAGCTGGGGGTGTTCTGCAAATGCAGGAGGAGAATACTCAGAGGGTTCCTCTAGAGAAGAGAGAATCCCTTGCCACGTCTCAGACCTGCCTGCAGGAGGGCAGAGCATCCCCCAAAGAGCAGCACGGGAAGGAAACTTCTGGTGAAAATCCCCCCGTATAGCCCTAAGCAGGAGGGCCAGGAATTCACTGCCCTCGTATATCCCACCCAGCACCCGCAGAGGAGAAGCTGCTGTGCAGGTCCTGAGAGAGACAAATCTCTTCTGACAGTCTGATGGCAGAATAAAGCCACCCAAACCTGAGAGGGGACTGTCAGCACAGGCTGCTGATCAGATATTCAGTATCAGCTCAACTTTGTGTTCATTTCCAAGCTAAAAACACACTGAGTGACACTTTCTCCATCAAGGACTGCACACCCCCCTTTTCAAGCTGCCAGGTGAAGGATGTTCATGGATAAGCCCATGGCACTGGGAGAAGTGGTTGTCCACAAACCACTACATTGCCCAGCTATGCCCTGTTTCCTGCAATTCATCAAGTGAAACTCCACAAGGCAGCAGCTTTTAAACAAAATTGTGGAAATAAATCCTTTCTACCCACAATGTGTAATTAAACTGGGAAAGGGCCCATCCCAGCCTGATGTGGCCAAAAGCCAGCGAGGAGCCAACACTGCCCATGCCCACATCTCCCCCTCTCTGATGGTCTCTGGGCAGTGATTTTATTTCCTCTTACTCCTGAAAATCCCTGCAAGAGCTGCAGTATCAGCTTGATGCTCTTTCCTCAAGATCCTACAGCAGTAAATCCAGAAAGCCCACCAGCTTCATTAATGGAAGATCTCCCAATCTTCTTGATTTGTTTCACACCAGTGATTTTTTTTTTCTTTCCTCTCCCACAAGAGCCAGGGCAAGAATTGAAGGCTCCAGGCAGAGATGCCATGGCTCACATCAGCTCCCATCACAGCCAATGAGCTGTGCATTGCTGGAACATCCCTCCTGGGAGCTGGAGGAAGGCACGTGGGCAAACGGGTTGGAATGTCATCAGGAGCTGGAGCAAAGTCTTAATCGGATGCATGTGGTTACATTTCCCTGATTTCAGACTGCTGGAGCAGGCTGTCACAGAAGATCCACGACATAACAAGGGAAGGAACACAATTAGTGAGCTGGAAGGGCACTGGGAGCAGCATGAGTGAGGGGCTAATGAAGCAATGCAGCCCTAAAACCAGGAGAAGAGACTAACATAAAAAACCACCAACCAACCAAAAAACAAACAAAAGTAGCATTTGGAGAATAAATCATCTGTACTGTTGGAGTAAACAAGTATTTCAAATGTTGCCAGAAGTTGTAAACTGTAGAACAACAGAATGGTTTGGGTTGGGAGGGACCTTAAAGATCATCTCATTCCAGCCCCCTGCCAGGGACATCTTCCACTAGCTCAGGTTGCTCAGAGCTCCATCCAGCCTGGCCTTGGACACTTCCAGGGAGGGGGAATCTCCACTTACAAGCCAGTTCTTGTGTCAGGGTTCTTCTTACTACACACCAGAGGGTCCAAAGGGGACTGAGTCCCTGCCTTGTGCCCCATTGCATTTTGTGCCTTCTGCTGCTGCAGTTTTCCCAGAGC
Organism: Grallaria varia; assembly: GCA_013396735.1. NCBI lineage: Eukaryota > Metazoa > Chordata > Aves > Passeriformes > Formicariidae > Grallaria > Grallaria varia. Next base: position 1,171,008 of record VWZG01003565.1, read on the forward strand.
TGGAGGAATTCCTAACACCTCCATCCTTCGTGGGCATCAGCAAACAGAGTAAAATCCTGGACTCAGCCCTTTTTGCCCTCCATGGGTCCTCTGCTTTCCTCAACTGCTGTTTTTATGTACAAACCTTGTGCTTCTGAAATTTTTATTTGCTTTAGCTGGAACCAGCCCAGGCACTCAGAATTAACGGGGGGAACTGATGTGTACAGAGCAAGTGGTCACAAAGGGTTAATTTTCTCATTAAAAAAGGCTAAAATGTGCCAGTTTTCTGGCCATTGTGAGACTTATTTCAAGGAGGAGATGCACAATTAACGATCAGAACACTTTGCTATTGTACATTCTGGTTCTTTCCCTTCTGGGCTGCAGGTCCGGGTCCCTTCAGACAGAGAAAGCAAGAACTGTGACCCCAAGTTACCCATCCTGGGTGTGCTGCTCCCTGCCCGTGCCAACCCTGGGAGCATCTGCTGCCAGAGGACATTTTTCTATTCATTTTTTTTTCCCCCCTTATGAATCAGACTCCCTAAGCTCCTTCCAGAGTACACAGATTTCTGTTTTGCAACACTTCTCACCGAGAAGTCTCCCCCCAAAATCCCAGCCGTAAATTTAAGGTTGTATTTCTAGTGGGACTGTCAGCAACAGTGAAACACAGAGTGGATTATCTGCAAAATTAAAAGAACCAGGGGAGGGAAAAAAAATTACTGATACCTCTCCATACCCTCTAGTCAGATATTTTTGTACTGAAACATCATAAGAACAAAAATGACCCTGAAAGCAGCTCAGGCACCAGGGAAACAGAAGAGTTTGTTGTCTCATTATAACCAGATGAACATTTATGTGGCAACCACGATATGCAGCAGCAATGGGGGAGTTGAAGGAGAATCAGGACTTGCTGCAAGAAGGATGTTGTTAAAGACAAGGAGCATCCAAAGGGTTTGCAGGTGTATCCCAAGACCTTGGTGCTCCTGCTTAGGTCTGTCCTACCCTAAACCAGACTGCTTAGTCTTCACCCAGAGCCTGAAGTTTCCCCACCACAATGGCACAGAGAATCTGGTTTTTCTGCTTTTCCTCCAGGTGCTGAAGGAATTTTAATGCAGGAGAGAAGTGCTGAGCTGGGTAATTCCTGCTGGTTTCCCTCCAAGATCCTCCCAGAATGCATTAACTTTTCAAAGGATGTCTTGCTCCCCGAACAGGAGTCCTAAACCAGCGGAACAAAGCAAAAGGGACTAATTTAAAGTCAAGAAAACCTAAGGCACAGCTCCTGCTCCCCACGGGAGCAGAGCTCTGCAGTGGATGAAGGCCAGCAGCATCCTCAGGGATGAAAAGCAAAGCTGGCCCGGTGGCAGATTCCGTGGGCTCTTGGCACAAGTCTCAAGGCACTCGGAAAAGCAGAGTTTCAGCAAAATTAATTCCTTTCTCTGGCCAGACAGAGAACCCTGTCTTAACGGTATCCCATTGGAGCACCTCAAAACACAGCACAGACACTCACTGTTATTTAAGTGACAATTTAATGATATAGTAAAGGAAAAACAGCTGGCTCTCACCTTTAGGTGTTGCTCACAATCCTCACTACTTGCCTCTTTTTATTACTAACCTAAAGAAGGAATTTCTAGATGCCAGTGCTGCACATTTTTCTGAGGAATTTAGCCCTTTAAATTTGGACTAGCCAAAAACAGACTTTTAGACAGTCAACTCCTACAGGTTCTCCTGAACTGGCAGGAGACTTAAAAAAATCCCCAAAATTTTCAATTTTCCTAAAGAGAGTTTTGCTTTGAAATTTGGGTCTCAATATCATGATTTCTTGATTATGATCAAGAAATTTCACCAGATGAAAGTTATATTGTCCCAGCTAATTACTCTGAAAAATTCCCCTGGAAAGCTCAGGTGGAAATCTGAGCTGCAAAAATACTCCTATTTTTCTGAGTAGATTATTCAGTGAATTTTCAGGACAATTTTCAAACTCTTTCACATTTGCCACCTCTAAACAAGAATGCAGGAGTCTCCAGACAGCTGTTTGGGCATTTGGGCACTGCTGCACACAGACAAGCAGTGGCATCATCTACCAGACTTCCTTCCCTCACTGATCCTGTCGCTGCATTAAAAGCTGCTACACAGCAAAAAGACTAATCCAGGCAACTCTGAAGTGTGAATTGAAAGTCAACTGTATGAGATTTCTCACAAGAGCCAAACAGTTAAATCTACTCCTCCACTCAATAAAAACCAGATTAACAACAACACTGTTGCAGTTTAATTTCTCTCTTCATTCACACGCTGTCTGATCAGCACAGAGGCAATTTAACCCATTTCCCAGGATCTCACTGCCTGGCACAGGAACACACAAAGTCATTTTGACTCTTTCAGCTGTTAAAAAGAGAACATGCCCATCAACACACAGTCCATTGGGTCAGAGGGAGAATTAGATTTAAGAGATTATCAATGTATTGGTGTGTTATGCTTGCAGTATTCCCACTGCAAACAGCAGTACTTCAAATAAACAGGGGATTACATGTGCCATTTCACTTATTCCTACAGGGAATTTCATGCTATGGCACCTCCTAACGAAGGACTAACGAGCATAACCCACCATGGTTTCCCCCCTTGCCCCAAGCCCACCTTGTGTCCTCAGCAGACAGACCTGGCTCAATTCACCCCAAAGCCTGAAATTTAATTTTTGGCCTCCTCTGCACTAGAAAAGCTCTCCCAGTGCTGCTTTAAATAGACAACCTCCCTTCCTGCAGGGCCAGCACATGGCTGTGAGCAAGGGCTTAGACCAGGGGGCAAACAAAGCCCATCAGCCTTGCAGAATTCCTTTTGCCACCTCGGCCACTGGGAGGGTTTATCCACCTTGGGCTGGTCCCGAGATCCTCTGCTCTGCCAAATCCCAGCAGGTGCATTCCTGTTCCATCACAACACATCCTTCTCTCTCCCTCCCCCTCCCCCCCTCTCTCTCTCTCNTTTATACCCCCCCCCCCCAAAAAAAAATCTCCACTTTGATGATCACATAATGTTTTTTTGCCTCTGATGTCTAGAAATAACACCAAACATCCACTTCCAAAATACCTGTATGAATCCCCAAGCACAGCACACACATCAAGGACAGAATTTAAAATATATATGTATAATTTTAAGCAGGTTAAGTTCTTCACACTCTCAGCTGCATCAGCGGTGGTGACCAGGTAGGATACCAGGTCTTCTATTGACATGCAGGGCTCTCTGCAGACCTTCAAAATAACTAGTACAGGCTTTTATCCACAAAAATGTGCACTGTGTTCCTTCTAATAAAATCAGAAGAAGCTGTAACCTAAAATGGATCACATTTCTCAGCAACTGACATCCTCCTCTGCTGAGAGGGAAAAACAATCAGTGCTAACATTTTGTTTCTGAAACACAGCTTCTATTGTCATCAGTTTGACTCACCAGCACTGAGAACCAGCCTGGAGTTGGCAGTTTTAATTTCCTGCTGGTGCAAACACATAGCCCTGTTCCAAGCCCACAACTTGTCTACCAGCACAACACGTCAAGTGGCATCATTTTACATTTCAATTAAATAAATGCTTCAGATTCTCTGCTCTCACAAGCAATGTGATAACCCTGAGTGAAGGTCTCACTCAGTTCCAACACAATGAAATGCAAAGTAAAAATCAAACCCTGTGATGTTACAAATTCCATTTTACTGCTCTCTTTTTATGAGGCAGGACAGAGAGAAGAGACCTGAAGAAGTTTGGGATGGTTGCTAAACATCAACACAGTTACTGCCATGCCGGTGCCACTGATGCCACACACTGAGGTCCTGTGTTTTAATTGCAACAAAGAGAGAGCCTTAAATTCATCACCCTGGGAGAATTAACCTGCCAGGGGCTCCTCCCTGCGCTGATCCTGTGGGGGAATGATGTTGGCTCCTGAGCAGCTCACAGTGCTGAAGGTTCATTCTTGAAACAACTGGTTAAATGAGGAAAATTCCTACGGTAACATCCCCAACCTGACACATCAAAGCCTGGTGCAAACAGCACAGGGAGCAGGGCAAAGGCTGGGTGACCTCCTGGTGACCAGGCAGGAGGGACCAGGGCTCTGCACCAGTGAGATGCTCTGGTTTCTTTTCTACTTCCAGACCTTATCAGATGCTTTTCTCATGCCAACTCAGGTGCCTCTGAGAGGAGGGGACAGCGTCTGCCTGGAGATCCCCCTGCAGCCCCGACAGAATCCTCACGGGCTGCAATTACAGCCCGGTTTGTGTGATGCTTTTTGCAGCCTGGATGCTGGAGGTTTGTCACCAGCCTGCCAGGGCCCCATTTCCCTCCTGGGGCTGCCGGGAGGCTTTTCTTGCTTTCAATTGCAGGCTGGAAACAAAGCCCGTGCGGGAGAGGCGCTCAGCAGGTTCTGGCTCTGCACATCACACAGCGCTTGGCGGTCCTTGGTTTTGGGGACAAGGTCTCCAAATCGGATGGTGGGACAGGAACCAGAGATTAAAGGCAGGCTCTTCAGCCTCTAGCCTGGCCTTTGGTGACATGGCCCTACAAGAAAACCTCCTGTTTTCTCTCTCTCAGTATTGTTTTCTGAGGAACAAACACCACCATGGCAGAAGGAGAAATAGCCACACTCACACACCCAAAGGCAGAGCACTGAGATGGGGCACCTCCCTCACCACCATGCAACCCACAGCTCCTCAGAGCCATCACTCCAGCAACCCAGGAAGCAGGAAAGAACCACCAGCTCATGTTCTTCCTAATGGTCTCTACGAGTCCACAAAGATACAGAAGGCTGAGCTTTTTAATCAGAGTATCCTCTGGAGAGCTGGGAGCAGAAGAGGCAGCAGAGGATCACACCTTCAAACACCAAGAAAATGAAGATGTTGCCCCCTCCCTTTTTCTTTTCCCCCCCAGAGGTCTCTAAGACATTGAGCAGTTAAAGAGGTAAACATTTTGTCCTCCAGGGTGGAGGAAGTGATGTTGAATCAGTAAAAGGCTTTACCGTAGATTGTTTCCACCTATTCATTTTCAGAAGTTGAAAATCCATTTCCCTGGAGACCTGTTCACAGACTCATTGAACCACTTCCCTCAGTTAAAGCTGCCAGAGATGGTCCCTCATGTCTGAGGAGCCACGTGGGAGACGCTTTTTTACATCTGTTGAACTATCCAGTGACTTCATAATCAGCTCCACTGGTGGTTCATTCACCTGTTCTTGCTGTTTAAAAAGGCAACAGACACAGAACTCCAGTGCCATTTCCTGCACTGCCACCAGGTCAGCTCCAGAATCATTCCCCACCTCCTGGAAGATCCCACCACCTCTTCCACCACAGCCACCCTGGATTTTGACTTGTTCTCCCACAGGAGCACCCTGGGTGCTGATCCCTGAGCACAGAATCACATAAAGCCATTATTTCTGTTCAGCAGTGGCTGTGAGGGATAAAAAAACAGGAGCAAAAGATGGAAGAGGGAACCCCTTCGTATCCACAGCAGTGTCCTAAGGAGACTCCTGGACTTCCAGAAAGGATTTTGTGTCCAAGAAGAGGTGGCAGACATTGCAGGGAGGAAGAGGAAGAAAACTATATCCAAAGGACCAAGAGAGAAGAGGTATCTCCTTAACAATCATGGCTATCATTTCTTTTACTTTCTAATCCTCCTCTCCCCCCAAAATCGCAGCTTTTACTTGGCTGGCTGGTTCTTGCCAACAGAGCTGGTGACAAGGAGCCTTGTTGAGGAGAACTGTGGGGTTTTACAGCCTCATTTAACACCCGAGGGGCAGTTTCCAGGGAGGGCGGTTGAACACTGCATTAAAAACACCTCCTGTCAGCTCGGGTGGGATTTGATCTTCAGCGTGGACCACTAGAGAGGTGACACTCTGTACCCATCCCTTCCTTGGCGTCCGCACAGAGCAACCAAAAGCAATTCCAAACTGCTTTTGTTTTAACTTCCTTCCCAAACAAAACTCTTTCTCAGAGCATTTTTGAGTGTCAAAGACCATCACAGACACACGGGCTGGTTCCAGAGTTTTTCCTACAGGCTTTAGAACTTTACCCGTTATCTCAAATTGCTTTCCCCCATAAAATCATGGTTGTACCATAGATATATTTACATACTGAAGCTACTAGACAGTGGCTGGCTTTAATGCCCAGACATTTTTCCATTAGAAAGATGTGGTTTTAGTAAAATAAATATTTTTATATGGAAAGTAGCAATTGAAAGGACACTAAAACTGTATTTTTAATAAATTAGCCTTCATGGAAAACTGAACTGACTTCTGTTTTTAACCCAAGAACATAAACGCTCCCTTGGGGAAAAGGGGAGAAACTTAAAAGGTGAAAGGAAACAAAATCCAGAGAAGGAAAATGGCAAACTCCAAACTCGCAGAGTGGCACTGGAAATTCATAGCAGGCTTTTGTTCAGGAAGAGCTCTGGGAAGAGCAGGAGGGGGAAGCAGCTGGGCCAAGTTTACACAGAGGATCAAACCCTGGGAAGGCTCCACTGGCAAGAGCCACCAAGAGGAACCAGCAGCAGAACAGCCCAGGGCTGGAGCCAGAGGTGCCTTCTCACTCAGGGCTGGTCCCCATCAAAACCTGCACTCACAGACTCTGCCACAGGGGCATCACACACAGCCCCCAGCTCTGGGTGGTCCCTCACCTGGGCAGGTTGGGGGCATCACACACAGCCCCCAGCTCTGGATGGTCCCTCACCTGGGCAGGTTGGGGGCATCACACACATCCCCCAGCTCTGGGCACTCCATCTGTGCAGGTTGGGGGCATCACACACAGCCCCCAGCTCTGGGTGGTCCCTCACCTGCACAGGTTGGGGGCATCACACACATCCCCCAGCTCTGGGTGGTCCCTCACCTGGGCAGGCTGGGGGCATCACACACATTTTATCAGCTCTGCATGCTCCTTCACCCGGGCAGGTTTGGGGACATCACACATGTTTTATCAGCTCTGGATGCTCCTTCACCTGGGCAGGTTTGGGGTTTCAACATTGTTTCAAACCCCAAAATGACAAGTGAGTGGGCAAAGTGCACTGGTAGCAAACCTCCACTCCCCGTGGGCTCCTGGATGCTCAGAGGCAGCAGTACAGGGAATATTCAGCCCTGGGCTGCAGTTTCTCCTCGCTCCTGTCTTTGAGGGTTCATTTATGCTGGATATCATCACTGCTCGTGGATAAACAAGAAGCCAAAGGCTTGGCTCCACTCTGGACTGCATTGCTAAGGTTGTTGATGGGATCAGTCTGCTTCAGAGCAGGGAGGGACCTTGAAAAGCACCAGAACACAGAACATCTCCACGGGCTGCTGCTGTTTGTCACCTTTCATGGGCTCAGTCAACAAGGGTGTGTTACAAGCCACAACCTTTTCCTTTCAGCTCTGACACCTCTGTGGCATCTGCAAGCCAAGCTCAGCCCTCCCTCACCCCTAGAACAAGACTGCAAGAGGCACAAGACAGATGTGTTCTTAAATACCCCTTAGCTAATATTAAAAATCAACCCTGTGAGGTAAAAGTCGCTCCCAGGGAGAACAAATGAGCCAGATTTCCTTAATTTGCCAGCCAGTAAATTAGAGGACAGTTCTTGTTTGTACACAGCAGAGCACAGCTGTTGAACTGCAGTTCCTCTTTCCAAGGCAAAACCACACTGATTTCTACACGAGGATGATGATTCTGCCATTTGTGGGAGCTCATTCACCTCGTGCTGAGAAGAGCTGCAAATCTTGATGCCTCTCCCAGAAGTGACTGCACTCACAGAAGCAGACACTCAAGTGAAAGGATATCCTATTTCCCCTCTTTTGCTTAGGAGTGTATTCTGGTTTATCCCTTCCAGGGCCAAGTTTCAACAAATCCAAGAATTTCTGGCAATGCAATGGCTCATTTTCTAACTCTGCTCCCAGGTTCTTGATGAAGGTTTTGTTGCAAGCTCTGTCCTCCCAGTCTCCCCAAGTTTAAAGAATTTAAATGGAGATGTTTAAATGCACAGCTCTTGGAAGGGGGTGGAGAGAAAGAAGAGAAAATAAAGAGCTATCTGCTCCACCATTCCATCTCATTCAGAGACTTTGAAACAGATAATGAATTTTGAGTATCAGTAAGACTGCACAATCCAGCCACCCACTACCAGGCTGCTTAGCACAAATTTGGGTGTATTTTTCCCCTTGCCAAACTGTTCCTGCAGGAGGCCCCTTAATTGGCAGGAATGCTGCTGCTATTCCGGCTGTAGAACACATTTAAGGGGAACACTTTGTTCCAGTGTGTTGAGTTTATCCTCAGCAGACTCTTCCTTCCTGCTCATGGTGTTCCCTACTCTGGGAAAAGCCACCAGAGCATCCCCAGCCCTGGCTCATCCATCAAGCAATTCCACAGCTCCACCACACCATCTTTTGTCAGGAGTCTTGAAGAGGCATCAGGTGGATCCACCTGTTCTGAAATAAAACTCATCTCCGTGGGCAGCACCAACCATGCTCGGCGCAGGGCTCGTGTCACCTGCAGGGACAGGAGCACGTTGGAGAATGACCTGCAGCCCCAACCTGGGCTTATTGACCACTTGTGTCATTCCTCTGCCTCAGTTCCCTCAGTACAAACTGCATATTAGAATTTCTATGAAAGAGGCTTTTGGACAGAATTAACACAGGGTCGATTAGCAGGACTTTCCTCTCCTGAAGCTTTGACTTTCTGATTGCGTCCAAGTTGCCATGAATTTAAAAAAATTACCCCCAAAACCGTCTCCAATAAACAAACAAATATATCAGAGTGTTTCACCATTCCTCTTTGGTGCTTCTCTTTACCCTCCTCATCCATGGTGAGGATATAGCACAGTGACATGAGGATGCCACTGGCTGTGACCAGTGACTGCCTGTCTTTCAGGTGGTTTTCAATAACCCCCCTAGAAGAATCTCCATAATTTTACCAGGTACTGAAATGAGACTGAACAGGCCTAGAACTTCCAGGGTTCTCCTTCTTACCCTTCTTGAAAATCAAGACAACATTCACTGGCTTCCAGTCAGCCAGGACATCTCTGGAGTCCCAAGACTGCTCAAAAATCATCAAGAGAGGTTCTGTGATGACATCAACAGCTTTTTGAGGATTCTTGGATGGATCCTATGAGGCCCCATAGATTCATAGGGATCCAGCTGGAGCAGCAGATCCTGCACAAATTCAGGGTCAGCTGAGAGCTGACCATTCTGGCAGTCATGGTCCTGCAGCTCAGGGCACTGAGACCCCCTTGGTCCATCACCCATGTTGAAGACAGAGGCAAAGAAAGCACCAGACACCTCTGTCTTGTCCATGTCCCTGTTTGTGTGTTGCCCATCCTCATCCTGGAACAGGCCCATGTTATTTCTACACTGCCTTTTGCCATTAATGTATTTGAAAAAAAACTTGTTATTGCCCCTCACATTTCTGGCAGCTTCAACTCCAGCTGAGCTTTGGCCACACAAATTTTCTCCCTACAGGGACGAGCAGCATCTCTGAATTCTTCCCACATCACCTGACCTTGCTTCCACTGGGCACACACCTCCCTTTTTTTCCCTTGTCTCCACAAGAAAAATCCCTGCCCAGCCAAGCCTCCTCCTGCCTGGCCTGCTTGACTTCCCACTTTTGGGAATTACTGCTCCCTTAGGGGGTGATGTTTGGGAGGTGCCCACAGCAGAGTCCCACAACAACATCTGCCCAGCAGGAAAGCACCACATACCCCATTCCCAAGCTCAGAGCTCTTCTACAAGGCCAAAACTCACATCCAAATGCGAGAAACAGATGCACATCAACACAGAAAAATGGAATAACACGAGTTGTAACATTATCAGTGTTTATATCAAACTCTGGCTTAAAATCATTGACCTCTTCACTGCTTCGTGGTTGAGCCCTTTCTATTCCACATGATGTTCCTCTGAACACAAAAATCCTCCCACGTGAACTCAGCCTAATGAGAGAAGTCTGGGATGACACTTATCATCACCCATTTATCTTTTGAACAGAAACAGCATGAGTGCACTCCCCATACTCACAAATTTGCTCCAGATTTGTCTTCTGTGGTGAACTCAATCCCAGGCCAGCTCCATTAGCTTCAGCTTTGGTGGGGTTTCATATTGGGCTTGGTTTGAGACCCACCACCTGCTCACACCAGAGAGCCCTGGGACAGGAATCAGCTCAGCATTAAGGTCAGCTGGGTTCACAAACCAACAAGTGCCTCGATTCTCCTGCTGTATCCACAGGGACACTGCCTCCAAGTGATTACCAGTGGTTAATTAGTGTTAGGAGCTGGCAGAACCGACACAGGCACATGCCAGAGCTGCCCCTCCCTGCCTGCTGGACTCAGGATTCTCTCACTGCATCATCACCCCACTTTGTGAGCCTGGCAGGACACAAACAGCCGACCAAAGGTCTCCAAGCCAAAAACCTCCTGAGGGTGCAGAATTATGTTTGGCATCCACAGTGGTCGGATATTTTATCACCCCCATCATTTTACATGTGTATCCATAGGCAAAGAGCACACCTGCTTCTGATTCTATCCCCTAAACTGGGATTTGTCCAGGGCTAGTTAAACCGAACTTCCAGTAAAATGACTTTTTTTTTCACTTGTTAACATAAAGCAAAAAACCTTGCTTTTAAGAACAGCAAATTCATATTTCTCCGTTGAAAAATAACATGATCAAAAGAGCAAATAACATCAAACTGGATATCCAGCCTTCCCATTCTTAGCTATTAGGAAACAAAAAAGAAAGAGATGCAGTAAGTTTAAAGGAAGCACAGAGCCATTCTGCCAAACAAGCATCTTGACTTGAAAAATTAGAATAATTACCAGTGCTCTCTTACCTTGTTGATGAAGTCTTAAGAGAGCTTCAGGCCCAAATTGTCCCATAACTGCAGCACAGCTTGAGTTCACCCAAGCACTTCAGGAAAACACTGGGAGACAAGTGCTTGAACTTTGTTTCATTATATAGCACTGAAGATAATTTGGGTTGATTGGTTCCTGAATGAAACCAAATGAGCTGAAATAATGCATTTCAGGTGTCACCGACTCCAGAAATTAAAGGTGAAGACTCTGAAAATCAGCGAGGCTGATTCCTAAAAGTGAAGAGGAACAAAGTAAGCAGAAGAGTGAGAAGTAAAAGTTGAGTTATCCTCATGTGGAACTCAAGGAGTAACCAAGAAAAGTTATAGGTACTTTTAAAAAGTAGCAATGCGCAAATTAACTTGTTCTTAATAAGTCTCTGCTCAGTTCTGGGTTGTATGGAGTTGGGGAACCTTTCTAGTGAGAGCAAATGCATCAGAGTTTAGTAACTACTGAAACAACATGAAAGAAGCATTGAAGAAATTCCCATACACCCAACAGAGGCTGCAGGAAAAATCTTAATTCTGTCATGACTTAACTTTTGACCTGGGAGCTCACAGAATCTGTGTAAAGGAGATTTTTTTTTTCTCCTTTATTTCTTTAAAAAGTATTTCTATTTAAAAAATGAGGGAAGAATAATTAGGCAAATCCCAGCCATCAGCAGGTCCCAGGCCCTCCATCGCAGTGCAGGAAGCCCGGGGTTAAGAACATCTCTGAGGGCATCATCACCTGCCACCCTCACACTGCCTGCCAGCCAAGGACAACCCTCCAGATGGTCCTGCAGCTGTTTATGGACAATGCCAAAGCAGGGATTCTGGAGCCCTGGATAAGGAGCCAGACACGGGAGGTGAACGTGCCCTGGGAGCTGCAGACTCTTCTTGGGAACTCTTGGGGCAGGCACTCAATGCTGGCCCAGACCTCTTTATCCCATTCCTAACTGGGGACACCAGAGGAGCACCAAGGGCCCTGCAGATGCTCCTGAGGAAATTCCCAGATGGGCATCTCAGCCCCAGTTCTGGCGTGGCCTCGGTGCAGGCAGAGCCTGCCTGGTGTGTATGGCAGAGGTGTCTGATGTTGGGGAGCCCCGGGTGGGTGCAGGGACAGGGATGGACCTCCTGCACAAACCAGACAGCTCGCCCAGATCCCCCCTGGCCAAAGCCTGGTTTTTTCATGGAGGAAATAACTTCCAAGGCAAAACACAACCAAAAGCAAACTCCCAGCGTGGCAAAAGTCTGGAAAACACCCCCACAAGGCAAAACCCAGATCTCATGGGAAGTGCTGAGCCATCCTCAGTGAGCACAGACACTGCTGGGCAAGCCTGGCACTGGAAGGGTGACCAGAAGCACCTCCGTTTCAGTGGCACCTTCACTTCAGTGGCATCTGCATTTTAGTGGCACCTGCATTTTAGTGGCACCTCCATTTCAGTGGCACCTGCATTTTAGTGGCACCTGCATTTCAGTGGCACCTGCATTTCAGTGGCCCCTCCATTTCAGTGGCACCTGCATTTCAGTGGCACCTCCATTTCATTGGCACCTGCATTTCAGTGGCACCTCCATTTCATTGGCACCTCCATTTCATTGGCACCTGCATTTTAGTGGCACCTCCATTTCATTGGCACCTCCATTTCAGTGGCACCTGCATTTCAGTGGCACTGCTTGGCTGCACTCTGGGAGCCTTTCCATTTGCTCGTTATCAGAGCAGCACATTCAGCTAATTCAGCTTGGACTTGTCCTTCTCCTCAGGGTCTGTAACACAACTCTAAAGCCGCAGCAGAAACTTCTAGCAGAGTGCCCAAAAGCCTGTTCTCCTCTCCAGCGGCAGAAACTCGGAATGTTTCTTGAATCAGGAGCATTAAGAGCTCTCAGCTTTATGGGGACTTCCATTGCCTTCCCTGGAGTTTCTGGACCCTGCAGGCAAAGCAATGGAAGATACCCTGCCAGGGCCAAGCAGCTCCCAGCTGTACAAAGGCAGTGCTTCCATCAGCCTCCCGGGGTTGCCCGGCTGGATTAAGCACCAGTAAACCCCTCTACTGCCTCACAGGGGAAAGCTTATTAAATTTGCACATTTAGTGATGGTTAAAATGCAACCCATCCTGGTGTGAGCGGCTGGGAGCATTAATGTGAGCTAATATATAAAAGTAGTCAAGTCCATTATTACGATGATTGTCACCCAGTCAGCAGTTGCTGTGTAATATGAATAAGGAACACATTAACTCCGTTCCAAATAATTGGCACAATGTGTTTATATAGGACTAGGGTTGCATATTAAAGCACACCTGATTTATTCTTCACAGGCAATGGGTATTTACTACATCTGTGATAGCTGTATGGATTCAGACCTCATTTTTAAAAATGATTAATTGGTATTTAATTAGCCTGCATTACCATACTAGTTATATACAGCCTAGTTGGGAATGCAAATATAATTCTAATAATTACATAACTGGTTATGCTTTCAAGAGCCTAATACATAATGCAGTGCAGGCAGCTTCCCTTGGCAGAGAAGACAGCATATAACACCAACGGAGCAACATTTGAAAAATGCCTAAATCCTCTTTTCAAAGTGGAATTTGATCTACACCAAGAACTCTTCGGCTTTCTAGTGCTCCAGTGCCAAATTTTCATGCTGCTGCCTTTCTCAAACCCTGCTCCCCAACCCCACAAGCACTTTTGTTCCTGGTGGTTGGCACATCTGACAGCTCAGGGGTTGGTTTGTGCCACCCTCTGATGGCTGGTCCCATGAAGATCCAAATTTCACCCACTTTCTACAATACATATACACAAACCCCCACCCTTGAGGAGCTTGTCTGATGAGCCCGAGTGCTGAATAAGGAGCTGGGAGCTGCACTGAAGGGTTGCCCTCTGCGTTTGTTTTACAGCTTGGACCCTCAAAACTGTTTCAGTGCCTAAACCCCAGAGATTTTCAATCAAATGTATGATCCTGCATCTCTAAGTCCTTTAAGAAAAGTAAGGTAGAGGGGTTTTTTTAAACATATGAAGCAGTTGGAAAGACCTTTGCATTGGCAGCTTTCTAGGATTAATGATACTGCCTGTTTTAACCATCACAGGGGTTGGAAGAGGCTCTTCCCTTTACCAAGACATGCCTTTGTTACGAAGCAGAAACTTCTTTTGATATCCTTTTATATGGGAGGCTCTGGAGATGTGTTGTTTGAATCTCAGCCCAGCTGCAGTGCTGTGACACCCCAAGAAGGTGGCACCTCCAACCAAAGTGCCACCACAACTGTCAGACACGAGTCATCCTCTCAGCACTTCCCTGGGAGACAAACATTCCCACAGCCTCCTTCCCTGCAGCCATGTGCTAATTCCAAGTGTCAGGGCAGAGAACAACCCTGGGGCCACTGGTAACTTGAAGGTTAGGACAATCAAGTCATGACACTCAGTGCTTGCATTTGTCATTTTACCAAGATGTAAGAAAAGTCTTGAAAGCCCACCCTGAAACCCAGTGGGTCTGTCAGATACTCTCCTACCATCTTTCAGCTCCGTGTTCCCAACAGGGACATGGTTCTGAGCAGGTTAGGAAGGGGTGGGGTGGACAGAGAGTGCTTTGGGAAGTGAAGAACAACACATCTTCTGCTTTTTCTCCCACGTGGGGAAGAAGCTCCAGCCCACAGCTCACCAGCCTGAAAGAGAAAACCTGATTATACCCCATAGCAGAGAACTTTTCCCCTGTCTCTCATCCCCACTATTTGGGGTACAATGGAGGGCTCTTCTTCAGCAGGCAAACCTCCCTTGGTGCTGACAGGTAGAACTGCTGCTGTCCCCCCAACACATCCACCCTCTGAGCTCCGAGGAAGGCAGAGAAATCCCAGCCCCTCTTCTGCACTTGAGCAGAAAAATCCACCCCTAGTTGGGGGCTGTGCTGAAAACCCCGCCAGGTCCAATTCTTTACTCCACCACTGTCGTCGTGAAGTTAGAGGCAGGGCAAAGAAACAACATCGTATTGTTCCAAAAACAGGACAGGAGCTTTATTGCAATGGGGTTGTCTCAGAGTATCAGAGGCTGCGGTTCTTATAGACCTGAGTCTGGACACATGTCCAAGGACCATTGGTTTCTCTATACATAAATAATTCCTAATTGGACACACAAACCACGCATGTCAGTGAACATGACTCATCACTTTAGAGACCGGATTTCTGTTCCAGGTGTCACAGCTTTTCCTTCCGTGCATATCACCCTGACGTGTGCAGAAGGTTCCTACCATAGTCCAACTATTCCACAGAGACTTCAGGCCAGCTGAAGTCTACCCCACACACACCACCTCCAATCCTTTCTTTCCGAAGCCCCACACCCCACATGCACGGGCTGTTTTTGCAGACTTTGAGTTATTTCTCTCTCTGCTTAAGGCTCAGGGTACAAGAACTCTCCTGCGACACTTGGTAAGACTCAGCAACAATCCTGCAATTCTCTTCCCAAGAGGAATGTGCTTGCTGTGCGTCCACAAACAGAAATTTCTACCCCTTTGGCCAAAGCCACTCCATCTCCCCTCACCCTCCGTGCTGTTGGGTGTGAGTTTGCAGCTCGGTGAGAGGAAGGGGGTATGGGGACCACCGGCCTCAGAGCCCCCCAGAGCATTGTCATGGGGGCAAAAAGGCTGCAAATGTCAGCGTGTCACCAACGTCCCCGAGATGTGGCATTTGCCCTGAGCACAGTGACTTCCCGGGCAGAGCCTCCTCTCTCCCTTTATCCAGATCTCTTCCTTTCCCACCCACAGGAACAAAAAGCCCAAAGCTGTTCAGCTGCACTGACCATACTCTCCTCCCTGGAATCCATCTGGGAGAGTGATGTTTATCTTTCATTTCTCCCATTGAGCCCAGTGCGGGAGAATCCTACTGAAGATAAATCCCCCCTTTTTCAAAAGCTGAATTTTAAAGGCAGTATTTTTTAGTTGGCAATTTGCTGATCAATTCTGGTTTATAAACAACTGTGCTTGTATCATCTGGTCTCTCTTTTTGTCATGCCTTGCTCTTGATCCTGAAGGGGTCACTGAAGTGGCTTCTGTCACTTACAGCTCAAAAGAAGCTCCTGATTGTGCCTTCGCAGTGCAGACCACCCATCCCTGTATCCTCACCCCCTGCCAGTCATCGCTGAGTCAGTGCCTGCCCAGCCCAGGCAGCAGCAAATTCAGGGAGGGAAGGATGACAGAGGGTGGAAAAGCTCTTTATGGGCTCCACACCAGCAGTGCACCAGTCACCCAAACGGGAAAAAGGGAGGGTTTGCCCAGTTTTGGCACAGCTGACTCTACAAATCCCAACTTACCCGTAGAGTTTTGTTCTTCACATCAGACCCACAACAAAGTGTCTCTCCTGAACCTGTCTCAACAACAGCAGGACCACCACTGTCCCCTTAGCAATCCCAGGTAATTTCATATTTAAAATTGCATATTTTATATTTGACATTGGATGCTTTGAGAGCAATTACTTATGACTTATTGGAGGCAGAAATACCCACCAGGAAGCAAGGAATGGTTTCATGGCTGTAAGATTTGTGGAGCCAAGGAACGTGCCCACTGCAATGCCAGCTGATCATATGGCACAGCAGATTTGAATGTTCTCATTGATGTATGTCATGGACTTCAGAGCTTTGGTGCCAACTGCCAGGAGACAAGAAAAACACACTATTATTGGGGGGAAATCAAATATTCCATTTTCTGGGCAAGCTGGAGGGGCCTGAGCTCTGGGCTGTCTTCATTAATAAAAGTATTAGTGTTTTTATATAAACATGCTGATCTAGGCCAGGCTGATTAGTAAAGAATTGCAAATGTACCTGGCTCTCCACAGCCTGCAGGGAAAAAGCTGTGCTTAGCTCTTAAGGCTTTGACTTTCTGACCACTGACTTTCTGATTGTGTACAAGTTGCCATGAATTTAAAAAAATGAGCCCCAAAACCATCTCCAGTAAATAAACAAATTTTAATAAACAAAACCGTGTTTCACCGTTCCTCTCTGGTGCTTCTGTTTACCCTCCTCATCCATGGTGAGGATATGGCACAGTGACATGAGGGTATGGCATGGTGACATGAGGATATGGCATGGTGACAGGAGGATATGGTACAGCGGCATGAGGATATGACACAGAGACATGAGGGTATGGCACGGTGACATGAGGGTATGGCATGGTGACATGAGGATATGGCATGGTGACAGGAGGATATGGTACAGCGGCATGAGGATATGGCACAGTGACATGAGGGTATGGCACAGTGACATGAGGGTATGGCATGGTGACATTGAGGGTATGGCATGGTGACATGAGGGTATGGCATGGTGACATTGAGGATATGGCATGGTGACATGAGGGTATGGCATGGTGACAATGAGGGTATGGCATGGTGACATGAGGGTATGGCATGGTGACATTGAGGGTATGGCATGGTGACATGAGGATATGGCATGGTGACATGAGGGTATGGCATGGTGACATGAGGGTATGGCACGGTGACATTGAGGGTATGGCACGGTGACATGAGGGTATGGCACGGTGACATTGAGGGTATGGCACAGTGACATGAGGGTATGGCACAGTGACATTGAGGGTATGGCACGGGGACATGAGGGTATGGCATGGTGACATGAGGGTATGGCACAGTGACAAGCATATGGCATGGTGACATGAGGGTATGGCATGGTGACATTGCAGGTATGGCACGGTGACATGAGGGTATGGTACGGTGACATGAGGGTATGGCACAGTGACATTGAGGGTATGGCACAGTGACATAAGGGTATGGCACGGTGACATTGCGGGTATGGCACAGTGACATTGAGGGTATGGCATGGTGACATGAGGATATGGCATGGTGACATGAGGGTATGGCATGGTGACATGAGGGTATGGCATGGTGACACCCAGGGACAAACCCCTGTGTGTCAGTGTGACCCAGGGGCTGGCAGGAGCTGGTGGCACGTGGCCATAGCACCATGCAGCTCCTCCAGGGATGGTCTGAACAAACATCCCTGCGTGGGGAAAGGACTGGGGCAAAGCTGTTCTGGAGGTAATTTCAGCATGGGCAGTAGAGCACATGGAGTAAAACCCTCTGCCCCATTCAGTCAAGGCTTCTGAAATGAAGTTTAACACGGATCTAAAGAGAGACAAAGTCTGATCCAAAGGCAATGGGAAAACTAGAACCAAGAGGACTTTACTGCTCACCGAAGCCCACAGAGGTGCCCACACAGCTGGAGTTTTCCCTGGCTGGCATCCCCTTCCAGCAGCAGCATCTGTCACTGATAACTCCGACACACACCCGCACGTAATTAAGGCAGGGGAGCATCCGACTGAAAACACAACCAATGTTTCCCAGCTCCCACAGAGGCACCGGAATCTGGGGGCAAGAGGCAGCGTAAGGATAAAAGTGGTAGCAGTGGGATTGCCTGCCTGGTGCTGCCTGGCTGGGGCACTGGCTCCTTCTTGCACAACACACACCAAGCGCCTCTCCGGGGAGCTCACAGGAAGGAACCTCCAGGAGAAGGCAGATAATGAGGAGAGAAATGACTAAGCAGAGGCTTTGGAGTCACACACAGAGCCACCACCCTCACCCCAAGAGCTGTGCCAGGAGTCAAAGCGCCAGCGGAGAGCTCTGAGCGCCGCTTCGTGATGCGCCGAGTGTGGCTGCTGCGGGAAGAGGTTTAAATAATCCACCTGGAACAGGATGCTGTGCTGCCAGCCTCCAAGGCACTCACTGCTCAAAGCTGGACCCGGCTCTGTGCCTGTTTGGTTTTTAATCAGTGGCTTCCTCCAAAGCCCACTGAAATCCAGGAAAAAGCTCCCGCTGACTCCAGCGAGCTCTGACCCAGACACCAAGAATGAGCCTCAGCTGGGAAATGCTTCTTTGGCAAAAGGAGGTTCCTTGGGCTTCCCACCCTTTTCTCACATCTGTCAAGAGTTTTTATATAATTCTTATAAAACCAATATGAAAAGCCATCCCTTCTATCAACAGTTCCCCCAAAACAGCACAGGAGTTTCCCTCTCCACTAGGCAGGATGCACCATCCTGGCAGATCCCCACCAGCTCCTCCCAGGGTTCTTCTTATGAAATGCAGGCTGGTCACCTGAAGGTAATTTCTCTGTGTGGACAAAGAAACACTACAGAAGTCAGGAAATAGAGTTTCCAGTATTTGAAGCTCTTTATTAACAACAGTTGTGGGGATCAATGTGCTGTAGGTTCTGCATACTACAAGTGGAGTTTCACCTGTAGGAAGGGACAATCCCTCTTTGAGGGAGGAATGAGCAGGTACAAAGGCTGTAATTTTTCCATCCAGCAGAAAAGGCCATTTAATAGGACTCAAAGCCTTCCCACCTTGAACAAAAACAAACCGAGTACCAAAAGCAACACTGCACTGAGCATGCGACTTCCAGAGCTTCTCCAGCGAGATAAAAGGTAACTCAGGCTGCCAAATCAAACCTGCTGCGCCCCCTGGCTCTGCCCGGTGCCCTCTGGGCCAGATCTCTGCGAGCTGTTTGGCACCATCACTGCAGTGCCCAATCTGTGCAGGCGCCCTGTTGTACAACAACAAAACCCTCCCCAGAGCCCAGACTGTCTCCTTGGCACTTTCATGCATGGTGAAGGAAGAGGATTTTTTTTTTCTCAGTGTACAGTTCTGTCTTTCAAGAGAGAGAAAGAGTTCAAATCTAAGTGTAATAGTGGTTTGAGTTTCCACAGGAAATGACTTGGAGTTATTAACATGTATTTTTTTTCCATTGTAAAATGATCTCAAATGCTTTAACACAAGGAGAAGGACCTAAAAATCCTGCCAGAGCCCTTAGCACTGTAATAGCACACAATTTACACCCTTCCTCTACTGCAAAAATAAGGACAAATCCTTTGATCTCCCCATCTTTCCACGTTGCCACTCTAGTCCCTGCCAGGTGTAATCTGAAGGGCTCAGGCTCATTGCAGCTCTCCAAGGATGCTTTGATGGCGAGAGGTGAGGAGCAGATTTTCTGGACTTGTATCTCTTACAGTGGGGCTTGAAATGACATGGAATTGGACTCAGCAGCCTGTGGGGTGCCCTCCTGCATCCAGGCTGGAGCTGCCTCTGAAGGGAGCTGAGCAGCACCAGCCACAGCCCTCGTGGGCACAAACCCGTACGGCGCCGCCGGTGACTCCGCTCTGCTCACGGGGCACCAGGAGCCACAGGGCAATGCACTTGCTCACGGGCACAAGAAGAGCCCCTCCTGTGTTCTTTACATGTGGGGTGGCTTTAAAAACCCACTCAGTGACATGCCTGAAATAATCCTGCCACACAGTCCTGTCTGGAGGTCTTGGAGAGGGTTGAGAGTCTCTCCAGTGACTTCCCCGCAGCACCAGGACAGTTGCCTCTCAAACATCCGAGTGGCAAGAGAGAGCTCCAATTTTAAAATAAAGTATACCTGTAAATTTAAATTTCAGGGTACATTCAACTCTATAAAACAGATTAAAACATAGAAACATCTTTCAGAAGTGAGGGATTAGATTTTCTTTTGCTTTGCAGCTCAGCAGTGACTCCACTGCAGTCAGTGTGCACAGTCCATGCTTTCAGATAATCTTTTGCACCCGAGTGACAATTCTGGGTCAGAAACAATTTCTAGGAGAGATGAAGCCTCATGCACATCGCAGAGCATAAACATCGTTCCGGGGAGATTCCACTGCCAGGCTGCAGGGATTATGTTTCAGTGTGCTGGTAACTCGAGAAAAGGCTCTGTGTGGAGTTGGCAATGCAGCCAGCTCAGTCTCCCGGCATCCCGTGGGATATTATCCTGCAGTTGCTTTCGATACCTCCTTGTCATCCCCTTCCCCTGCATTGTTACATTCCATCTACAGGCTCTGCACAAACAGATGAACAACTTCGAGCCTCTAAATTTAGGACTAAGAAATGAATGTATGGCTCTCATCTGACAGCACGTGCTTGGGAACCAACAAACCTCACCCCATGGCTCCTCCAGAGCCATCCCAGTCTCTGCCCTTCTCACGTGGATGCTGCGTCGGGACCCCTCTGAACTTGGCAAAAGCAAAATACTTTCCTGACGCTTTGGCAAGCGATCAGTTAAAGTCTTTTCACTTCCTGCTGAGTAGGAATCCGATGGGGAAGAGAGTCTTCCTTCTGTTGACAGGGCACAAGAACATCTCAAAAGCATCAGTGCTCTGCTGGCCAGTCAGAACTAGTACAACTCCAGTCCACCCCACCCCAAGGCTGGACCTGTGCTCCAAGGCATCGCTGCACTCACAGCCAACAGCCAGGACATGGTGGCTTTTCACACCTTCCCTACCCTGAACTCAGAATTCACCCTTAGCAATAACATTCCACCCCAAAGGTACTTTAGGAGGACAACAGGTTACAGAGATGGTCCCTAAGCTTCCAAACACTCACTGCCCACCTCTTACCCAGCCAGCACTTAGTTTTGAAGCCCAAGTGGAGCAACGAGAGCTGCCTTTCAGTTTGCCAAGGCAACAACCTTCAGCTGCCCACCATATACACTGTGACCTTGATAGCCAAACAAAGCCGTACCAGCTACTCATTCACTGACAAAAACAAGGGGTTTATGAAAAAAAGACTTTGGACATGGCTATTCAACCACCCTCAGCACACAGACTGCTGCTATCTACTTCCTAACAAGCAGATCATTTTATTAGGAAATTCTACAATTAGGCATGAAACACCTGAAAAAAAGATTCCTATTCAAAGCAGAAAATAAAATGCCAAAAGGAGGTTGTGGGAGACTACAGCAAATCTGCAAACCTCTTGGCAGAGCAGGAAGAAATTGGCCTTAATGAGATAATTGCACACCCATAGAAGTTACAGCCCTGAGCTGGAGAATGGTAAACAACTTGCAAGTGCTGTGAGAACTCAGAAAACTACAGGATAAGGACTAATGAGACGGGTGAATCAGTAGGGAGACAGAAGGTTGCCACTGTGGCCAATGAGTGATTGTATGTAATAAGCACCAATAATGTTCATGCACGTACATTTAGGAGTGATATATAAAGTAGTTGTGCTAAAAATAACGCTTCACTTTGTTGGAGATCTTGTCATGTGCCCATCCCAAACACGACAGGAGATATTTTTTAAGATGGCTGGGCATGTTTTTGTGCATTAGCACAAATGCTTCCGGAGGGGAAATTTTGCACATGAAGCACATGTGCAAAGAATTGCTCAGAGAAGCTGTGGCTGCCTCATCCCTGGAAGTGTCCAAGGCCAGGTTGGAAGGGGCTTGGAGCAACTTGGGCTGGCGGAAGATGTCCCTGCCCATAGCAGGGGGTGGGATGAGTTTTAAGGCCCCCCACCAGCCCAAACCATTCTGGTACTCTATGAGTCTATGATTCTACAGTATTAATCATTTTCCTATGAATACTTTTTAGAATATCACAAGAAAAACACATGGGAAATAAGAGATTTTGAGGTTCATAAAAAACAATTTGATCCTTGATGACTTGGTTTTGCGTGCAATAAGTCCCTGAGGACTTATTCTGACAGTAATTCTGCACTGAGCTCCCTATTCTTGTTCGATTAAAATGCAACTTCTAAAAAGGCACTTGCAGCCCTTACTTAGACATTTGGAGAAATGGAACATTCATCACTTCTCCTGGTAGCTTGTCACCCACACTGCTGAAAGTTGTGTTCCTTGTGTACACAGACAAATGGGAAATGTCGGTATTCCAGAGTCCTGCATCACCCCATTTCTAATTGGGATTGATCACGGTTCTCACACGCTCTGTGCCCAATTCCACCCGTTATCCAGAGCTCTGTCAATGCCTGTGGAGGTGCAAAACAGACTCGGCGCATGGTGAGAGCAGAGGCCTGGAGGGGAGAAGTGTCCCTTGCTCAGAGAGCAGGTTTTGCTGGGCTGCACAACAACTTCAGGCAGCAAACTGTTTCTGAAGAGTTGAATAGCAGGAAGTTCCCATGGATACATGTGTGTGTCCTACGTGTCCGAGAAAACGAGTGGCTCGCAGACTCACTAATGGCTGGTGTTGCTCAATTAAACATTCTTGGGCTGGAAGGAGGAACGGGAAGTTGAAATTAGGTATTTACTAAACAGATGAAATCATTCTCTGTCTAGTAGAGCCTATTGCTCTGCTTCTCGTATGATCACCCAAAATGAATCAGGTAACACAGCAAGCAACGAAATATCTGTTCCGTTTCTCTTTTTGCTCTCTGTTCTGTTTCTCTTTTTGCTCTCTGTCCTGGCCTCTACATGAAGACACTCAAAACCAGTGAGAGAAGACCTTCCAAACAAACAGGAGACAGGACTGCAGAAGCTGCACACAGCCTAATTCTCAGAGATGATCTATGTATGCCAAATCCGGATCTTGCTTGAAGTCTGTGGCAGTCAATCCCCTTGACTGCCATGCAGGCAGGATTTGGCCCTGGAAAAGTCTCCGCCTGCATTCCCAGCTGCTCGGTCCAGCTGCCACGGAGGAATGCAGGGCTGCCGAGGGCGCTGGCACGGGATGCAGCCCAGGCTTCCATTGAAAAAAAAATTCCACCCCAGCACTTGGATCCAAACTTCATCAATGCGGTGGCTAAATGTGATAAAGTAAACCCCTGGCTGACAATAATTCGATTTAGATTCTTCTCCCTCACCGGCGTTCAAATCGTGTTCGAGCCAGCACTTTATTGAATGTGGCTTGAAGCGTTTGGAGAGAGACACGTCCAGGGATGAGCAGCACTGGGAAGGAAAGTGGAGTTATGTGTGTGTGTGTGTGTGTGTGTGTGTGTGTGTGTTCTCCTCACAGCAAATTACAACCACGGCAATATTTTTGTGGGGCTGAATCCTGCTCCTACAAGCCCACGAGACTTTGACCACTTTGTAGCATGCCCCAGAGAATCAGTTCACAGTTTGCACAAAAGTGCTTTAAGGAGGGATTAAAACAAGCAAATAAACACACAGCAGTCCTTTTAGCATTCTGGTTTAACCAGAAATGTTTGAAGGCATAAAAGCCAGTTAATTCCTATTGGAAATCAATGGGAGCTGAGGAAATACAGCACTCTGGCAGCCTTGAGAAGCTGTCCTTTGACTATGGATTGCCCTAACCTCTGCTTTCTCTAAAATAACGTCGAAACGTAAGGTGCTTATTGATTTTGCAACTGTCTCCAGACTTCCAACCTGAGGGGGAAAAAAAGTTGTCTCTGTGAACCTCCTGCATGCCACTGCGCGCTCTCCCCTCTTCAGGAGAACCAGCGGGCGCTAAAGCTCCATTTGCAACCTTCCCACAGCACGGCCACGCTCTGCAGAGCGAGATTCCAAGCGGGAGCGGCTCCCACGGCGCGAAGGGGCTGATCCAGCGCCCGTTCCGTACCCACCTCCACCGCAGCGTCCCGGAGCGCAGCTGGAGCGCCCTGCGCGGGCACCGCGGCCGCCTCTGCCTCTCGCTGCCATTTCCCTGCCTGATGCCTTGAAGCGAAGCGGCGGAGCCCAGCGATGCCAGCGATGCCAGCGATGCCAGCGATGCCAGCCGCGGGAGGAGCAGCCAACTTCCCCGGCGCTGCCCGCACCTCTCCGCCGCTCCGCGGGACTCGCTCCGCGGGCCGCTCCCGCCTGCCCGGCTCGGCCCCCCGATCTCCGCCGGCTCCTCGCCGGGGCTGAACGCGGCTCCCGGAGCCCTCCCCGGGCCGGACATCACCTGCCCGTCCGCGCCCCGGCCCCGCACGGGCGGCCCCCGAGGGGTGCGGGCGGTCCCCGCGGGCGCCGAGCGGGGGAGCCCCGGCGGGCCGGGGGCGGCTCTTCCCCGGGGGGCATCACTTTGCCGGGGGGCAGCCCTTCGCTAGGGACATCCCTTCGCTAGGGACATCCCTTCGCTAGGGACATCCCTTCGCTAGGGGCATCCCTTCCCTGGGGGGCACCCCTTTCCCGGGGCATCCCTTCCCTGGGGGGCACCCCTTTCCCGGGGCATCCCTTCCCTGGGGGGCACCCCTTCCCCGGGGCATCCCTTCCCCGGGGCATCCCTTCCCC